>VZTG01001475.1:101631-170505 GCA_013397845.1 Melanocharis versteri
CAAACCAAAAAACCTCACAAAACCAAAATGCACAGGTTCAGATTAGGACCATGTAATGATTGGAACAAGTAGAATATAATAATGGTAATTGTATTTTAAAAGAAAAAGAAAATAAAATCCAAGGAAAGCAAGTGATGCAAAATACTGTGCCTGATGCCCAACCAGTCCTCAAGCAGCAATTGGTCCCTTCCAGCCAGCTTCCTCAGTTTATATAGTGGGCAAGACACTCTGTGGTAGGGAATATCCCTTTGGCCAGTTTGGATCAGCTGTCCCAGCTGTGCTCCCTCTCAGCTTCTGGTGCAGCTGCTCACCAGCAAAGGATGGGACACTGAAAAGTCCTTGAATGAGGGTAGGCACAACTGAGCAACAGCCAAAACATTCCTGTGTTACCAACACTGTTCTCATCCTAAATGCAAAACACAGGCTGCACCACCTATTGGGAATAAAATGAAGCCTATTCCAGTTGAAAACAGGACAGCAAGTTACTAGATATCTTCCATGATAGTCCTAGTGTTTTCTCCCTAGAAATTCTTGTAGGACTTAAAAACTCAAATCGGGAGCATCCCCTTATCAAAAGGGGACCCATGCCACTGAAGAGGTGTGCCTAATATATGTTCTTAAATACTGTGTTGTAGATTACAGTGGAGATTAGAAACTTGAGCAAGAGCAACTTGCTATGCCCAAAGTTTCTGCTGAAAGATTCCACCTTCCTAGATAAGCCCCAAAGAATTCAAGGCTGGAGCGCCTGGACAATCCATAACTGTTTTGGTACCTTTTATATGTGATATTTCAGGATTGATTGTGATTCCTTTCCTGAGCCTTGGCCAGGAGAAGGCATTTGGCAAGATGTATCGTGACAGCTTAGTGGGTCATTTGTGCTCCATTGGCTGCTCCTCTCATTGTCTGGGCCATCAGCCCAAAACATGGCATGCTACTACATAATGTGCAATCAAGCTTTATGTCCTCATGGACAGTAACATCTTTAACAGAGAAACGTACTGGGCCTCTTCTTTGTCCCACTAGTGGTTTTGATACTCACAGAGCTGGAATTGCCTTGCCCAGCAGAAGGAAACTCAACATGGGAGGCTTGCAGTGACTGTGGAAACTCTTCTGGTCCTTATTTTTCTGTCTGCAGGCAGAGGATCCCTAGACAGGATCCAGTAACTCTTTGCATGGCTTTCCAGGAGCAGTGGTTGTTGCTGAGACTGTTCTGTGCAGTTTTCTACTCCACTTCTCTCCTTGTAAAGCTTTGACCTTTCATCAGAAGTATAAAGGTTTCAGAGAAAGCTGAGAAGACTCAATAAGTCCATTAAATAGCTTGAGAATAATGGCAGATGAGGACACCTGTATCCTTCAGCCTGTGAAAAAAGACCCTACAGGGAGTACAATAAAGGGCTGTAAAATCCCTAATGGCCTGCAAAGTCAAGTGCAAGAGTTACAGAATAAGTTATAGCAGAAAGTAACAAAAGTTGTTTCAACTGAGTGGGTCCTTGAAGGAATGCTGAGAATAAGACAGCTGAACTTCTAATTTTATCATGTGGTTTCTTACTTCAGACTGCTTCAGTGTCAAAGGAATGGAAGGTGGCAGAAGCAGTACCAATTTTTAAATAGCTTCAGAAGATACCACTCCCTGACACTGCCATGTCCATCACAAAGAATCAAAAGCTGTGATAAGACTGGGATTAGTGGACAGATGGGTGAGGATGATCTAATGAACAGAAGCCAGAATGGCTTTTATAAGGACATCTGTCTGCAAATGTGTGGAGTTCTTGCAAGGCATCTTTGAGGATGTGAGGATATTAATTTCTAAAACATACTTGACAGTAATTGTTGCCAAAGTAGCAGTCAGAAAACAGAAACAATCCTAAGAATTTCATGTGCCTTGGTCTGACTGACAGCCACCTCTGGAAATTCTGTTAATCAAATGTAGTATTGCCACAGGAATGGAGCACCTGATTCGAGGGTTCTGGGTCACAAAAAGGAGGAGAAAGATGGCTCATCTGAAAGCTGCAAATAGGTATTTTACTGCAGTTTGGTGGAAGGTAATAGGAAATGGCAGGCTCTCCTGTCCTTCTCATCATGCTGATAAACAGAACTGGAATATAATTACAAATAGGATGTTTGTTCATGCTAAATTTTATTCATAACTTAGTGTTGATTCTGTACCATAGGCCAAATGTATTTGCCATCACATTGTCCCTCCCTATAGAGGAGAACTGACAGGCTGAATCCTGTCAGTTCTGCATTATTTAGCTAAATAATTTTATTAGAAATGTAGGACCTTACAGCTCTGGTGGCCTATAGCATCCAGTTTCCTTTTGACAGCAGAACATCAGATTTCTCTGCTAATGCATTGGTGCATGGAGAACTATTGACAGTAGTTTCATTCTCTCTTAGAGGATACCAGTTCTTAGAAAAGCAACAAGCATAAAGCACATCAGCATGAGCATTTGTACCTGCCATCTTATAAAGAAAATTGTATCATCCTTTTTAGAGTTTTATTTTCTTAGGCAGCCAAGTGTGTCAGGCCACATTGTGCACATTATGCACAACATAGGGCTCCTGACTAAGCCATATTTGAGCCAGACACTGCAATGAATCTGCATCCTAGGACTGCCTTTTCCTGTCCTCTTTATGTCTTCTGGCAGCCCTTGAACTCTGCATATCAAATGTACTGTTCTGCATAATGTACTGTCTAATCTAGGGGAAAGCTGAATTGAAGTTATGGATTTAGAGTTGGAGTAACAAGCTAACTGCAAGATTTCATCAAATCAGTGTCAAAATGTTGCATGCATTTCTTTTGTGGGTTTGAAGAAATTTCACTTATGAAGCCAAAACCAACCTGAGAAACAACTGTTGCAATTTTATAAGTTTTGCTTTAATTTCTTAGTACTTTTCATAGGCAAACTGGAGATTATAAGATGGATGTGGTCCTTGTGCACGTACTTCTTATTTTTGGTGGGAGCCACTCTCGCCTACTTACCAGAAATTGTTCTTGTAAATCTATTCCAGCTAATCATGTCGGTTTTCGAGAACAGCATGAAAGAAAGGGGCATCACTGAAAATGAAGCCTTTGACTGGGAGAAGGCTGGTACAGATATCTTGTTGTCCACTAGCACCTCAACTCCACCACAGCAGAACACCAGGCAAACAGCAGCCATGTTTGGGTGAGTGTTGCAGTTACACAATGTCAGACAATGGAAAACAAGCTCAGTTCTGGGTTTTTTTTAAGATTTCAAGACTATTATGGTTCTGGGAAGTTGGAGCAGCATGGCAGGCACCACTTGATCTGACTTTTTATGTATTAATGTATGTCTGTGGTGGTGAATAGTGAGCTGAGTACAGCTGAGTGCATGCACTGCTCACACCTCCAACACAGCTCCTCAGCCTGTTTACAACGTGTTTCATGTGCTGCTGCAAAGGTACACAGAGACTGATGCTCAGAGATGGAGATGAGTCCAGACAGAAAAGGCTTGGTAAGGCCTGGTTCACTGGTCTGTCTTGGTGCTTTTGGGGGGCTGACATTAGGGGATAACAGTAATCCCTAGTAATGTTATGGAAGATAAAAGCCCTAAGGCCTGGTAAGCCTCATTTCCTCATGCAAAAGGAGAGGTTTCTTCACAGCTCAGTATGGTGTGATGGGCACTTGTGAAGAAGCTTTCAGCCTGTATATCAAGGGTCCCAAGATGCTTTCACTGATCCATCCCACTGTCTTTGTAACTTCCGTTACATGGAATCCTCCTGTTCTGATTCAGGATGTTGTAAAAAACAGGGGATAAACCTGGACTGCCTGTTTTTCAGCTTGGTTAATACCCTAATAGCTGCTAAGGAACTCTTGTGGGGCAGTGTAATAGGCTTCCTTCTTTATGTATACTGATAATTTTACCTTTCTTCTTGTCTCTTCCATAGGGTGGTTAATGTCACTCCGGTACCCGGGGACCTGCTCCGTGAGAACACTGAGGATGTCCTACAGGGTGAACATTTGAGTGATCAAGAGAACGCTCCTCCCATCCTGTCAGGTCGGCCAGTGGAAGGTCTTGGTCAGGCTCCAAACACGGCTTTCAATGAGGGTGAAGTTTGGGAAGAGACAGATGTGAATCGCAACAAACTCAGGATCAGCATCAGCAAAGTAAAGAACATTTCCTTGTCTCCTGTGACTGTTGGATGTAGGGCAATGGTTTCATAGGCTGCTAGAAGCAGCCTTTCAGATCCTCTGATGTAGCATCCTATGTAGTAATCCCAAAAAGCGTTGAAGAATTTTCCTGTGGAAAGGGGAAATTGCAAACAATTTTTTCACAGAGTAAAAGCCACTGGGATTAATTTAGATCTTTATGCAAGTGACATTTTGGGGGCCAATAATGCTAAAGTGAATCTTTTTTACAATCGTATCATTATCTAGGATTTTGATACTTCAAGCGAGGAAATTCTAGTCCTTGCATAGCTGATACAATACCAAAAATGTCCCAAGCATGGAAATTATAAACCAAAATTTTATTGTGTCCCAACCTCTTGAGTAAATAAATGTAATCAGAGATGTCTTCATAAGCTGTATTTTTCTGTACCTTGAATCATCACTCATTTTTCTCTTCCTTGTTTTAACTTTCCTTTTTAAGAGTAGGACAATCTGTAAGGATCATTTAACAGTGGTTTCACCCCTGTGAAGAGTGAGAGGAACCATTACTTAATATTTTCATATTTCTGCATTCCAAGATCATATTAAACTTTTTTAGCTTACATAAAATATATCCTTCAGTTGATTTTCCTCATAATCTCTAAGGTGTTTCTCAGTCCTTTCATGTAAATGTTACCTAATTTCGTGGAGGCATCCCCAGTGGAGGTTGATTCCATAATAAATGTCAAGTATAAGAATTTGCCAGTTAGTTTATTAATCAGGTTAATTTATATATTGCAAGTAAATTAGTATTAGTGGCGGATCATCAGACATACAGAATCTGTTAGCAGAGAAACTGTCATCAGACTTAAAATGTTGCCAGGGCATATCAGATTCACGTCACAAAACTGTCTTTAATGGACATTTGTAGACTGGCATGTTAAGTCTGTCAGTGTTCTGGGGCTGACCAGAATTCACTTCAGCCTCTACTGGTACAAAGTTAGTCCTTATTTCAGCAATGTAGGTATCTCCACCATCCTTAGTCTTACTAGAAACCATTATGCATGGACAAGAAATAATCCAATCTAATTTACTTAAAATTCTCCAATGCAAATAATTCAGATCAATGTGTTATCTGTATGGAACATTAGCAGGGACATTCCCCAGCACTGAGAAATTATGAACCAAGTTCAAATTACTTCTTCTTCTCTCACTGGTAACTCTGCATTCCCAGAAGTTTTCATTTGAAGGCATATGAAGTAGGAAAAGCCTGTTAGAGATGGACAGTTCTGTTCACACAACATATATATTAAAAAAAAGAGTATTGCAGAAAAATCCTAGCGACTTTTGTGTGCTTTTCTTTGCATTTCTACTGCCAGGTGCCTTGATGCTCTTCAGTCAGGCTTTGCAGAGGAGTCCTTTCTGTGTGCTAGTTGTGAGCCATGTCTTAGGTACCTCAGTCACAAGTCCTGTCATAACAGCAGCTAAAGGCAGGAGAGGTTTCCAGAAGCTCCACAGCACAGCTAGGTGACTCTCGTGCCAGGCACTTTGCTATTTGTTGTTAGGTTGCTGCCAAAGGAGCTTAGGGAGTTACTCAGCATGGCAGTGAGCACTTCAGCTCTGACAGGTTCTGTAGCTACACAGCAGTCTGTGCAGCAATGCCCAGGGCTGCAAGCTCTCCAAAGCTGAAGTCCTTTCTCTCTCTGAGGGTTGTTATCTTTAGTTTGACTCTTGCTTGTCCTTTTGCTTTGCTAGACTTATTATCTTTAGCCTGACTGTTCTCTGAGAGAGGACCAGTTTTTATTTAAGTAACAGTCACCACGTGGAGAAAAAAAAAAGGATGCTTCAGATTTGATACCTAAGGGCACAGCTTTACCTCTGCTTGTAATCTGAGGCCTCAGAACCACAAGGGCACTGGTGTGTTTAAACACCCTTCTGCTATTCACAGCATCACATCCGTCATATTCGAGTCTTGTAGCACTAGAATTAACTGGATGTCCCTGTCTTGCTCTTTGTATTTAGGGGATAAGTGGATCTTGCCATGTTTTTTCTCCCTAATAACTCTCTAAGATGATCCTTACTTCTCTGTGTACACAATTCAGATCTCCTTCTGTCCCACTTCTCCCATTTCTGTGTTAAGGACAGGGCTTACTGTCACCATTCTCCCACACCATCCTGCAGTTCTCTGCTCTTGAATCTTACCAGCTTGATGCTACCCAACAGTTACATCAGCACTTTGCTCCCTTCACAAACACATTGGACCTTTGCTTGTCACTAACCTTCTTCTGGCCATGACTGGATTACAGATTAAATCATTATCATCTATTCTGCTTTTCCTCTAATGCTTGAAAGTTCTCCTCCACTCTCCCTAGCTGCAAAGGCTCTTTAGTTATGCATTCCAACTCCAGCTTGGGTGGTTTAGGTCTGCTAATTTATGGGCACTGACTGACTTGCCATGTACACATTGCATGCACAAAGGCAACTGTCTGGATCAGCAGCATTTTACTGAGATGGCGCTTGTGTTCAGCTCCTCTGGCATTAATAGAGGACAAGGGAATGTAGGGCATGCAGCAGGGAAGGGTAAGCACTCCCCATACACACCCACACACAGAGGTAGTGTGTAGCAGCTGATGCTGCATGGCTGGCAACGCAGCAGTGTTGAATGCAAATCCTGCACTATTGCTGTAGCCCTTGGACCATTTTGCCTCTGTGCTTTTGCCTCTCACTTCCGAGGAAAATCAGCTCTGTGGAAGGCAGAGGGCAGCTGTGTTGGTCACCTACTTTTGCTCCTTTATCTGCTGCTAGATTAAAAAAAAGTCAAATTTAATAAGGCCATATGAAAGAGGAAGTATGGACTGATAGAGCATCCATGAGCATGTTCAGCTCCCTGCATGACCTTGGGTCTATGGAAAGCTCTTACAGATGTTGCGGTTGAGTGGATGTTATGGAAGACTTTGTTTAAAGGACCGAGATTGAAACAAAAACACAAACAAAAAACCCAAACCACCCTGGTAATTAGGAGATGCCTTAGTCATACCAGATGTAAAAATTTGTACGTTGCAATGTAGTGCATGGACCCTGCTTAAAGGAATGTTGACAAACAAGGCTCTTAGACATTTTGGATAAGCAGTTAGGGTTTGTGTATGCAGTAGGTTAACCCATGGGAACTCCTTTGGATCAATGCTCAGGGTAATTGAAATGCATAGGCCACCTTGTAAAGATCTGTAAATATTTGAATTGATTTTAAATCCGTACCTTATTTTAATACCAGCTGATTGCCAGGGCAGAGGGACCCTGCCTCCCTCCAGACATTGCTTGTGCAGATTGTGAAAATGCAGCTGGAAGTGTATCCTGGGAGAAAGTCCGGAGCAACAGTAAAGGATGGAAATCAGTGGTTTTGGCCAGATCCTGAAGTTTTTTGTGTTTACCCCCTCCAGACTCAGTGCATGGTGGAAGAGGAGCAGAGAAACGGGGTGTGCCCCAGTTCCCCTGTCCGAGTGCCTCCGGAGTCCCCGACCGCACAAGTGCGCTCCCTCCGCTACCGCCGCGTCAACAGCCCCGAGTCAGAGCGGCTCTCCACGGCTGATGGAAAAGCAGATCCACATGAAAGAAGGTTTGTTCACCCTCTGTAGCCTCCTGCTGCTTTTAGCAGAGTCTTGAGGATTGACTGTTGAAACCAACCTAAACATTAGATCAGCAGCCAATGCTCACAACTTTATCTACATTGACCTTTGGTTCACCTCCTTCTCTACTTCCCCTTTCTTCATCAAAAATTTTGATGTCTCACACATGGAGGTCTTTCCCCAGAAGAGTCTGCAAGGCTTCTGGATGATCTTTGTTGAAAACACACTGCAGTATTCCTAAAATCTGGGCAGCAGATGCTCTGGCTTTGTGCAGCAAGCTGCTGGCCTCTGGGATAAGCAGAGAAGCAAAGCAAGCGGCAGATGCAGGCCAGATGAGAAACACTGATCAGAACATGGTTCGGGTTTGTTTTTTTTCACAAGCCAGTAGAACTTAGAGGGGAAAGGTGTTTTTGGGGGGAAATGGTTATCATCCTGTCTGCAGGGGAAAGAGATGCTGAGTTGGCTGTCATACTGAAGCACTTCTTCATACCATTGTAGGTTCTAAAGAAATATTTTTGTTTAAGCCTGTCTTTCTGAAGTGTACCAAGAAATGAGTGAGAAGGACTGTACAGGTTTTCTCTTATGATCCCTGTCTTTAACCACAAACCTGATATGTTTTTAATGGCTTCTTGTTGTGTCTCCAGGTCTCGAATGGATATCCCTGGCTCTCCATCACGGCTCGTGTGCTCCTCGCAGCCAGCCCAGATGCTGTCCATCGACACTGGCCAGGCTGACCGGCAGGCGAGCGGCAGGATGGACGTGTCCGCCTCCGTGGAACACGAAGCCCTCAGCAACGCCTTCCGCTCGGTGCCGCTCGCAGAGGAGGAGGACTTTGACAGCAAGGAGTGGGTTATCATTGATAAGGAGACAGAGCTGAAGGACTTCCACCCCGGTGCTGAGCCAAGCACCTCCGGAACCACGGATGAGGAGCCTGAGGAACTAAGGCCTATTGAAGATGGGGAAGAGAGAAGGCGCCTGGGGGCAGATGCTGCAGTCAGGCCGAAGACTCATGATGGGCGAAGTCGGGGCATGCTGCCTGTGACTGAGGAGGACAGTTCCCATAGACATGAAGGACCTTCTCAAACAGTGTCTGACAGTAGACATGAACAGCAGACAGGAAGTCCAGCCCACTCCCCCTTACATTCAGCACCAGCTCTCCGACAAAGGAGACGAGAATCTGAACCTACTGGTCCTCAGAGACAGGTAAGATCCCTGGGTCTGTACCTTGTTGCCTAGCATAGCATCATCTTAGGAAACCTCAACTGTGCCGGAGAAGTCTGATTTCAAGCATAGATGCTCTTGTAAAACTCTTCTGACAGTGCTGGCAAATGTTGTGGACACCTTAGAAGTGCTCCCAAAAGCCAGTGATGTCCTTCTGAGGACACACTGTTATGAAGATCTTTCAGCCATTTTGGTACAGGGACAAGAGGAGCACAGTTGTGATGCTGGGTATCTGTAGTCACTCCTTCTATGCTCTCCCACAGAGTTTTGTTATTAACTGCTTAGTTGTATGGAGGTGTTGCTAGCCAGTCTTCTCCACGTAGTTTCTCAGCAGCAACAGCAGTGAATGGCAAGAGAATGCCCTCTAATCTAATCGCACATCAGCACTGCACAGGCCCACAGCAATGAAAATCATAAAATAACTCCCTGAAATTAATCTTTCTTCTAAATATCTAATAAAAAGCTCAGACTAGCCAGCACATACATCTCATCAACCTTACTTCAGTGAGAGGCATTGCTGTTACCATGTATTTGCTCACAGAAATGTTCTTTACCTATTGTGTTTTTTCCTTACAATTGTAGAGGGCTTTTTTTCTTTCAGTTTTGCTTTTTTCCTGTGGTCCTCTGATGCTATAAAGCAGTTCAGTTTTTAGTGGGAGGTGATTTATTAGGTTACCTGGAAAAATATGATACATTAGGCTCAGAATTCCTGTCATATCTAATTTTCATTTTTCAGAAGAAGGCTGTACTAAAGTGTTCAGTGCAAGAGACAATCAAATTGTTCCCCTAAGAGCTTTTTATGTTTATATGTTGATGAAGATCTCTCATGCACATGAGATCCATAAATACAGCAAAGAGCAGGCAAGTTTTGGGTCATGTACACAGTGATACCCTCCCATGACAGACATTTGTGCAGTCTGCTTGTTCCTGTCTGGAAGATAGTAATTTAGTTTCCACTTCCCTCTTGAGCTTATTCTTCAAGGAAGTATTCACTAGACTGGAGCACGTTAAAAGAACATCCTTCTATTCAGGTCTTGCCCAGATTCTTCTCTTCTCTGGATCCCTGAGAGGTACAAGAAGAAAACCATGAATGAGACAAGAATCTATGTAAAAGGAATCAAAGCAAATCTTTGCCTGCCAGGCAAGGTGTTCCTTGCTAAGGTGTATGAGGCTGCAGCATTTACAGGAAGGATAGAAATGCTGACAGCAGGCACGAGTAGGACTGTCCTGCTGAGCATGGAACAGAAGCAGCACATGCTTCTCTTAGAGACTGCATTCCAATTGCAAGGTTCCTAGGTGGAGGTGTTTGCTGTATAAAGCCGATATGTTGAATGCCCCAGATATCTGGAAATCGCATAAGGCAAGATTGGCAGAGTTGGAAGGGTCTGTGTCTGAATTGTCTGTGTCTGTACACTTTGGGGGTTGATCAGTACAAGATCTGCAAGATGCAGTGAACCTGGTAAGAGCCAGCTGATAAGAACCAGCTGTAAACAACAGCAGGGACATTTCACTGACATATTTAGTGTGGTTAAAGAAGGCTGGAGAGGCCTTCTTGGCCAGAGCACATACACCCCTATGTGAAATGGCTGGGGGAGTTGGGTATGATGCAGCACAAAGACTTCTTATCACTGTGCAGTGATATGTAAAAAGCAGGCAAAAAAGGTAAATGAACGGGATTGGGGGTGACTACTGCTAATATATTAGGCAGCCTTTGTTCTCCAGCAAACTGCATTCTTTTTGTTCCTGTGTTCTGAAATACCCTCTATTAACTCCACGGCCTAGCTTTGTGCATACAGATCGACACTGGACTTCTTTAGCTGACTGGGATTTAGTTGTTCTTTCTTTGATGTCTGGATCCTTCAGTTACCACTGCAGCTGTGCAGTGATACTCATATTTTTCCATTTGCTGTCACAAAACCAGCTATTAACTCTCAAAGGGACTTGGTGCCTAAAGGAAAGTAGAAACCTGTTTTCCTTAGGTACAGCAAATACGGAGGGGCAGATGGCTGGGACACTAAGAAGAAGTTGACCAAGGACTTAACTAGTGAAAATACTGAAGGCCTCATTAGTGATGGCAGATGTTTTCTGTAGCTCATGCTTGTGCTTCTCTGGGTTTGATTAAAACTGTGATTAAGGTGTGAGTGGGTGAGTGGATGTGTGCGTAGGTGAGTAAATCTTCCTTATCTTTAAATATGACCTGAGCCTGTAAGATAGGTAGAAATTTCACTAAGTGGTGAACTACCATGACTGAAGTAATAGGCTTTGTTGTACCCATTTATGACCTCATTCTGGTGTCCCAAAAACTGGTGATCATCCCTTGGTGTCAGTAGAGTACTCACTGAAAGCAGGTGGGGAATCTCTGCTCTAATGCTTCCTTCTGTTTCTCCATTCTCTGGCCTGAGTCTATGAGCCATCACTTGTAACTGGCAGAAGGACGGTGACTTCTGGATTGTCATAGAATCACAGCACGCCTGAGGTTGGAAGGGACCTCTAGAGATCATCTAATTCTACCCTCTACTCCAAGATGGATCACCTAGAGCAGGTTGCTCAGGACAGTGTCCAATCAAAATATCTCTGAGGATGGAGACTCCACAACCTCTCTGGGCAACCTGTTCCAGTGTTCAATCACTGTTATGGTAAAAAACTTTTAAATACGTTTAAATGGAATTTTGTGTATTTCAGTTTCTGTCCTTTTCTTCTTTTACTTTCACTGGACATCACTAAGAAGAGTCTGGATCCATCTTCCCATCAGGTATTTATAAATGTTGATAAGAATCCCCCTGAGCCTTCTCTTCTCCAATCTAAACAGTCCCAGCTCTCTCAGCCTTTCCTCAAATGAAAGGTCTTCCAGTCCCTTCATCATTTTTGTGACCCTTCTCTGGACTATCTCCAGCGTGTCCAAGTGTCTCTTGTGCTGGGCAGCTCAGAACTAGAACACAGCCCTCCAGCTGTGGCCCACCAGTGCTGGGCAGAGGGGAAGGACCATCTCCCTCAGCCTTCTGGCTGCACTCCTGACGCATCCTGAGGGGCTGTTGGCCCTTTTTGCCGCAAAGGCACCTTGCTGGCTTGTGTTCAGCTTAAAGTCCATCAGGACCTCCAGCTACTTCTCTGTCAAACTGCTTCCAAAACAGGTGGCCCCCAGCATGTTCTGTTCCTCCCCACGTGCAGGACTTTACACTTCCCTTTGTTGAACTTAGTGAAATTCCTTTTTTCCTGTTTCATCAGCCTATCCAGGCACTTCTGAATGTGAGCACAACCCTCTGGTGTGTCAGCCACTCCTCCCAGTATTGTGTCATCTGTGAATCTGCTGAAGATACACTCTGTCCCATCATCCAGGTCACTGATTAAGTTGTTAAATAGTTGTGGCTGCATTATCAGCCTCTGGCTACACCATTAACAACTGGACTTTTTTTCTCCAAACATGGTGTTTTACAACCAGGAGCCCACCCAGTTTTCAGTCCAATTCACTATCTACTTATCTAGCCCATATTTCATTGTTTTGTCTATGAAGATGTTATGGGAGACAGTGTCAGAAACCTTACTAAAGTGAAGATCAACAACCTCTCACCCTGTCCTCTCAGCACAGAAAGCTATCAGGTTCATCAGACATGATTTCCCCTTCATATATCCATGTTGACTGCACCTTCTTCTCCTTCATATGTTCAGAAATGGCTTCTTCCAGGGGCATTTGCTCCATGTCCTTTCCAGGCTGACCAGCCTTTAGTTCCCTGAGTTATCCTCATTTAGAACTCAGATGTTTCTTCAAATATGTCAGTCTTTTGGAAGACAGATACTGTAGCTCAAATGTGAGAGATGGTGCTGTCCTCGTTAAAACTCTGTGGGTGTAAGAGGGAGCATGGAATGATCAGATGCTGCTGTGAGGAAAGTCGAGTACAGAGGAGGCTCTGAATAGCCTGGGGGAGTTTCTGACCCAAATATTCTCACATATTAGGTATCTCCCAGTTTCAGATGACAAGAAAATAGCTGCAGTGGAGCACAGATCTCATGGGAAGACCCGGTATAAAGGGAGAACAGAAACTATGTCCTGTTCAAGCCCTTCTCTCTGTGCACTGCTCAATTCATCTGTTTAACAGAGCTCTAGGGGTTTACTTTAATGTATGCATTTCAGGGATGTCCTAATAAGACTCAGCTTTTTTTTATGCACTAGTGTGCAGATAAAGCTATAGAAATAGATAAAGAATGACTGGAAGAAAAGATTGAACCTGCACTTCTGTTTGCATATTAATCCTGATATAGGGCTGCTGTTACTGTTGGAAATAATTTAAATCCATACCTCACAATAGAATTTAAAAATCTGTCAAGTTCTTAAATATGTTGAATAAATTCACTAATACTTGACAGAGTTGGCAACTTACTGCTGCCTTTTGCAGTGAAAAAACTTACAAGTGTTCATACATGTATGAGTTTTAGAAATTATTTCTGACTATGCTCAGGTCTGTGCTCATAGGTATTTCTTGACTCTCTGTCTCCCCTGCTGCTAGTGCAGTTGCCATTGTACAAAGTGTTTCGGGATTTGCCTGCCTAAAACATGCCTGTCCAAATGATGTCACATCTGAAAAACCATAAGAGAAGTGAAAAATTAAAGTGGGAGATGATATTAACTCTGTTTTATCTATCCTAGAATATATTCTGCAGGGTTCAGAGAGCATTTTGCTTAGGCTGTCTCTTACAGTCCTAGAGTTCATCTGTTAGAAAAGGTCCCAGTGTGAAGAGGCACAAGTATATTTTTCCTCACCAACTCAGCTGTGTAGTTAGACTCACTCTTCAAAATCATCTTGATGCTATCTTTGGCCTCTTTTCTCCCACAGCCAGGAGAATGCCACAAGTGGACTTGCTAAAAAATGTCAGTGTCTCGAGCCTGAGAGGGCAGCAGGGGAAAAGGTGCTGTGTGTCTTGGTTTCCTTTCCCTTGTACAGCATCGATTGTGGGCTGCTCTGAGGGGACCTGAGGGACCATTTCTCAGTGGTGAGAAATGGGCACTGGCAGAGGAGGGGAAGGCTCACTGCCCCTCACTCAGTGTTATTCCCATTGGAATTTGTTTTTGTGTTTGATGCCTGTTGTAGATGATGTGATTCTTTGACAGTCAGCTCCTCTGCCTTCCCTCCACATGAGAAGAGGAGCTTGTCAGCTGATGGAGAATGAATGTAGAGTTGGCCTCTTACACTCTTTAGATTCAGGGTCCCTGTCCATTCATGTGTTAGGAATAAAGGATCAGCAAAAGGGTGATAGTAGAAATAATGTTCACATATGCTCTTTATATATATAAGCTCAGTAGACATTCCTAATTACATTTTATATCTGTAAAATATATTGAGTTCTGTCAACATCACATTCTCCTGGGATTTCACATACAAGGTGTCCTGCTGGTCCTGTCCAAACAGAGCAGAATAGGCCTGATGGAAGGTAGTCCAGCCTGATTGCTACAAAGGGATAAAGGGGAGCAGCACCTTCAGCATTGACTGAGTAATTTAAGCATTAGAGCATCAGAGAAAAAAGGTGGCATGTCTGTAAGCTCAGCTTCATCCTGGAGGCAGCAGTACCGAAGTGCACTTACTGATGGGGTGTTGTAATTGCTTCTTCATGGCCTGGGCAAGGTCCTTGGCCCTGTGCTGTAGAGAAGGTCTCTCTGGGTAGCTGGAGTGATCCTTTGAGATCTGAGAAGTCTTTACCATATTGGGATGATACATACCTTGGAAATCATACAATATGCTGAACCCAAACATGGAGCAAAAAATTAGGAATGAAAATTCCAGTAACGCTTAGTTGTGCAGCTTGCAAATAGCACACCCAGGGCTGAATTTCTACACTACCAATGCAAAGAAGAGATGGTTGTCTTTATGAGAAATTAGAGCTGCTGTCTAGATTTTATTTGTCTCTCTCAAGTACCCTGTATGACAGCATTACATTATTATTATTATCTGAGACTCTGATCTGTGCAGTGACATGCAGTACATTTAGGACTGTGAATAATTGCTTTTCACATTTAATGCCAACCACGAACTGAGTACCTCTCAGGCGCCTCTGAAGATAAGATATCTGCCTCAAAGCACTGCAAAGATATTGAAGGTGACAGGAAAGAGATGACACTGGATGGCATTCAGCTCTTTTTCTAGTGCAAGGGCAACATCTCCAGTAAGGTAAGGAGAGCAGTTTTGGCTTAAAGAAAATCCAATATCACCTTTCCACATTTCACCTGAAGAGACTTCCTGAAAAGAAATGCAGCACAAGGAAGGGAATGCATTTGAAAGGAAAAAAGTGATTCCAGGAAAAAAAGTCTTGTTCTGGAGATTGAAACTGCTGACCCTTGTGAAAGTGTTAGTTTCATAAAAGAGGTAGAAAGGGAAGGAAGGGCTTAGCACCTTCAGAGTGAAGGATCTGAAGTCATTCCTGTAATGCCTCTCCCACTCAGAGTAAAAAGGGAAGGTAGGGATTGCAATCTCATCCTGACACAAACTGTCCTCAGTGGGTGTACTTCCTCCCTCTCCTGGCTATCCCAGGATCACAGAAGCAGAAAAGGGACCTAAGAGTGCATCTTCTCCTCATGTCCTCCCATGGCCATGTGTTTTGAATTTCTCACTGAAAAGAGTGTTATACTCTGCCTGCCTTTCCAGCTGCTGTCTGTCCACTGCTTACCAAAACTGAAAGCATTAACACTCCCCCTGCAGGTACACAATATAAAAATGTATCAGGAGGCCAGTAGTGTAAGTGTGAGAAAAGAAAAGTCTACTAACAGCCCCCAGACTTGCTTTTTCAATTCCCTGGAGTGAGTTTTAATAAGACTCATTGAAAGAGCCTCTGAGAATCTCTCGCTTTTAAATACACATAATTATTTTAGCACTAGGTGTTTCACCTTTTATCATTCATGTGGTTTCCAAATGTGTTCAGAGTTTGACTGTTACCTATGGGCAAGATGCATGAATAGCCTAGTGACATGCCAGGATGGGCACTGCCAGTGGAACAGAGAGGTGAGGCATGTGGCTTGAAGAGCCAGAGGAGGGGACAGAGTAGCTGCGCCTGGCACTGCTGGTGTCACTCTGGTCCACGTGTGGCTGGGGAGAGCATGGCAGGCCCCCTGTAATGACAGGCTTCCATGGTGCCCATAGCATCCCTGGGAATCGGTAGCCATAGAGCAGTAAGTAAGGCCCTGTGTAGAGCAAAAGCATTTTTCATCCGCCAGCGAAGATGTCCGCAGCATGCGCATCACAAACCAGGGGCGAGTCAAGTCTTTGCCTGACACCTTTTCCTCCACTCTTCTTGGTCTTTTTCAGTTGGAGGAGGACAGGCCTTCTCAGCACTCCCTCCCGAGGTACAGCCCCCTGAGAAGACTGGCGTCCTCCGTTTTCTCCTCCTCAACCCTGGAGACAGAACACTACCCTCACGTTGGTGGCACTTTCATACAGCGCAGCCGTTCGGCGGAGAGCAGCCCCGTGCGCATGCCCCACCGCAGGCACATGCCCCTCACGGCAGGAAACCACAGACTCATGCCTTCCGTCCTCCGCATTTCCAGGTCCCAGCTCCAGCAGGTGTGGGCCCGCTTCACACACAAAACATAGCCTGTTCAGGGAAGCAGCAGCCTCCATAATGCAATAATAGATCCCACCCGCCCACAATGTGTCACCACTTAATGCAATATTGAATCCCAGACAACACTGGCCTAAGGTACTGTAACTTCCAAAGCCCCTGCAACCAGACCCCACAGAGACTGAAAACATCTGCCTTTCTAAACCTCCCAGCAGCCTGAGCGAGGGGCGGCAGCAAGGCCGAAGATGAGAACGCAGATGGTGGTGAACGTGTGGTGTGTGAAAGAGGTGGATGCCAGGGCTCATCTGAAAAACCCGCTCGCGCGTCCTGTGGCCTCGGGGTAGGAAGTGCAGGGCTGCCTCACTGAACACATGCAATCGAGCAACAAACATTGTTATGTTCAAGTGATGACTGGAACGGAGAGACTGTGGAGGTATCAGCAAGCGTTACCTTCCTCAGCAAATCGGTTCAAGCATCTCTGTTGGTATCTTACACTGGGCTGAATCTGTAGGCAGTTTTACTCCATCTAGATGTAGGCACACTCCCACTCAAAGCTCACCTGAGGCAGGACCTCAGGTTTGTCCCTCTTGTGGAGTTACAATCATGTATCTCTTTGTTGCTTTGGCTTTGGAAATCCCCTTGCTTTTGTTGCAGTTTGGTTTTCATACAGTGACCACACATTTCTGTCTCTCTGGCTGTGCCTCTGTTACATGACAGTGGAACTGTTTGTCTGCTCTCCACTCCTAAGCTGCTCCAAATTTTCCTACCTGCCCCCAGAGGCACTGACTGTCGAGTTGGATAGCAAAGATTTTCTTACTGATCCAGCTGTATATTACGCTGTTTTTAAATTCCAGAAATTTTAGGCACCTGCAGCTTTTCAGTGGCAGAGCAGTCCTGCTTCTTGGCCTTGCTTGGAAATGCCTGTGATAACAGATCTCATTTGAGAAATGAAGTGGCCTCAGCTCCTGGTATACAGAGCCCATGAAGCCCTTCCCTAAAACTGTGAATCTCAAAGGAAAAGGGAGACCAAAGTTAATTTAAATTGTCATAAATATCCTTATTTCCTGTGTTTGCAGAAATATATTGCCCTTCTCAGTAGAGTTGCAGTGTAAAACGCCAGACTGTATGAAGACTTTCTGTAGTTAAGTGAATGTAGTGACTGTCTTCTATTGCCATGAGCCTTTGGTCTGATCTTCTGGGAGAAGAGGCAGTATGGATGTTAAGGTTAAGGAAGAAGGGGTCATTGCTGGTGCTCAGGGCTCGAGGGAAGTGCGAGTCCAAAGTAAAATACTGTGCAGAAAATACACAAGCATAGGATACAGGCAAGAAAACGTGTAGAAAGCTCAGACAGATGAGAAAATGGGTTGGGGTAAGTGTGGCTGTTGGAAGGAAGTTGTGACATGGGGGTCTCACTGCATAGGTAGGGTGTTTCCAGTGGGCTTACAATGAACAATTCCTCCCAAGCAGTGCTTTCTGTAGGTGCATCTGCCCTACTAGAGGCTCTCTTAATACTAGATTCACCCTCTCATAAGCAAGACCAGATAGTGCAGCCCCAGACAGGGTGGGTGGTGCTTTCTGAAGTTCCCAGGACCTGGCCCAGTGTGTCTGCGTGCTGCAGGACATGGTCTGACAGGCTGACATGCTGACAGAGCATCCTGGGGGGTGCAGGGATGGAGACAGGGGGGCAACACACCCTCCTGGAGAAGATTTGGCGCAGGTATGACCAGCCTCTTCCCACAGTCATTCTTGAATCAGTGACATCAATTTCTTTTGATTTGCCCCAAGATCATGTGTGGACAGGATAGTTTACTCTTCAGACAAAATTTTTATCTGCAATTTGTTTGTGAGCTTTATTTTTTAAAAAGGTACTGGGCGTTGCCAAAAACACTTGGGCTGAATTAACCAGTAGCCTAATCCTATTTGGCAGTTCCCTTGTCAAGCACAGATACCAGAAAGAGCAAGGCTGTGCTCTTCTCCAAGTGACATGAGAAGGGATGACTTCCTTAAGTAGACTCTGCTCTGATGTTATTTTTTTCCACCTTCAATAGAGACTTCAATGGAACAACAGATTCTAGAGAAAATGGGATTTGTGAAAGCACTAGACTTAAATCAGTATCTCTTAATAATTTTTGTTCATAGCGTCCGAAACACTGATGTTCACTTTTCAACGTCAGTTTTAGGAAATAAAATTACTCTTGTTCTATTTTTAAAGAAAAATCAAACAATTTTTAGTTTTGCCAGTCAGAAAAGGGGACAAACTAGATAACTGGGTATTTATAAACTCTAAGCCTTTTGTCCAGACAAAAACAATGACTAGCCAATAAGTAGCTCCATACATAAATTTCAATGGTCAGTAATCTATCTAATGCTGCTCATCATACTGCTACTCACATAAACTTGATACTGCTCTTCTAAGTTCAAAAATCTGATTTATAAAGATGGTTGATTTATATAGACTTCAGTAAGACTTTCTTCCAGTTAAAAATATTAATAAATTGAAAGCCAACTAGAAAAACAAAGTATGATTATATGTTGCTATGTCTTACAAGAGGGGCTGTTTCTCACTAGGACTCCTGACCTCCTGCCCTTAGCTCAGCACTATTCCATGCCTTTAGTGGCTGTCAAGAAGACAAAGAAATCACTGAGGAGAAAGTTTGCAGTGACAGAAGGTGGGTGGTTTGATAAAACATTACTGACAGACCGGCTCTGCAGAAGGATCTGAATTGCTTGATAAATTGCTTGCATTCAAAGTAATGATTGCATCCACACAGGGACAAGGTCATGTTTGGAGTATGAAAGATGTAAGTCACATGTACAGAATGAGAGAAACTGTGCCCTGGGAGGTGCTGTCTCCCAAAATGAGGTGGGAGTTAGGTGAAGTAATTAGCTGCATCTAAGTTCTCACTATGCTGCTGCAGCAAAAAAAAAAGAATGTATTTATTCTTCTTCGGTATGTCAGCAGGAAAATGGAAGATGTGAGCAGAGGGAGATCTTTTGTGGTGGTGAGATCACTACCAGACATACCCAAGTCTTGTATGGAAAATTTTGTAGAAGATTTTCAAAACCTGAAAGAGAAGAAGTGATAGAAGAATGCTTGATTCTGTAAAAACCTGCCTTGTAGAATAAGCTGGAAGAAATGCAGTCAGTCATTAAATACAAAACTAAAAAGTGACATGATTGCTGTTAGGTGTCCCTGCCTGAATAGAGCTAGAGGGGCTTTAACCAGCCAGGCAAAGATATGATTCTAAGTGCTGGAAGATAAAATAGCAAAGGTAAACCTAGAAGCAAGATGCTCATTTTAAAGACATAGGTGTGTGGTAAACCACTGAAATACATTATTGAAAGACACTGAATTCTTTGCTGTTCAGTCTCTGTAAGGTGGGATATTGGTTTCTAAACCAATCCTGTTAAACCATCAAATTTGGGCTTTATACCAGAATAATTGGACTTGTTGCTGTCACCTGGGTTTTATGGGAAGTCTTATTTAATGATCAATATGTCTTTTACAATTTAATTCTGAAAAAATTAATTGGTGCTAATGGCTGGAATCCTGATGTTAAAGTATTATGCAAAAAGTATTAAAAATAGTCAATTTGAAAGGGTTTTTTAACATCTTCATCTAATGCTGTAATAATTACTATGGAATCTACATATTGTTGAGGAACAGTTGGCAAATTAAAGAAATGTGAAAAGAGGTCTTTTTTATATATATGAAAATGTAATAAATTAATATTGAAACTAGTTGCGGTGCAATTCTAAAAAAACTTACATAGATTACATTTATATTGCATTTATTTATTGTGTTTAATTTATAATGACTGCAATTATAAATGTAAATATATCCAAAATCAGTGGGCAAAAAACCCAACTGATGGAAGGCTGTTGGCATGAAAATTGCTCCTGGGGCTGTGGGTTGAAAAGTTAGTTGCCCTAGTTATTTGTCCTTTTATGTTTGGTAGGGTTTTTTTAATTCTGCAGCTGGAATAAGCCAGTGGGAGTCACTACTAGTGAAATAAAATTCCCTTTCAGCATCTGACTCTTAGGCAAATTGTGTTCATCAGAAGGGTCCAAGAACAAGGTTTGCATCCTGAGGGAGATACTCTTCTTTTACTTCCCATTGTACATAGCACTTGTTCTGCTCAAAATCCAAATTGGAAATGAACATCTGCCACTCCCTCACGGAGATCATTGGCATCAAGACGGGAAGCTGTTGCTGGGATCTCATGATCTACTTCAGTGAGCAAATGTTCATCACTTGTATATACATATAAAAGCCATCTTTTTATATCTTGGCCTCTTGGCTCCTTTCACTTTCTTTCTATGCATAACAGGAGATGTTTCCAATTTATTGCTCTCTCCTCAGCCTCGTTCCCTCAGGAAGGAGCTAATGAGATGTGATTTCTGTGAAAATATTACTGTAAATGCTTGGGTTAAGCTAGCTTTGGGTAAATGTGGTTATGCCAGTACGCATTCACTTTCCGGGGAGACAGTTCTGGTGGGAGGGGGTTGGCTGAAAATAAGTTGCACTGACACAGGTGCAGTTCTGCAGATCTCCTTTTGCATTAGGAGTATCCTCTTGATACCCCCGTGATGACAAAGGCCCTGGTGTGAGCCTGACCTTGTCTATCTACCATTCCCATTCTTTTTTACTACTGTTGGGGGGCAGGCATGTGAAAGAGTTACGGTGCATCACCTCATGCACTATTTAAAGTCTCTTTTGTTGCAGTAAGGACAGAAAGTAAGATAGATATGCCCTGTAAAACAGCCATATGGGTGATATAACCCCATCCTTATGCTACCTCTTCATGATGAAGTTGCTCCTGTCCTACCACTCCTTCTCTTTGTTGTGTGTCTGAATCTGGGCATTGTGGTGGTCACGGCTGCTGCAGGACTGTTGTTCTGAAAGGGACAAGCTTGCTCAGAAGTTGTGTGTGTTGGGCTGAATGGCAACTGACACCTCCCCTGCCCAGGATGGAGAAGCTGTACTTGGACAGTGGCCTCCAGGCGGGACTGAAATAAGGCAGCTGATGCTCTCCTCTGGGATCTCGTCACTGCTCTGTGAGCAGAGACACTGCTCAGCAGCTGCCACCCAGCTTCTGTTCAAATCTGAATCTGGATGCAAGAACAGCAGCTGTTGGCTATAGCCCCAGGCTGCAGGTAAACTTCACGCACAGAACCCCCTCACCTTCACCTCACTGAGAAGTTCTCTTGGATCTGGTTGCCTCTTTGTTCCAATTTGCCTCTCCCATCTCTTCCCCATATGACAAAGGCTTTTTGCTCTACCTTGGTTGCCCGCGTGTGTCCCACTCCACACATTGACCTGCCCCTGTGGTCTACCTCCATTGCCATTCATGGAATCTCATCTCTCACATCCTTACTGCATCCCTGGGTACCTGCACTACTTTCTGCCTTTGCCATTCCCAGGAACCTGCAGAGCATGCCTCCTGCACCGGTTTCCTATGGATTGCATAGCTCACGGTGCGCTATACAGTCCCTACAGCACTTTCAGCAGCCAAGGGGCCTTCCCTCCCTCTAACTTCCTTGGAGGAATTTGGAAAAAATGGCACATTTTGGCAACTGGAGCAGTCTCAGCTCTACATGGAATCTGTGTGAGGATCACACGGTTTAAAGGCAGCTTGATTTCAAAAATGAGAATGGAAGATACCTTCCATTTTCAGGGCAGTTTCATGAGTTTTAAGTCCTGGAATCCTTAGGACTCAGCAAGCTCCCCCCAGTTATTGTCTGCATCAGCAGCTAAATTTAGGCAGCCGGCAATGCTCTTTCCCTTAAGACACAGGTACCATCTGTGTTTGCAAGCCATGTAAATAGCTGGCTGAACACCACTTCTGTTGTTGTGAGCATGTCTCTAAGATCCACTTAAATCAGTGCCTGGTTTCTGTGAGTGAGAAAATGTCACAACTCCAGTTGCAAACTCTATGAGTTCTTCCAAATGGATGTTTTCTGGGCTGGCAAATTGGCTGTCCCCATTCTCTAACTGAGGAGCTGGGAGAGTGGGGAGGTTTCAAATCAAGTAGGGTATTTCAAACAGCCAGGAGAGGGCAATTAGAAGTGCAACAGAGCTGACACTCTTCATTAACTGTAAACTTTAATACACTAGTGTTTCCTCCTGTTGCCTGTCTTAAACTGGAGGTATCACAGACTGGTGGATTTTTTCTTGGGGATTGGTGTTCTTTACTTTGCCACATACAATGACTGTTCTTCCTTTATCAAGCCTGTGCCACTGCCGTTAGGCCACCAAAGTATCTTGTTGTTTTAAACAAGCTCTTTGTTTCTTCTGCGATTCCATTTGACACCCAGCTCTCCCCAGCTGCTTCTGGAGCAGCCAGACCCAGGTGTTACACAAGAAGGCAGCATGCCTTTAAGAACCAGTGAAAAATCTTTTTCCCTTTTTGCTATATTTTTTGGATGCAGGACCTCCGGAAAGAGGCCTGTTGCTTGAACAGATCAGCCACAATTAAGCGAAGGTGTTTTCAGCACCTTCCCCAGCCCATTCACGGGCACAGAGGTTGAGTGGCTTTCCAGTAGCCGGGCTGTTTCTTTTCCAAAAGTGGCTCTAAAGCCAGTGAACACACACCTCTTCTAACTCACCTAGGCTGTGAGCACTTGAGATGAGAAACAAAACAAGTGTCATTTGGGACACTTCCCTGCTCTGTGCTTCAAACATTTCTTCCAAAGATTTCACTTTGGAGTGTTTATCTACCTCATTTGTTTCAGTAGCATCACCAGGCTTTGGTACCATCTTTGCCACTGACTACTTTACCCCAACATGTGCAGCCTCTTCTGAGAGTCTTGGTGGTTTGTTTTGTAGTAGAAGCCTTCTGCAGTCAGAAAGACCCTTCTGCAGTCTGGGAAACCAGAGCAAACGCCTCAATTTAGCTTTTCCAGAGTTTATTCAGAAACAACACTTGTGTTATTCACACCTTCCTATGGGCTCTTAAACCCAAAAGATCCCCAAGTGCTTTATTTTTCCCATGAGTCACTTCCCTGCTGTTTGACATGGAGGGGTCAGCAGCAAAAAAAGCCTTTTCAGAACATGTCAGGATGAAGCCAGATGTTTGGTTGCACAAAGGGAATTTCAGGAGGCTGAATATTTTTTCATGATCTGCAAATTGTCAGGACAGTGGGTGGGACCTATATACCAAATACAACAAATACCACTGAGGAATTTCTTTGACTGAAAATCACCAGGAACTTCCCTTACTCTCTCGTGTAAAAATGCACTATTTGAATCTGGTGCTGTGATCCTTTGTAAATAAATTAAGGCAAGAAAATACAACCATTGCTAGTTCACTCCTCTCTTGTAAAATAGCTCAACAATAAGATGCACTGTGAGACTGAAGGTCAGAAAGCACGGAAAGATGTGTTCAGTCCTTTTCCTGTTTTCTAACGTCCTTCCTTCTCACACCGCCATCAATCTTCCATGATATGTATACGTGGAACTATTAAGAGCTTGACAGCAGCACAAGATTATTCTTGAAAATAGAAGATTTTCTACTGCTTATCTGGAGGGATTGGTGACAGATACCAACCATGTTTATCCAGTGGGTCTGGCATCTCTTCCTTAGGAGTCTCTGTGGTATCCAGTTACATTTGTATTACAGCCACATAGTAACTGACGCAGTTCTGCGTCAATGACTGAATTTATTTGTATTGTCAGCTGCTGGGTTATATGAATGACACATTTTATTAATGGTTGTCATTAGAGATTTATTCATGACACTCTCAGAACTTTACCTGAAGCTGAGACCATTTTGCTACTTTCACATTGAATAAGAAAGGGCTCTTTTATCCCAATCTATTCAAAAGAGAAGCTTTTATTTTTATTTTCCCTTTTCTTGTTTCCCTTTGGTAAAAATGGGAAAGAACAGTTTGGAGATAGCTATTGTATATTTGTCTAGCTCTGCTTGGCAGTAACAGATGGGCTGCAAGAGGCTAGCTGA
Organism: Melanocharis versteri; assembly: GCA_013397845.1. Lineage (NCBI taxonomy): Eukaryota > Metazoa > Chordata > Aves > Passeriformes > Melanocharitidae > Melanocharis > Melanocharis versteri. The sequence goes on from VZTG01001475.1 coordinate 126,090, forward strand.
AAAAAATAAAATTGCATTTCCTAGCAGACAAGGTCTGAAGCCTTTAAAATCATGGATAATTTGCAAATCCCTAAAATCCTAGTAATGTTTATTGTGAAAAATTGCCTCAGCTGAAAATATTTCTCAGCTGGAGACCATGGGGTACCTTCTTCTTGACCTGCTTCCCTGTAGTTGCCAGCTCTCCCCAGAGTGACTGGAGGAGAAAATAATTTCTGGAGAAGCTGACCAAAGTTAGCCAGATGTGCTTCCTGATTTCACTGTTGTCCCCAGGATGGTGATGCTTTTTGCTGGAGCTTCCATTTCAGACTGTCTGTGTGTTTGTGTGTGTGCATGACCCACACGTGGCGTGCGAACGGTCGCGCGTGGTCCTGCCTTACGGAAGAGTTTCTGTGCCAGTAGTGGGCCACTTTGCACACCCCCAAACGCCGAAAAGGCTGTTGCAAAGAACAAATCTCAACCACTTACAGAAAGTATCTTTATGGTGTCTGGTTCAGGTGGCACATCCAGCCTCCTCTGCATGCTGCAGGTCTGATTTCAGCAACCTGGCCCAGCCCGGTTCTCTTAATTCAGCGTGTTGTGACATACATACATCTCTCTCCTTTTGCTGTCAGCTGGTGGCAGAGTATTCTGGTGATGAGAACAGTGCTGGCACACGGGACATAATTTATAGTATGCAAACACCTATTTTGGGTAATATTAAAACATGAAATAAAACACGTAAAGGCTGATCATTGCGGCACTACCTTGCTTTTTGTTGCGTTTTTATGCCACGTGTTTTGTGTTTGGGTCACTATAACACAAACCTGCATTGGCAGTTCCAGGGGACAGCGCAAAGTTTAATTTCTGGGAAATGTTTCTAAGTGTTATTTGCTGTATTGCAACTTCTTTGTATCACACCTGCCATTGAAAAAAATGATGTTACAATGAATGTACATTTTGAACAAGCTGCTAATCATGTAACCTGGGGATTGGAAGCAATCCCCATTTTACATTCACTTGCATGTCTTCTAGTGTTCGAAAAGAAAATTGCTTTATGTTTGGAGGTTTTATTTTTTCATATGCAAAGTGGTTCAATGAGTTACCTCATCTAGTGCACTTGCCTCGTAAAAATCCCCAGGGTTTCCTCCAACAACTCCAACAAGTTTCTCAGTTTAATTATGAGTGCAATTAATTATCTGGCAACACAAAACACAGTAATGGCAAATTCCCTCTGAACAAGTCAGATGAGGAGGATTTCCGTGGGACTCTTGCCCCTTCAGCTTGGTCCTTCCTAGAAAAACCCCTACCAGATCAGGTTCTTATTCAGCACTGCTGACTTCTGGTTATTTTTATGACTTTGGAAGATATTTAGCTTTCAGAATATTCTTCTTCTTCTTCTTTCTTGCTGCTACTAAGTTGCCTTTACAGTTAGGGACTAGAACAATTTTTGGATTATCATTTCCTTCCACTTCGCTCACTATTTCCCGAGTCTCTAATGAGTGATGAAAATGAAGTGGTCCCTGTGCCTGCTCAGACAGGGAGCTCTGCTGGAGGCACTGGTACAGAGCTGGGAAGCTGAGTGGCAGGCAATCCACCTTTACAGAGCTTTTGCTTCCATCCAAGACGCTAGGAAAACTGGCACAAACCTAACACATGAAAGCACAAACAGGGAGGAGCAGAGCACTTATCCAGCACAGGACTGGATTGTCCTATTCACCTTGGTAAAAAGAATGAAGAAAAAGGCTGTGGAGCATTTGGTGGTAAGATGCTGGATAGAAGAACATCTCTTAACATTTATGGTGCTGATTCTTGGAACATGGAGGTCCTACAAGTAAGCATGGCAGCTCTAAGACCCCTGCTACTTTTACCTCATCTGATGCTGGTTTGAAGAAAGAGCTGCTTCAGAAACTCAGATTCTAGGTTTTTTCCACTCACTGTTGTCAATCCTGCCAGATCTCCCAGTCCCGATCAAGCTTAGTCTATGTTGGCAGAGGATAATGTCACTTCCAGGATATGCTAAGGTCCTGATAGTATCCAAATAAAAGCTGTTACAGGGAAGACTGGACTACAGCTCTTGCTGTCTGTGTGCCATCTGCATTTCTCAGGACTAAGGCCTCTTCCCATTCCCAGTGGAACAATTAACGTCGTATTGAGAACTTGATTTCTGCTTCTCAGACTTTTCAGCTCCCATGAAGAATCTCAGGGACCAGCATATCCTTCCTTTGCATTACCTTGTGTCACCTGTTAGACTTCTGTTGCTGCTAAGCAGGAGAGTCCAAACCATATTTAACCAACTGCTACTTGAGTAGGAGGTGAATGTGGGTTTCTGTGGTCATTGCTACTGAGAGGAGACAAAAGCTGTAGGGAACCTGTTGTGCTTCCTGGTTTGCTTGAGAAACTCCATCTGCTGGGACTTGACTTTGCTTGGAGCAGTGGATCTCAGCGCAGTCCCCTTCAAGTTGGTCTCCAGTATTAAGAGGTCCAGCAGAAGGGATTCCTCAAGCTGCCAGGAGTCCTCATGGACTGCTGGGGACAGAAGGTTTGCAGAAGCTGTGGAAGTTCATCTCAGGGGGAAGGCAGCAGGGAGATGGAGGGGACGCAGCCTGCTGTAGCTTTAAAGGCAGTACTGTGTAGGGATCCGTTGGGAAGGACGTAGTTGACTAAAGGGATCCAAAGCTTGTTTTCCTCGAGTCTTTTTATTCTTCCTTATCCTATCTCCCTTTAGAGCCTAAGGTCAACCCCTTTTTGTACTGCAATAACACTGTAATATATGCTTGCACTAATTCTTCTGGTATACCAAGCATGCAAGACCAATTTAAAGCTTTTTTTTCAGAAGAAAAAGACTGTATTATTGTGTATATAGAAATACTGAGAGAGAATTTGAATTCTGTCTCCTGTATAAAAGCATGCATTGATTACCTGTATGTAGATCATGCTGTAAATGCTGCAGAGTACTGTAAAATCCTACACTTGAAACCACAATGAACAGGCAATGTCATCAAAAACAAACGAAACAGAAGCTGTGCAATGGATTTTGTGCCTTTTTTAAATCCATGTATGTTAATCCAGACAATCGGGAAAAAAAAAAAAGAAAAAACAAACAAACAAAAAAAAAGCTTGTATACTACCAAAACCTTATTAAAGAATCAAAGGCAGCATCTTGTTGATGGCTGGGTTTTTTATTTGCTTGCTTTCTTTGTTTTTCTACTTCCTTTGCTCTGGGAAGGTGTCTCTGGCTCATCCTTGGGTATGTGGGAGCTCCGGGCAGGGAGTTGAAGGAGATCTGGTAGAACAGTGAGAGTTCCATTTTGTTTATGCATGTGATCACTAAAAACTTGCAGTTAAGACAGATCTGGGAATAGGAACAAAGTTATGTGACTGTTAGAGATGTGTTTGATGTACTTTGGGAAGGTCACACCATGATTTCAATTCAAGGCACGCGAAGGCTCTGGTACCTGTGGAAAGGGTGGTGGAAACTTCCCTCGTGCAGAAGAATCACAAGACTCCAGCTCCTCAAAGGCAGAGAGCAGTTTGTGCAGGCAGGTCATGGTCTGGGAGGAAGAGCCTGTGATCTCAGAGGGTTGTACAGTGTGTGAGTCCCCTTTTTTTCCTGGGAATTCTGTGGGGGTCAGGCAGGATTCTTCCGAGTCTGCCTTTAGCAAGGTCCAAAGTCCATTTTCTCCATGCTTCAAAGTGTGTTTTGGTTTGCCCCTGAGAGGCTGCTGGTATGTGGCAGATGCGTACACCTGTCAGGCTCTGCAGAAGGATCCAATGGTGCCATGGTTTAGAGCGTGGTCTGAAACAGAACTGTAGATAGAAGAAGTGCAGCATTTCCCGAATTTATGTGAGATAAATACTGTGAGGGGTTTTTTCCCGTGCCTGGTTGATTTTCGCTTACAAGAGATGGGAGAGAAAAAAATCCCAAATTCTAAAGTAAAAGGGAAAATTGATTAGGCCCACACAGGAAACTGTTCCCTTTCCCCCACATCAGTGCAGAGCTGCTTAGGAGAGCAGGCTTTCTGGAGGACACTGAGCCCACTCTGTACCGTGTGTTGCATTAAGGGTATAGAAATTTTGACAGAAAATAAATCCACTTGTCCTCAGGTCCAGCAGGTCCTCAGAGATCAGGGGGGCTGGATGTGGCTGGGCTTAATTGCTGATTATTCCCAGTTCATTTCTGTGAGTCTAGCTGAGTTCAAAAAGAACTTTCACAGGCACAGATTCACAAAGAATGTGGTCTTGTCACTGGGTCTGATTGTGTTTGATAAGAGCTTGATCACAAATTTACAGATCACAGATTCACAAATGATGCAACTTATCGATACTATAGATCTGGCCAAGTGAAGAAAGAACTTCCACAATTCAGATTCATGGATGGTGCTTTTTCTTTGCCCCAGTACCTGCCTTCTTTTACACAATAATTTTTGGCCCTTCCCAAAGGGGTGGAACAATCACATGTCATAGGTGGGATTTTGGTGACTGTCATCATATATGTAAGGCATGCCCTCTTTTCTCTTCATTTGCATTCTAAGGAGTGTGAAAGTTAATATGCAAATAAGGCTTAATGAAGGTCTTGGTTACTTTCAGTCACAATTTAAAGTTGATACAAAAGGTAAAATAGTCATTTTGGTCCTCCTCCACCCACTGAGGCATCAGTCAGGGCTGCCTGACCTTCTCCAGAGAATCTTTGCACAACATCCTCATCTTCTTAATGGACCAGAGTCGTAACACAGGTGGTTGTAGAGGGTGAAGGGGAAGTGAGGCTGATGGCTGTACTGAAACAATATTGGGCTGTGAGGCCTCCACCTCACCCCAGACAACATCCAGTGGTTTGACCTTGCTTGAGCCATGTGCAAGGTCAGTGAGGGACCCAGCATCATCAATTTGTCACTGGCTTAAATCAACACTTAGTGCTCATCACATTATTCACCCTGTGGCCACAGCCACACAAACAACAGCCATAACATTGTCTCACACTGAGGGACGTCATGGACTGCATACTTCTTTTTCTTGACCACAGGAGACATCGTAAGGTTCATTTAACTTCATATAATTGATTTTTGGGGTATCTCTCTTGGATGATTCCTTTGCCTCCTCTTCCACATCTTGCATTTCCATCCATACAGATCTTATGCATAACTGACAGATTATTACCTGGGCTATCATTGATAATAATCCACAAAATATCATAATTACAACAAAAACTGGTAACAAAGACTGCGATAAGCTCTGTAGCTAGCCAGTAAGTGAAAATCCTAACCCATGCAGCAGCTTGTTTAATGTCCATTTTCCATACTACTTCCAAGATCTCTACTTGCTCTTGCTGTATACTTCATATGATCTAGTTGTTCATAAAGATCTTTAGTTACATTTGATGTATGAATGGAGCATGTATCACTAGACAGACTCACACATCCACACACTCCATTTTCAGGCCATAATAAAAGTCTCATTTTAGTCTGTTTTGCAAAGCCATTTTTGATGTTGCCTGCGATTGTACCTTTAGTTCCTCCAGTGCCACACGAGTTGCATCAGTCAATGCTTTGATTTGTCCAGTGAGGTTATATAACATCATTCGATCTTGGAATGCCGTCAGCTGGGGTGTGAAAATAGATTCCAGAGCCCACCCCACTGCAGGTCCACTTGTCACCAACATGTTGTTGGCACAGACAAGCTGGTGGAGAAGCCCCGTTCTCCCAACCACATGCCTAAGAGAGAGGACAAAAAAAAGGAAAAAACCTAACACAGCAATTGAGCCTTTGCGATTAGAGAACTCCCTCCTCCCCTAAAAAACAACCAATGGGGAACAGGGACAATACAAAACAAAAAACAAAACCTGGAAGGACTATTTAATAATTGTTCAAAACCAAGAGTCATTGCTGCCGGGTCGTCTGCTCCAACCACCCAACAGAGGCTCTCCTGGCAGTGGCAGTTCCATCAGCAGTGGTGGCTGGAACTGGGGCAGTGGCTGGAACTTGTGGAGAGAGGGAAGGAGATCTGACTTTCCGGGATGTCCTGGGCAGCAGCAGTGAAAAGGTTCAAGGAAAACATCCTTCCCCGGCTCCAGAAACAGGGATTGCTTCCAGCAAGAGCAGCCAAAATGGTGTTAGGAAATTCTCTAAAGCCCAGAGAGAAAACAAAAGAGGGCGTTCTGCCTTGTGCTGCCTCAGCTCAGAGGACCTGCCCCAGGCAACTCTCTTGGCAGCCAGGAGAGAAACAAGAAAGAGAGGACATTGTGCCTGTCCCTGTCTTTTAAAGGGACAGTGATAATCTTGGGCAGGTTGGCATAGGAAAGATACAGAATACAAGACACATTTTTGGGTTACCCAGGGCACGCGTGTTGCCATTGGTCGTGATTCCCTTTTGATTTGTCCACACACACCACTGTTGTAAGAGGCTGTTTCCTCCGAAGGGGACAAAGTGTCGGTAGTCCCAGCGCGTGTTGGCATCACCGTTCCTCAGCAGACCATGTTCCATCACTGCTGTGCCACTTGGTGTGCCCCAGGAGGGTATGCTTAGCTCTGGACAAATCATGTCAGGCTCGGTATCACTGTTAGTCAAAAAAGACCAGACACCACACTGTGGCACTCCCCACACCCTTGGAATATGCATTCCTCGTGGTGTGTTAGTACATGTGTCCTGGGGATGATGATAAATCCTATCAATCATTTCCCTATTAGTCACAAATATTAATGGTGGCTCAGTGATGTTGCAGTTCCATGTGGTTTTATTGTTCTTGTGCCACTTCAAAATACATTTTCCTTCCTCATTTCCCCACGTCAGATTTGTGTGTTTGTTTCACGTGATCTCCCAAGTTTTGGTCAAATCTATAGTTAATATTTCCCAAGATACTGGTGGGTTGGGAGACCCAGGAAAAGGTAAACAAGCAGTGCTTTGACTAATATTGTGTGTCCATCCAAAAGCTTGGATTGTCTGCAGCATAGGATTTGAAGCGAGACCTGAACTTCTATCTGGTAACATAACCCCTTGGAGCGTTCGACAGGACCATTTGCTTGGGGGTGCTATGGAATGTGAAATATCCATCAGATTTCTTCCTCTTTGGACCAGTCTTAAGCCATCACAGCTGTGAAACGTGGGAGGGGGAGTGTGCTGAACCATTCTTTCATAATTCCACTGATACCTCCCAGACAGACAGATCAGTCTAGGTTCCTGTGCAGTGCCTGCAGGTGACACTGTACCCTTATGAACTACATCTGGGAGGTGGAAAGATTCCGTCATGATCCCACTCTATCCTCTCTTTATCTCTTCTGCCTGTTTCACAGGGAGACCAACTCTTCTCAAGATCGGAGCACCTCATTTTGGTATCACTGAAAGAGTGGGAGCCCAAGTCCAGTGGTGTCTCCACCCGTTCTGGCCCCTTTTGCCATAGATTACAATGTGACCCGTGCCCACTGAATCCCTATTCTATGTGAATAAGGTCAGTTGGGTGTATGGGACAGAGTTGTTGGAACAATCTCAGTCCACTTATTAACAATTCTAATACATTCATGGGCAGTTATGTCATTCCCATGATTTTCCTTTGCTCAGTAGTCCATGAAGAGGTCAAGCAATAATGAAAAGAAAACGTGGTCAAGGAGGGGAACTATGAAAAGCATGTCCTTCATATCTGGGGCAGCCATCCAAGTATGAGCTGCCCCTGTGGCAGTCTCACCATCTCAACAATGTTTGGAACTGCCGCAGTTGCAGTTGCAGTATTAGCAAAAAACTGTTGACAATCCATGATGAACCAACCACTGCTGGTTTGTTTACTGGCCACACTGGTGAATTATAAGGCAAGTGATGCCTTTTTTTCCAGATCTGTCACCACCCAGTCCTCATGACTACTACTGTTGGTAGGGGGCATTCCTTTACATTAATGAACTTGAAAGAGGGCAGCGGTACTGATGTTTCTAATAGGTTGATAAGTTTTGCAGACCCTGAACTGTCCCACATTCTTTCAGATTTTATTTCTATCTCTGGCAACCCAGTAGCCTTCTGTTGCGAAACTCCGCAGAGTTGCATCTGGGAGTTTCCAGGTTTGACCATAAAGTAGGTAAAGTCCTAAAATGTTTGTTTGGACAGCACCCACAAGCACTTCAACCTTAGTTAATAATCTAAGACAAGTTTTATTAAGAGACAGTGTTAAAGAGGTGAAACGTGCAGACTTTGTGGGGAACACATGCTCAGGCACATGTAATGCCATAGGCATTCTTGGACAAGTGACTGACAAGTCAAGAGAGATCCAGGAGTGGAGATCTGAGGCCAAACAGGCAAGAAAATGTGGCTGCCTTAGCTCATGGCATAGTTCCTGCTCACAGGAGAGTGAACCTGACAGAGGGCTGCCGGGATTACCAGGAGCTAGAAACGTCTGACATGTGGAGAGTCTGAGAGAGCTGGGTTTGTTCTGCCTTACAAAGAGGATTGGCGTGGCATCTTATTTCTTCCTTGAACTGCCTGATGGAGGGAGATGCCATACTCTTCTCAGAGGTGCACAATGAAAAGGATGAGATGTTATGGGCAAAAGTTGCATGGAAGGGAAGTTAGATACAGGAATTAGATACTAACCCCCCCTCCTTTTTCACCATGAAGAACCTCAAACTCTAGGAGAGGGCCCCAAAGAGGTTGTGGGATTTCCATCCTTGGAGATACTTAAAACTCAGCTGGACATGGCCCAGCACAGCCAGCTCTAAGTTAGTCCTGCTTTGAGGGGTGGTTAGAGCAGAGATCTCCAGATTCCTTATACCTTTTTTATTCTACAGTTTTAAGATACAGGCTAAGCATCTCCACTTCTGATCTTCTGACATCTTCCCTCAGATCCTCCCCATTAGTACAGCAGAGCAGAAAAGTTCTCTGGCCTTTGGGGAATAGTCCTAGAGCAGCTGAGTGTGATGTAGTACAAAAGACACATAATGACTGTCAAGACAAGACAAGTTTCTCTAGTGAGGGGTTCAAACTGGGAACACCTTGTTCAGCAGAGTTTCTTGTAGTTGGATATTTGTGTCCTTTGGACTTTCTCCGTGGTGCATTTACAGTGGCAAAGCAGCGACTGTCTCGGGCTGCTCTAAGGAATGTGTTCTGGCAGTTTTAGGGTACTGCATGCAACAGGTTAAGCAGTCCCAGTCTCCCAAAGGTAGAAGCAAAGCAGTCACTGTTGTGCTTAGGGTGCAGTGTCCATGCAGGGAAGTAGAAAATACGTGGAAGAAATTGAAATGACAGACAGAAAGGCAGTCCATTTACTAAAGACTAAAGGAACTTGTAATACTAAAGGAATTTGTAGAAGTGGAAATATATGGGGGTCAGAAGGTTATCTACAGCGTGACTCAATGGTAGCAAAGGGGCACCAGAGCACAAGAAATAAAGAAATAAAGAACTACTATTTTCCTTACAGCAACATCCTGCTGTCCAGCTCCATGTCGTACGTTATTGCTTAGTGCAACCTCATCTCAGAAAAGCTTCCAGTGTCTTGCAAGGGAAAAGCTATTGAGGAAAGAGGGTTTGCTGGAGACAGGGCTGCTGGTGGGGCCGACTGCAGGGCACAGAAACCATATCTCTGGCCTATATAGGATGTGCTCTGCAGGACTGGATTCAGCTCACCTTGACCACAAAGCAGAAGAGATGACTCAAGCCAAGGGCTGGGAAGAGATCTGAAGGTCTACACAAGTGCATATTTCACTATGCAAAGAGAAAACAGCAATTGTCCATCTGCATCGTCAAACACAGCATCCAGAAAACGGTGTGAGGTAGAGCAGCAGAGGAGCTGTTGTTGGGGTTGTGGAACTCTTTCCAATGGGAGGCTCAGCACAAGGCAAGATGTTGGTCAGGTCCCAGCCCCACTGGGGAAGTGCATCTGTTTGTTCAGGATTCCAGGAATAGCACTGTGGATGTATTTCTTGGGAAAACCAAACCCAGCCAACATGCATAATCCAATCCTAAGCTGTTGAATGAACTAATTTCCAAGAAATGCCTAAGGGAAGAAGCCATGTGGGTAATTTGCTTTGCAAAGGGTGGAAAGTGCCTCTTACCAATCCAAGTTCCACGTCTGCCATCCTGATACAAAAGGTAGAGGTGGGTCAGTGAAAGCCCAAACCAGGCTAATACAGGGCCATCTTCAGAGCCAGGCTTCAGCTTTAATGAAAGAAGAGAAGCAGCTTTGGATTCCAGAGGTATTGCCAAAACCAGCCTGTGTTTTAATTTGTAAGATATAAAAAGAAGCATTAACTGGATAACAGCTTACCACCATGCAGAACAGCTTGATACTGCCCACCAACCTATTTGAAATGTCTCTGTCGTACAGGAGCATAAAAATATTACATTTTTCAGGCTCAACTAAGCCTGAAAACATGCAGGTTTTCAGCACAATTTTTAATTTTGCCATTGGACTGAAAACCCACTGAGGACTTTTTCTCCCCAGTAGAGACAAAAAGATCCATTCCCGTGGCCAGATGAATGTGGTAGCTGTTGGCAGCTCTGGAGCTCACATGGTTAAGTGAGTCCATGTTTAGTTGTGTAGCCTAAATATCCTCTGGCGCCATCAAATGCCACTGGAAAACGCAGATGTTTGGAGCCCTGCTGTTCATGATTAGGACTTTTCAAGGGTAACATGTGATGCATTATTGACCAGTTGAGTTTATGGAGAGGTTACAGTTTGCAAGCCCTAATAGAAGTGTGCTATAAATGGTTTGGTTTTAAATCCATTCTGCAGAGTGGTGCTGATGTGATTTTCATTTGCAACTGATTGTTAATTAGGCCATGCTTGACAGGCATTTCCTATTTATTTTGGCCTTGTTTGGTCAAGTGTGTGCATGTGTGTGTGAGCTGCTGTTTTTCTGTAGGATCATTTGCAGTCATTTTGCAGCCTGCTAGTGCCACAGGCTGCTGCTGGAGAAACAGTGCCCCCACCACCTGTCCTGCCTGCCCTTCACTTCTGCTGGTTGGACACCCCAGGGTCTGATAATGACACTTTTTGTGCCAGCTTTCATGACTTGCTGATGATTTTAGTGGAAGCAGAAGCCTGTAGGAGACAGAATGAGGAGCAGAAGGGGGGATGGATGGTGCACCAGGGGAACGCAGTAGCACTACAAGTGTTACTGCCCCAGGGACAATGGTGGATGGTAATGGAAAGTGATCAGGAAATTTATCTAGCCCAGAGGTGCCCCTTGAGTTCACTGTGGCCTGGGCATAAAAGAGAATTGCTAAGTAAGGAAGGAGTGACTATGTAAATATATAAATACTGAAATAAATATATAAACGCTGAAGCAGATTGAGAAATGTGAAGAAATCCTGAGGAATTGCTTGAAAATGTTTCTTTTGGGTCCAGGTTAAAGACTGCTAACAAAGGAACTTCTTTGGCACATTTTTTTCCTTCATTGATAAGTATCTCCGAATCTCTCCTTTCTAAAGTTTGTATGAATCAAATGACGGAGTGATGACTGCTCAGGCGAGCATTTTGGAAGCATGATGGACTAGGTGCTTTCCGTTGATTCTTCCTGCTGCTGTTGGTCCTGATGTCTTCTGTGTCAGTGCTGTGTCTGAATGCTAACTCACCCTCTTCTTTTGTCACATTTGTCTTCTTGCAGGCATACATGCTGAAGTCATTTGAAATGAATGGCCTGCCCAAGGCAGTCCCTTTAAGTTTGCCTTACCAAGACTTCAGAAAAGATATGTGCAACTACTGGGAAAAGCCTAAGTTATCCCAGCGGATAAAGAAAGTTGACTTCTCAAATATTGTCTTGACTGCTCCTTGCAAACCTCTGGAACCTTATCTGGAAATGAATGGAAAAGAGGAGGAGGAGGAGGAAGAAGACGAGGAAGACTACGAGGAGGAGGAAGATGAGCAGGATGAGGGGGAGGAGGAGGAGGAGGGCAATGAGATTGACATGCACAGTGATTCCAGCAGTGACCTGAGTCAGAAGAGCACGGAGCGCAGCCAGGAGTGTGCACCGTCCACGCTCCTGGCTGATGACCAGAAGGGATCCAAGGGTCGAGCATCCACTGCTGACGGGGACCTGGAGCTGGAAGAAGGCTCAAAAACATTAGTGCTGTTTTCACCAGGTGATCTGAAAAAGTCTCCAGTGGCCGCAGACTTACCTCCAGAAGTTGATCTGGGCACTCTTGCTGCACTGACACCTCAGAGCGAGCGGCCACAGCCCATGGGGAGCCAGCTGGATGTGTCTGAGCCAGGGACCCTGTCCTCAGTCCTTAAATCTGAACCAAAGCCTCCCGTGGCAGTGGCTACAGCTTCCTCCCCGTTTACCAAAGTTGAGCGCACATTTGTTCACATTGCTGAGAAGACCCACCTAAATGTGATGTCTTCCAGCGGGCAGCTGATGCGGCACGAGGAGTACTGCCCGCCGGGGCAGTTCGAGGAGGTCATCATCGAGGAGGAGCTGGAGGACAACCTGGTGCTGGTGGAGAATGGAAGCATCCATTCCGGGCTGGAAGGGGCAGAGACGGAGAGCTGCGCGCTTTCGGCCAATCACATCGAGACCACCTCAGAGACTGTGGGGGAGCAGCCGGCCCTTCCCAACGGTGTGCCAAAGCTTCCCGAGGACAAGCCGGAGCTCTCCGGCAAAGCGGCGCTCTCGCTGGATTTGGAAGAGCCCGACAAGGTGGTTACAAGGGAGCCTGGCCTCGAGAAGGCAGCATCAGTGACAGAACACCTGAAGCGAGCAGAGACCCCCCTCGAGACGCCGCAGCAGGGCCCCAGGAGGCCGCTGGGCTCCAGGTATAGAAGTCGGATACCCATTTTGTTCTCTGAGGAGGACACTGGCTCAGACCTTTCAACTTCGCTCTCAGCCAAAGAAAGGCTTTATAAGAGGGCAAAGCAACCCGACCTGGCTCGCCTGGTGATGGAGAAGAGACAGGGCCGCCTCCTCCGGCTGGCCTCAGGTGCCTCCTCCTCAGCCTCCTCCAGCGACGAGCGGCGGCGAGCCTCCGAAACCCTGTCAGTCACCGGTTCTGAGGAGGACACCCATGACTCTGATGACTCCATCCCACAGAAGGGAGAGAAGAAGGCTACGCTGCTGGGGAGAGAGGAGAGAGCCATAAGCACAAGGAGCAGAATTCCTCGTCCCATCGTGCCGGTGAAAACGCCGCTGGAGGTGGCGAGGTCGGAGAGCTCCGCGGCCACTGCAATGGCGGGGCTGTGCGGCTCCCCGCAGGATGCAGCTGCTGCCTGCAGGTAAGACCAGAACAGTGGGAAATGCAAAGAGCTGGGCTTGTTGAGGAGACACAGCCAGGGCTTTGCTCACCTCCCGTGACTTCATCCTTTGCTCAGCTTGAGTGCATAGTCCATCCTTGTTTCCTGCAGTCATTTCAGCTCACGGGTGTGTGAAATACTCATCTTTCTGTCTTCTTTTTTTTGAAGCCTCTCTTTGCTTTCCCTGGCTTTGAGACCTTTCCTTTTACAAGCCCTTTCATTTGGTCTGATAATAGCAGCTGTCCCCTGTGTTGAGCTCTTGGTTTTGCAGCACAGCTATGACTCTGCAGGGAGACCTGGCCTGACTATCGCGATTAGAGCTGCAAGGGCAACGAGGCTGCCAGCTGGGATTGCCTCAGTTGGATTATCTTCCATCACAGTTATCATCAAAGGCCAACTGATGCAATCCAACTTGTGCCCACATTCCCAAATTGTATCTCCTGCCTTGTAAGAGGTTGCTTTAGAGGTGTAAGAGGAATGCTAACATTCTGCCAACAAAATACACCTTCAGATACCATCCCTGTGTGTTGACTCAGAGAGTGTTGGCAAATCAGGGCAAACACTTAGCTGCATTGAGTTACAGGATGTTGTTTAAACTAGTGCCCCACGTGGTTCACTGCGTAGGTTCTGCCATCCTGGTGCTGGAGACTCCTTGTAATTGCCCGACAATATTCACACCAATCCTGCCAGGAGCCCAAGAGCCCCTTGCAAAACTCCCCTTCATCCTCTGTCTTTTCTTCCCCTGCAGGCTTCAGACACAGAGACCAGCTGGAAGTGTCCCATACGAGGGCCGAACAACACAGGTACGAAGTCGGCTTCCTTCGTCACCAAGTTCCTCTTCTCTTCCTCCACGGAGCAGCTTGCAGAGGTCCAGTGGTGCATCTCCTCGGAGCCCTGTCCTTCCTTCCAGGAATCCCAGTATTTCCCCCAGAAGCCAGCTGCTGCCTCGGAGGGAAAGTCCTTCTCCCTGCCGACAGCATAAACCAGGGACTGCTCCTCAGCGAGTTCCTCCTTCCCCCCGACCTCAGCCCTCAGCTCAGGCCCCGGGGCCTACAGGAGATTCCCTGCCATCTCCTGGCATGGCCAAAAAACGACAAAGAGGAAAAACCCAGACTCAAAGTCCAGCAACCAAAGGAAAGCAGGTGTCCCTGGAAAGTAAGGCAGCTGCCAGATAATGACCTTCTTCTGCGAGCCCAGCAGACTGGGTAACTTCTGCATATAGTATACACTTGAGATGCTGCAGCACAGCCTTCCATGCTGGACCCACGAGTGTATAGCAGTAGCTGTACTTGAATGCTTCACTCACTCTCACCCCACAGCGCAATCAGCTCCCACGGGCCTGGCAGCCTCTGAGCCACGGAGCCTTTCCAAGGGAGACACCCAGCCCGCAGCTCACGCTTGCTAACGCACAGCACCAAACCGTGACCCAGGCAGCCTGCCCAGTGCCTGACCTGCCTCCCTCCCCAGGGATTCCCCTCTCTGTTAGCAATACCAGTCCTCAACACCGACTCCAGCTGTGGAAAGAGGAGCAGAGGTGACAAGAGCAAGGCCTGCTAAAGAGGAAGGCTCCTGTCCTTCAGGCAGCTCCTTCCTTTCTCCTTGCTGGGAAAACACCAGCCTTGGTTGCCACCATCTCCCTGAGTGTTGGCTCACCTCCCACCACCTGTGTTAGCAAGGGATTGCCACTAGCTTATTCAAGAGGGATGGATTCATCCTTGTGTGCTGAGATAAGAGAAGGGGCAAGGAGGAGAGGGCTCTTCTCTCCTTTCCAGAGATGCCTCTAGAGGTGGGAATTAGGAGACAGGCAGGTCTTGCTGGATGCTCCTACCTGCTCCAGTATGTCCCACAGAGGAGGCTGTCTAGCATTGCTGCTCAGACACTGCTGCTGTTTCAGCAGATGCCTGTGTGGTGGGTACTTAGATGGAAGTAGGGATGTGTTGGCAGCTTGCTGGGAAATCAAGAGCTCTTGCTAATTAATGTAGAAGGGAGCACACTGCAGCCACTTCTGTCACAAATACCAAACTGTGATCTGTGGACATCACATCCCCCAGCAAGGGTGGTTCCTCTCAGCCTGAGCATGGTTGGTGCCACAGACCTGTAGTCCAGCAAGCACAGCTCCATTGTGAAGATGTGAATAGTCACTGGATGCCTTTAGCCAAGGTGCCCCTTGCACCTGAATTCCTTGTGTTTTATTGTCACACTCTTGCTGTTTGTGAATTTTGGCACTGTGGTTGAAAGTTCCCCTACACGGCAGGGTGGGAAATTATTATCCTGCAGTATACCCAAAACCTGCTGCTTTGCAATGAGAGGTCTGCTGGCATGCCATGGCCATGTGCATTTCTATCTGAGGGGACGGTGGGTTGAGTGGCAGAGGTGGGATTTATGTCTTTTCCTTGGTGCTCACCTCTGCCACACATTGAGGACGAACGGTGTGAACATAAAAGCAAGGGCTGTGCTCTTCAAGTGATATCATCTGAGCAGAAGCATAGCACTCAGCTAGAGCTAAATCAACCAACTGTTTAGCGCCCAGACTAATTAGGAAGGCTTGAAAGTGAAAGCAAGGAGGGCTGATACCAGTCTGAGCTTGATGAGATCTAGAAGTAGACAAAATTTTCCCCACACCTCACAGGAGAAAACACTCCAGACCCAAATATTTTGCACTTCACAGCACTGTCATGCCTAAAAGAGGCTTTGCATGAGGCAGAACAAAACTACAGCTGCTCTGTACACCCATTCCTGCAGTAGCAGCTACCTGCAAATATTTACTATTTGCAGGCAACAAAGCGTGGCAGAGGAATCTGAACAGTAATAACCTTGATTCATTCGGACATGAATGCAAACAGTCACACTGATGGCCGTCGAGTTCAAGGAATCCTGAAGTTGCTCATATCTACAGGAGTCCTGGAAAGGAGTACGAGAGCTGTGACAGCGGGGCTGGGAGAAAAGGGTACTCCTTGCACACCTGAACAGGGAAATGTGTAGAAACAGGAGACAGGAGTTACCTCTTTAAATGACAGTGTCAGTGTTTCCAACACTAAGGCTTTATTTCACCTAGCTCAAAGTGTTTTCCATTGATGTGGTTCACCCTGGTCGAGTAAGCACAGCTTAGTCTGAAAACATGCCCTCATCTTTGCAGAGCAGCACTGGGAACTCAGAGGGAACTCAGGCTGTGGTCTGATGGACTGAGCTGATGTTGCCATCAAAAGCAACACCCCTCCAAGTTCCAGCTGCTTCGTTGCACAGTTCCACCACATTTACACTGCAGCAGCTGTTGGATAAAGTGGCTGGAAATGCTGATCCAGCATGACACAAACCGCTCTGATTCGTTTGGTTTTCATCTGGTTCATTTCATTGCTCTGGTTCACCATTTGGTCACACAACAAAAGAAGGACACACAGAGACTGTGACCACTTCTTCTGGTGGCACTGTAACTTTCTGTGAGTTTGAAGTCTGAGTCAGACTAGAGCCTAAGTATGCACTGCAGGTTTAGAAACTAGAAAACAGAATAAACCCAAAGACAGATTCTTCCCAGAAATACAAATCATAATGGGACTCCTATGAAGTTATTGGAGGGCTGTTAATTTTAGAGTGCTCAGATGGCAAGACTTGGTTGTGAAGCATTTACCAGATGCTCCATCCAAGTCTTAGATGCACATGCCAAAAATGACATTGAAAGAGCTTGGAAAGAGGACTACAGGACTATTAACAGGGTTAGCAAACCTGCCTTATCATGGGAAGCCAATAAAGCACAATCAGTGTATTTGTTCAGGAAAAAGTTTAAGGGACAGTTTTCTGTGGCCCTATGTCAGGAAGGAATCTCCAGGGCAGAGACAAGGCCGGGCTGGACAGGGCCCTGAGCATCCTGGTCTAGTGGAAGGCATCCCTGCCCATGGCAGGGGGGCTGAAACTGGATGATCTTTAAGGTCCTTTCCAACCCAGACCATGCTGTGGTTCTGTGGTCTTCCTCTGGCACATGAAAGCAGGGAAGACAGAGCAGTCAAGAACAGCAGATGAAGAAATCGGGCAGGCATTTAATTGTGAAGCAACCATCCAGTAAAATCTTTCACAGGACTATGGTGACTTTTTCTTATTAAAAGGTTTCTGTGAAACCAAGCTGTCTTCTAAGAGGTCTTTCTACCATGACCCAACCACAAGAAGCAGGCAGGATGCTGGTGACACCAAGTTATCATCTCTCTCTGTGGTGCAGTAGATTGCTGGTCCCACTGGGAAACATGCCAAAACTGGTTTATACTGGAGAGCCACCTGACAGGTCCCACAGGTTCCAAAAAGCAAGAGAAAGATGGCCAGCACAGAAAATAACAGCTGTTCACAGTGTTGTTTGACAGGGCTGGGCTGAGGGTGCAGCTGGGCCCACAGAGATCTGAGACCAGCACGAGTCATCTCTCCTTGTGGTTGTGCCTCCAAACTCCCTGCCCCTGCACAGTCCTGCTTCCCAGCTGTCCCTGGCATCGAGGGCAGCAGGAGAGTACATCAATAGCATGATATGCCCTGGGTCATGTCCTCCGGGATGGAGGTGCTCCCGTGCTGGGGAGCAGCACACACGGAATTTCACATTCCTCGTGTGTGTCTCTTGAGGCATTTTTTGGCAGCTGGAGGATCAGCAGAGGTGTTCTCTGCTAGTGTTACTGAGAAAACAATCCTTCAGAAGGGTCAGCAGCCCCTCTGCGTCCTCTCTTGTTCCGCTGCCCTGCAGGAAAGTTGGAAGGGCACCTGCCATACTTGGAGCAAACAGAGGAGAACATGTCTGGGGACAAGAGGGGAGGCCTGTGATGTTAGGGAGAAGTTAGGTGGTTGAGGAATGCCAGAGGATCTAGTCTGGCATCACAGGACATGGTGGGCTGTCACATCCCAGAAAGGTGGAAGAGGCAAGCCCCTGCTGTTCTCTGCTATGAGCCATGTGCAAGCCCTGTCAAACCTCGAGGGCACACGGGGCTGCTCCAGCACTGCTGGTGGTGTGTGCCTGTGTCCTTGCTTCACTGCAGAGAAGAGAAGATCAAGGAGAAGAGGGAGCTGACCAGAGCAGAGGAAATGGCTGGGAAGAATAAAAAAAACTGTGTGGGGTCAGGGGAAGAGAAGCAGGTTTCCCAGCACTTTCTCATGTTTGTGGGAATTTCTAGGAGCAGCCTGATGCTGCATGTTTCCCCATTCAGTGTCTTTGCTGCAGGATCTGTCCTGGCCAGCTGCAGGGGGTTGTGCCCATGTGTGTTTTGAGGGAACTCCTGGGACAGGCCACCTCTGTCCCTTCATCTGTGCGTGCATCTGCACAGGTGGGGACAGACAGGTCTTGTTCATGTGTGTTGGGACTGCAAGAGTCTTTGGGACTGCCTGGTGTCGTGCTGAGCCCTCACTCTGCAGGGGCCTTGCCCACCAGCCGAGAAGATGGCACTCTGGCTGGTGAAAAGGAGCCAATGGCTGCTGTCTGGCCAGGAGCTGCCTGCAAAGAAACGTGGATTCAGGGGGGGATGTGCCAAGTGGGGAATCTGAAAGGCAGTTCTCAGGGCTAAGCCAGCGTGGCAATGGATTATACGAGCAGAGGGAGAGAAAGGACAGATGGCACCAGTCAGACTGATACTGTGGAGAGGCTCAAACACACGGATGGATGGAGCTGCTTAACTGATTTGTCTGGTTGGCAGCACAGGCACTTCTGCTTGCCTTGGTGCAAAAGGTGTTTCGGTAGCAAATATCTCTGGGTCAGCTGTGCTTGGAATCAGTGAGAGGCAGGAGACTTTGTTTGCCCTTTCTAAATAAAGAATATTATAATATATATATTATTATAACAATATAAGTAGTGACCATTATATATAGTGGACTAAAGGTTAAAAAGGATCCTGCTACCTTCAGAGAAGTCTCATCTGTGACTTCAGATGTGTGCAGGGCTGACTGCTGTGTGCAGCGAATGTGGATGGGGGAACAGGGTACCACTCTACCAAAGCGCACGTCAGCTGTGACGCTCCACCTGCCTGAGCACGGACTAGGGCCAAAACACGCCAGCCTGGGTGGCTGACAGCTGTCCTGCTTGCCACCAGACCTGCAACAGCTGCTGGACTGACACACAGCTCTGTGGGGCGTGGAGCAGGATCTGGAGCGTCGCTGTTCGCGTGGCTGCCCCTGGCTAACACAAGCACTGAGAGTTTGGTGGTGAAACGTTTTGATCCAAAGCAGGTTGTGTTGGGGCAAGCAAATCTTTCACATTTCTGCTTTCCAACACAGAGGTGTTTTCTCACTTTAGATCTTATGTAAGAAGATGATCACTGATAGCCTGGGCAGCTCCAGCAGCAGCTCAGTGGCCCCTCAGCACACTTCTTTCTTCTCTGTATAGTTTATTGACCCATGGCATGGTCCCACCACTATTCCACGTGCACAGACACCGATGCCCCCATAAGGCCTTGCCCCACTCATCAGTCCCCTGCAGTTAAATTAATCCTGTGAACACAGTAAAAGTCCCATTGTGGACATGATGAGTTTGGAATCAAATGAGTTTCTTCTGGCTGAACTGAAACATGCTTGTGCTCCAGCACTGCTAGGCCGGTTTGACAAAGCCCACGGCGACCACCTGAGAGTTTGCAAACACCTTTGATTCCATCTGTTTGCCAGCTGCTCCTGCACCTCCACATGAGGAAGAGAGCCTGGGCTGCTGTTCAGGCCCTTTCCTTGTGTGGCGTGTGCCTGTGACTGGGCTGCTGGCTGGGAGCCCGTGGGCTCGCTGTGTGCTGGCTCCCGAGGTCCTCTGCAGAACCCCCAGTGCTTGTGCTCTTCAGCAGCAGCAGGTGCTGCATTCCAAGGGGCTGGGACTACCCTGGCAGTGGCAGCAGAGCCAGCTGAAGTTAACACCTCCATGAGCACTGGGGTTGGTAGCTTTGGGAGGCCAGGGAACAGCTCTGCCTGCAGGCTGAGGTGAGCTGTGATCCCGAGTACAGCCAGAATCCCATGAAATGACAGTGATTTATACACCATCACTCTCCTGTCACTTCGCTCCTAACGTAGCTCCTCTAGCAAATCTCGCCTTCAAAGTCACTGTATGTTCCCTCCAGGTCAGTCCCTCTCTGCCTGGGGGGTTGAAGCCCTCCTGGATTCTGCAGAGCCTGAGGCAGACTTGGCCATCAACCTATGCAGCAGGCCCTGCCCCACGCAGGCCAGTGCGCTGGGTCATAAGGAGGAACATTATCCCTTTTTTTTCTGGAGCTGCAGATGGCTGGAAAGCAGGTTTAAAGTAAACATTGATGCCCTCTGTGCTGAAAGGAGGAAGGGAGCTACCAAAGCAAATTCAGAGCTGGGTTCCTGGTAGGGACCAAGATAATAACTCCTCCTGCTCTGAGCTCCTGAACCAGAGGGGCCTGAGGGGTGAGAGCTCTGCTTTGGCGAAGATACTGCGGGACTGGTGTCAGCATGGTGCTCCTCAGTGGCTGCTCTGCCTCTGGCGTGGCCCATACTGCCCTGCCTGGAGCGCAGGGAGCTCTGACACAGGTTCCCTGGAGGAGGCTGGGGCTCATGTTTCCTCGGGGATGCACGGCACAGGCTTGGGACCATCCCTGCGGAGGGTGGGATGAGCTCTGCAGGACGTGGGGGTACCCCGTGTGTGAAACCAGTGTCGGCAGGACTGCTGTGCTATGGGACCTGCTGCTTCTTCTCCAGACAGGAATTGGAGCTGGAAACACAGATAATTTTATATATCTCCTTTTAACACGATAGCATGTGACTCTACACTCAGACGTTGTACCTGGCGCACCGATGTTTTCCTTCGCCTCTGGCACACTCTGGAGACAGGACTTCTGCTCCGTGGTACTGCCTGCCTCGAAATGTGACTGAATCCCAAGGCTAAATCTCTCTACATATCTTCTTTGCATTCTTTAGGAAAGCAGCTGGAGAATGTTTACACACTGCAAACAGAATGTAGGACTCCGACTGAGGAACCACAATCTGGTTCAACTGCATGGCAAATTTCTTGGCCATAAAATCTGGCATGCATCACAGAAGCCCGGTCTGTGTACAGACCCACCTGGCATTTGTCTTAATTTCAAATCACATCTTAAAAAAAATAAACGATTATGCCATTTCTTGTTCGTATCAGACACAGTTGTCATTAGATTTGTTATTAAAAGGGGATTCTGGATCATGCCATTAAAAGCCTGTCTACCTTTTCATTGGTGTCTTCTCCTGTTTGTTGGTGTAGCAAGACATGCTCCTTCACCATGGGCCTTGTTTACAACCACACTGCAGGCAGCCATCCACTCCTAAAACAGCATTTCTCAGAGAGAAAAGCCTGCTTTTTTAAAAACAACAACAACAACAACAAAATACGCTTTGCAAAGTGTAGATGCCACAATAAAGTAACATTTGTAGAGATGTTGGACCTGCACATTAGTATGTGGGAAGTGGAGCAAAAGCAAAACAGTAACTTGGCATGGTTCAGCTTTTAATACTCTCTGACCACCTGATGTTTAATCTGAGGAGAGTTTTTACAACATTCCTTTTACCACGCTCAAGTTACGTCATGCCTGTGGTGTGCAGACCACATCCAGGGGTTGTAGTAACAGTTCAGTACCCAGCTTTGGAATGGGGTGGTGGAAGAGGGAACAGAAAAGAATAAAAAAAACCTGCTCCCTTGGGAAGATGTTCCTGTGATGACAGATTTTATTCTTTCTCCTGCAGGCAAAAGAAAACACATTTGACTCCAGTGTAGTATCCAAAATTGTAAAAATAAACACAGGGACATAAAAGCTCCTAAAAGTGCGTGTCAGGAACAGGGAGATGAAAATTAGAGCTGAGCAGCATAAACTGGGAAATTGAGAAGTATTTCAGAACTGCATGGATCAGGTGCCAGCTGGAGGGGTTGCCAGAGGGGCTTCACCACCACCCCTGGATGGTGAAATGAGAGGTTCTCTGGAAGGCAGGTTTGTCAGGAACAACGTGCTGGGAACAGCCTCTGCCTTTGTCAAGTGGGGAGAAGGCGAGTGGAGGAAGAAACTAAACCGGGCTGCCCATGTTGGAACAGCCTCACAAAATAGGAAAAGACAGGTTTGCAGGAGGAGGTGGAATCTTTGCTTGGAGCAGCTTTTGTTATATCTGGAAAAGCCAGAGAGACTGTTGAACTCAGTGATGTTTCTTCTGCAATCACCTTGAGGTATTTCAAGGCAAGAAAAGCCCCAGTGCAGACAAAGCAAGCCACAGGAGTCACTCAGCATTGCAGTGGAAGCCTGCACTGCAATGAAATGCTTGTTATTCCCAACCTTGCATTCATCTTCCCTCTAATGTCAGAGGTAGGCTGCCGTGGACTCTCATCGTGGGGCTCTGGAGTCAGCTGGACCCAAGGACCCTTTCTCATGCCAGTGAGCCTGTAGCTTCAAGGAAGCTGCCAAAATGTGTCAGGTTGCAGAGAGCACCTGGAGACCACGAGAAACTTAGAGCATCCACACAGGTTTCATCATGTACAAAAAATGTCAAAAGAAAATAGTGCAACTGAGTCCAGCTGTTTAAATTCACTAATTCATGTCTGAAACAGTGAGGTAAAGCCTTAGATAAAAAATAACAGGCTAAACGAGCCCAAAACCTTGTGGTATAATGTCCATAGGCTCATAGGATCATTCAGGCTGGAAGAGACCTCTAATATTACGTTGGGATTTTAGCCCAAAGCATAGATGTAAATTAAAAGCTGTCAATAAGCAACCAGTTTGTGACAGTGCATCTCATAGGAGTAGTCACAAAAACTGCATCCTCAAACAAGGAATAGGTTGGAGGCAAAAAGACCATCTGGAAAGGAATACCAGATGCCCTACTGTCTTTCCCATGTTTCTTGCTAATGTTGGAGATGCAGTATCAGGTGAGTTTCTTACTGATTCAGGGGAAGCCTGAGTCAGTTCCCATATTGCTGAAACTGCAGAATGCAAAGGATCCCCATTCAAACACAGGGCAGAAAAATCAGAATTCAAGTCCTGGTCACCCAAGATAGGAGCTGGGAGATGCTTGGATTAAATGAGAAGGATGGTGGAACAAGGTTATTAGTAGAGAAAGGGTGATCAGTGAAGGAAGGCAGAGAAGCTCCAACACTGAAGGTCTGGTGCTGTTTGGTGAAACCAGCTTCCCTGGACTCTGTGCAGGTTTTCTTTACTCCTTCTGGGGAGGAACCCATTGGGAAGGGGAGGAAATGCAGGATAGAGCTGTGGAGCTGTTGGGACCTGACAAGCACCCAGCCACATCGGCAGAGAAACCTTGTCAGGGTGAGCGCTGGACCTCGTTTCACCCACTCAGTAATTCCCTACAAACCATTCTCACCATCTCCCCGTCTGTACTTTCAGTGAAAGTGTGTGACTGTGTGTATTTTCACTCCCACACCTTTACTCTCTGCACAGGCTTTCCGAAAACACTGATACAGCCAGTGCTAAAGCCTGCTCCAAGCTCCCCATGCAGCATTCCCTGAGGTTTTGATGTAAAGCCCTGGCCCTTCAGGGAATCAGGGCCCCAAGGGCACTAATGGCTGTTACTGCCCGGCACCTGCCACCAAGCCCTTTCTGCTTATGGCCCAGGACCTCATTTCTGCTCAGGCCTTTGTCTCCCATCCATCTGAGCTGTGTTAAATGTGTTCCTGCCTCCTGCCCTGAGTGCTGCATAGGTTTTAGACCTGCCTTGTGGCTGTCTTCAGCCCTTCTCTTGCTCCAGACCAGGCTTTCTGGAGGGCCTCTGGTCCTGGTTCATCCTCTCGCTGTGTCTGGGGCTGTTGATCGGCTCTGTCCCACCCCTGGCTCTGCCAGCCATGCTGAGACTCTGGGTCTGTGCCCAGTTGAGGAGGACATGGCCAGTGCTGGAGTCTTCCCAACTCCTGGGTCATCATTCCCTGCTCATGTTGCTCCCTGGACCAGTGGGTTTGTTTTGAGTTCCCTGGCAATGTTTTACTTCACACAGGATTATCCTGTCTAAGTGGGAGTGATTTAATCAGATGGAATCTCACCCCTGAAAACATTTGATCCTGTCTGGACTTCCTATTCCTGCTGTGTCTTTCTTTCCCTGACTGAAGGAGGAGTTTGGATTTGCCCTTTCCTCAGTAAAATGCAGCCAAATAATTTGGGCTGAATCTCTGCCCTGCTACAGTTTCCCAACAGCACTGGTTAGATGAAAATTACGTGAAAATAGATCCATGAGATAGGGGAAGGGGTAAGAAGGGGCATGAGACAGGTCTGGGGGATCTGTCTGGGAAGCAGGGAGCTGGCTGTGGATCCATGGTCACACACAGCAAAAGACATGGAAGTGGCTCATGTCCTTTCACACTAAGGTAGAATCAGTGTTGTATTTATGACAGGCAAGAAAAGCAGTTTTGACCAGAACCAGTTTACTTGCAAAACAGTTGTCATTTGTGCAGTCGAGTAAAACAGCTGCACACAAGACAACTGCAAGCAATGGACGGCAGAGTCTTGTTAACATGGCACCAAGTCAGAATGGCATCAGCTCCCTTCCTTCTGTGACCAAACAAAGACCTTCAGGAGCCCCAGGACCTCTTTGTTGGCTGCACCTTCTCTTTCTCCAGCTGAGCTACAAAATCTGGTGTGCACCCGTCCTGCCAAGAGCATTTGGACACGCTGCAGCAGCACAGTGCTCCTTAGACTGGCACTGCAGGAATCCTCAGCTGACACTGTTGGCTCTGTGGGATCTCCCTGTCTGAGCTGCCTTTACAAATTACAGGAAAAATGGAGCCTCCCTGTGTGTGCCATATCTCCTTCCTGCAGGCATCAGAGCCTGCACTGAGCTGCACTGAGAAGGGGACACTTCTGCCCTCTGAGAGCAAGTCCAGCTCAGCGGCTCTGATGGACATGGATTTTCATGGCACTTAGGCATAACTTGGAGAGAAAGGAGGATTTCAGGATCTGCAGCTTTCCTACAGGAGAAAATTATCATTTAAGCACCAGTCTGCAAGAACTGATCAGATCTCCAGCTACTCTGCAGCAGTTGAGATGCCTGTGGGGTGGCTCCAGTTGCTAAAGGAGCAAATCAGCTCCTTGAGCCATCCAGGCTGCTACAGCTCCAAAAAAGGTGTTAGGAAATTACTGCTGGAAACAGAAAAGCTAACACCTTAGTGACCAAGTAATTTAATAATCCAACCCTCCCAACAAGTAGCTGGCATCCTGAAAAGGAGCAGAAAGAAAGATTGCAAAAGGAAGTGGTACATGTGTGAAGTATAAAATAAACTCCTCTTTCCAGCATTATGTGTGACAGCAGCAGCAGAGGAGTCTGCTCTCACCGGACATGTTCAAGCTGTTTGAGTCAGGTCTAATTAACCAAGTTGTTAATTCAGTCGGGTCAGTCACAGCCTTTGCACATGTGTTGGTCATTAACTAAAGCTGGTGACTGGTTAAAGGAGCACATTTGCTTTAAAGAAATAGAGCGATGTACATTTTAAGCAATGCGGTATGAGCAGCAAAGCCGCGGGAGTTGCAGAACAGTGATCCGTAATCTCATTTCTGATGGGGAGGCTGGATCTGTTTGCAGTTTAAATATGCAGCAGCACATCAAGTAGAGTTTCTCTTCCTTGCTCTTAGAAGACCAGTGGTGAAGAAAAATCATTTGTCCTTTAGTTCAACTCCAGCTTAAACTGTAACCCTGGAGGCAGAGCACTGTCAGGTGTCCCCACTTCACTCCTGTGTGCTTCCTCCGTGCCTGTCCCGGGATGAGCACTGAAATGGCTCATACCAAGCACTGGGGCAGGACATTAGTGAAACATGGGTGGCCAGGTATGCTGCTGAAAAGGGGAAAGGTCTCTTAAGGTCAGAGATCGTGGTGTTATTCTGCTCTGTGCCCTTAACATCTGGGCGACACCCGGTCTGGGCCATCAGCCACAGCAGGAGCCCTGTGAAAAGCTTTTTTGGATCTCCTCATCCCTTGCTGCTGTACAGCCCCTTCTCCCCAGCCCTTGGCTGCAGGGCGAGGAGGTGCAGACAGGCAGCTCCCGGCAGCACCTGGCAGCCGGCACCGCTTCCAACATTCCCTACCAACACTCAAGGCTGCAGGGCTGGTGGAGGAGAGAGAGCACGGACAGCGAGGAGAGAGGTACAGAGTGTGAAAATGCAGCGGGAGATAACTTGGAGCAAGCTCTCAGCAGCTCCACTGCTCTACTTCTCCACTTGTAGCCCTTGGAGGGTGCTGCCCCTGCCTGCTGTGGGATGCTCTGCCCCCTGAGCTTAGGACACAACCTTCTGGGACGTGTTATCCCCATGGGCTCAGTCTGCCCGGAGCACCTGCTGCAAGGGAAGCAGGCTGATGTTTTGTCCCCAGGTGTGAGGAGGGTGTGAAGGGACTTGCAAGAGGGGGTCCTGCAGGGATCCCAGGCAGAGTCAGCCCCTTCTGCCACTGCTTTGTATTTAACTGCCCCAATCTCATCCCCAGCCTGGGCAGCGGAGGCAGCAGCACCTGTGGCCCTGTCAGGTGCTGCACATTCACTCCTCTGGCTGTCCCGTCGGTCCCCAGAGCACACCAGCACAGGTGACAGCAGAGCATGTCACGGCGCCAGCAGGACAGGCGCAGCCTCTCTGCGTGCCAGCACTGCAGCTCTCATCAACTCCTTGCCTGTGTCCCGGGAAAACGCCTTTCCAGGTGGAGAAAAGGACTTTGTGGGGAAACATTTTCACTTTTTCCATTCTTTGCAGGGCACAGGTGAGCAGGTGGCCTTCACCCACGGCCCACCTTTTCACCCCAAAGGGCACCTCCCTGCTCGCATCCATCCTGAGACACATCTCCCTTCCAGGCACCCTCTCAGCCTCTCTACACTCCCTGCTCCAAGGGCACGGCTTGACACAAACCACACCAAAACACACTCAGCTGGTGCTCAGCAGCCAGGCCTGGTGTCCTCGGATGCCCTGACACAGTGGGACACCCCCGCTGTTCCGGAGGCCGCTGTCATGGTCCGGCGGGGCTGGCTGGTGACCAGCTCACCCCAGGCAGAGTTTGCTGCAGCGCCTGGGACCTTCGCACGAGAAATGAGAGCGCTCTCACAGTACTCTCCCCACAGCCTCCCTTCCTCATGTCCCTCTCCAGAACCACAGCAGGAGGAAAGGACTCCAAAAAGAGCAGGTGCCTTGTGCTGGGTCCGTTTGAAAGGGAGGAGTTGAGTGCACGCAGGATAATTTCTTTGGCTATACCCCAAGTGGAGAGTTTCACTGTGACTTTTGACACTTTTCAGCAAGGTCTCAAAGTCCAGAGAGGTGGCTGTATGAAAAGCCATGGGAAGTTGAGCTCCAAGAACAGAGGCTGCTTTTCAAGCTCATGTTGCTGCTCCTTGGTACATAGCTGCTCTGAATGAGCAAACTCCACAGGGAAGATGAAATTTGAGGATCTCTTGCTGGAAATTGGAGGCTTTGGCAGATTCCAGATTTTGATTTTGGCTACCCTCTGCCTCCCAAGGATCAACCTCCCCATGCATTTCCTGCTGCACAATTTTCTTGCTGCTACCCCCTCTCATCACTGTGCAATTCCACACCAAGAGGCATTTGTGAATCTCACCATGGAGGAAGTTCTGCTCATCAGCATCCCTCGGAAGCCCGATGGCACTTTCAGCTCCTGTGAGATGTTCTCACAGCCCCAGTTCCACCTGCTGATCAACTCCTCTCTGCAACCAGAAAACAAATCCATCATCCAGCACTGCCAGCACGGATGGGTCTATGACCACTCGCAATTCACCTCCACCATTTCCACCCAGGTAATTCCTGGCCTGTTATCCAGCCAAAATTGAAACTAGCTCTGTGCTTTGAGGAGAAGATGGAGAGGTGTTTGCTGAGTGCACAGAATGAAAGAGGAATCTGTGTGTTGTAACCAGTGGACATGACCTGTTTGGAGAAGATGTCCTGGGAGGGGGAAGCTCTCCGAAACTCAGTGTTAGGAGCTAACATTTATTAATATTATTTTTATAAACATCTCATCTTGCTTAGATTGATGCCAGCATTTCTCATTATAATCGTCTTAATTTCTCCAGATGATTGAGATATTCGAGAGGGGGTGAGGTGGCAGGGGAAAGACACAGATACAGGATTTTCTCTGTGTGGGCCACATGGCATTTGCACAGGATTGCATCCTGTCAGGGTTTCATATGAGCTCTTGACTCCCTTTCTTGGTTTTCCAAACTATTTATAACTTCTATTCCCTTGGCCACCCCTCCTCACTGATCTTCACCTTCCTCCTCTTCTCCCCAGGGTTGTGCTGCCTCTCTTCTCTTACCACCAATATCTCTCAGCCAAATCAAATGTCCTCTCTGAGGGTCTTCCACTGAGATGGAGCTCATAACCAAACATAACCTTGAGTTGAGTCTGCAAAAGGTCCCTGCCCATCAAATATTAACCACCTGCCTTCTGAAACACTTTTCCAGGGCTAGCAGCAATAACTCTCTGTGTTAATGCTTTACTTTCCTTGGAAAAAGGTCCAAGTCTCAGGAAAGGGAAAATTTGGTCAGGCAAAAGGGGCACAGCTGGGTTAGAAAGATAGTGCTGATTGTCTCAGTGAGAGCAGGGACAAGTCTCAGCCTGGAGCTGGTGCTTCCTCCCCACCACCCAACCACTCCTGTTTGCATCAGGCACAGAGGTGAGGGTCATGTGTGCACTGGATCTGTACCTTATTTCTGCACTGGATCAGGGATAAAGATGTGAAGCAGTCCTGAGGGAAAGGGTGGAAGGAGGCACTCTGCAGCATGGAGCCTCATGATGCTGCTCCCATGGGCCAGTGGCCTCAGGACCTGTTCAAGGGACCAGGGCTTTCACTAGAATCCTGCTTTTGTAGCAGGAAAGGTTGCTCAAGGTCTGGTTGGCCTCATCAGAGAGGCTGCAAGTCTGGATTGATGATAAAATTAAATTTTGTCACATTTGCACACAGAGAAAATAAACTCCGCAGCTTGGCCACAGCATTCTGTAGTGATTAGTGATATTTGCACTTCCAAGAAAGTAAAATTGTGTTCATTAACTTAATTAGGATGAATGTCCAAACCAGCCTCTCGGTAAGAAATCAACAGGTTAGCGTTAAGAGCAAGCATTTGACCTCACTTCCCATCTGCCCTCCTTCTTCCCTGCACAGACAACTTCCAAGGAAACTGGTCAGGGCAACAGAAACTGGTTATCAACACGATATTCCCTAATGCACACTGAGGGGTGTGACAGCTCCCTGCAGTGGGACACCCTGCGAATGCCCAGCTCACCAGGGCAGTCTCAGGGGCACTACAGAGGGAGCTGGGGGAGACTTGCACCTGGGCAGGTCTTGCAGAGGTCGGGAGAAGAAAATGGGGAGCTCTCCATGTGTGGTACCCAGGAAAGTTTTCTGATGGCCAGCCATGTCCTGGGGTGCATCAGGCACAGCATCACCAACCAGTCAAAGGAGGGGATTGTCCTGCTCTGCTCTGCTCTGCTCTGCACTGAGGTGGCCTCACCTCGAGTGCTGGAGGCGGTTTTGGGCACCACAATATAAAAAAGACATTGAGCTGTTGGCCCCAAGGAGGGCCATAAGGATGGTGAAGGGTCTGGAGAGGAAGTCATATGAGGAGTGGCTGAGGTCACTTGGTCTGTCCAGCCTGGAGGAGACTGAGGGGAGACTTCACTGGGGTCTTCAAGGCCCACATGAGGGGAAGGAGAGGGGCAGGTATTGGTCTCTTGGCTCTTGTGACCAGTGACAGGAGTTGAGAAAAAGGCATGAAGATAAGTCAGGGGAGGTTTGGGTTGGATACCAGGGAAAAGTTTTTCACCCAGAGGGTGGTCAGGCTCTGAACGGGCTCCCCAGGGCAGTGGTCACAGCATCAGCCTGACAGAGCTCCAGAAGTGTTTGGACAGTGCTCTCAGGCACATGGGATGACTTCTGGAGTGTCCTGTGCAGGGCCAGGAGTTGGACTCGATGACCTTGATGGGTTCCTTCCAACTCAGCATCTTCTACGATTCTGTGATTCTATGAAGTGTTCACAGAGAGGCTGTCACAGTGGGGATGGATAACTGGGACTTCTGTAAGATGCAGCTTTCCATTTTCCAGGACTCTGGCGCTGTCAGATGTGCAGTTTAGTGCAGGATTCCACCCCTCCATCAGACTCAGCAGATGCAAACTGCAAGACACAATGTCTGACCACCGGAGTGAAGGAGTGTGGGAAGGCAGCGGAGACTGGGCTGGGCACTAAGTGTCGTTTTGGCCTTGTGTTTCAGTGGGACCTCGTGTGCAAGCAGCGTGGGCTGAACCAGGCAACAGCAACCTTCTTCTTCATCGGCGTCACGATGGGGGCCATGGTGTTCGGGTACCTTTCCGACAGGTTTGACCCCTCCCAGGCTGCTCTTCGGGGGCCTCAGTTTCACAGAAAGAATTCCACAAACGTGTGGCCCTCAGCAGGCAATCAGAGGGGCGGGGAAAGGAGAAAAGGCAATTGCAAAGGGAGAATCCAGCCACTCACTTGGAAATCGGATTCAAGCCATACTGGGAAGCAATTCAGGGAGTAAATGCTTCCTGGATCAGTGATCCAGCAGCCCACCAGAGAAGCAGCTCTGGCCTTGGTTGGGAGTCAGATGCACTGCTGACTGTGGTCAGAATTGCTGCAGGAACAATAAAAAACAAACAAAAAATATCCAGTCTGCAAGACCAGTTTCAGAAAGAAAACCTGTCTAAAAATGGAGAAACCTGATTGATACAAAGCTGAACAAAAAGGCAAAAAGAGTTAACACCTTGCAAATTACACACAAATTGGCTAATGACACCCAAGTGAGAGGCTCAGAGCAAATGCTTGCCATAGCTCAAAAGAGTCTCCAGCAAGCAAAACCTGACTCTGTCATTCCCAGAGAATCAGGGAGGTTCTTTACAAGCAGGGAGGTATTTATTCCTCAAGGAAGATCTGAAGCAATGAAGAAAACAGGAACAAATCTGCTCTCTCTGGTTAAATGTTGGGATGTGACAATATAAACCTGAAAAAAAAAGAAATCCAAGTAATAGCCTAGAAAGGGCATCAGTTAAAAAGCTAAATATTTTTGCAAACAGCAGAGCCAGGAAACCCCTCAGAGGATAGAGAGTCCAGGCACGCAATCGGGATGTGCTATTCCCTGTACACTGTTCCTTACTGGGAAACTGCTTCCTGATTTCCTTCCTCTGGGAGGAATTAGAGTAAAGCGAGCTACAAAATCACTGCAGGGGGGAACCTGAAGTGTGAAAGACCCACGGACTTTAGTGCTGCAGATGGGAATTTTTACATCCATATCTTTACCCATGGGTATATGGGTATGCTTTTACAAGGACCCAAGACACCTGGCTGATTTTCAAACTGTGTGCCTTGGCTTTGTATCTACAATAGTTTTATGGCACAGCTGGAGGAAGAGAAATTCAGAGTCAAGAAAAGGAGCAGGACAAAATATGGCAGAAAATAAGGTCTCACAAGGTAGCACAAAATGAAAAGTAATTTGTTTCACAAATCGATTGTGAGAGGGAAGAGCCAGTAGAGGATCAAGGCATAAAAGGAGCATCAGGAAATAAAAAGACTGTAGTGTGAGACGTAAATGAGTCTGTGCTCACAGTGGGAGAATGTGTAGAGGCAGGTGTTGGAGCTGGAGCTTTGAAATAAACCGACAGAAGAAGGCAGAGAGAAATACACCAGAGGAATGCCAGTTAAATTCCAGGAGCAGGGAGACTGGAATTTATCCATTTATCCTGGAGCCCTGCAGCATCTTTGGGATAGAAAACCTTTAAACTGGTCTCCAGATAAGATCTCAGGAAAGCCAGGCAGTCTGACCTGTGTCTGCCCCAGGCAAATTGGCAGAAACTCCTCTGAGAGCTGGAGCCAGAGCCCCAGGGGGAGGTGGGACTCACCAGTGAAGAATCAGCCGGGTTTTTCCAAAAGATCCAAGCCTTACAAATGTACTGGATTTCTTTGCATCAATTAACAGGCATGTCAGCAGAGGAGACGCCACCTCAGTCTCCTCATCAAACACTCCTAAAGAAACTAAGCTGCCCTAGGGTAAGAAGGAAGGTCTCAGCATGGCTAAATAATCAATTGAAAGCCAGGAAGGAGAGAGGAGATGCAAGTGCTCCATTATGACAAGGGAGGGGCCTGTGCTTGGATTTTTGTGCTTTTCAGTACATTTATAAATAATCCTGGAAGGGAGCACATGGGGAGGTGATGCTGAGTCTGGCAGAGATGAGGTCCAAGTGTGGAAACTGCAGAAGAACCTAAAAGACTCTGTGACTGGATGAGAGAATCAGAAGACAGAACTTCAGGGCAGATTAATCTATAATGGAGAAACAATTTAAACTTCTAATTTAAAATGGAGGCTCTGAGCTGACCACAGCTACTCTGTAGGAAGATTTTGGCATTATGACAGATAAACACAGTTTTGCTCTAGGCAAACATCCACACAGTAATGAGTAGTGGCTAGGGAAGCAAGAGGAAAATTAAGAATCATTAGGTTAAAACTCAAGATGTCACACCCCACATCTCCCCTATCACCTCTTTGAAGTCGACCTCCCATTAGCAACCTTCCTTTTCTCTGACAGAGATGAGATCCCACTTCTTTGTGCTAACAATGGGGCACAGATTTCATCTCTGGTGCTCCAGGGGAAAAATCATCTGCACCTGGCATTTTGCTACTGTTCAGGTTCTTTTTTTTTTCTAAGTCATTACAGATATTTGGATTTGAGAACTCCTCTACTGACAAATTTTACCCAGGTAAACCCTCCAGCAACCTTCACTGTGAGCAAATGCATGCAAAAATACATATACATTGTTTCTGTTATTGTCTGCTCTTCTCCAAAGGCTCCCTTTGTACCTCGTCCTTGTACTGAATTGGTTCAATGATGCTTTGGCAGACTTCCATATTGGGGTTATTTTGTGAAAATGGCTTTTTTATTAATTTTTATGCTTGTGCAGTCTGCTCCTTTTATTGTATTTTCTGCAGTCTTTCAGAGGTTGTGCTTTCCTACCACTCTCTTTGAAGACAATTTTAATGGCATTATTTCTAGCAGCCTCCCTGTATCCTGCAGTTCAATCCTGCCAGCTCACTCCTAGCAGGTAGTGTGCATTTGCTGAGAGAGTCTAGTAATTGTTCTTTAAATAGCTGTCTTGAGTCCTGCAGGGAATGATTTATTAAAATATGGATATTGATCTAGTATCAATATCCATCTATGACGGACAAAGACCCTCTAACTCATTAAGTTAGAAAGTGTATGTTTATTTCAGCGCCGGGCTTCGCATGGGATAGTTCCATAATCTGCAGAAGGAAAGTACAATCCAACACAAAGTTCTTTTATCTGCAAAAGTTCTGAATATTCAAAATACAAATGCGCATTTATCACATAGATGCCATCCCTGCCCTGCTTCGTATGGTAATTAGCTAAAAAAATCATTAAGCATGCATAGTTGGTTCTTAGATTTGAGTCGGTGGTCTCGAAATTTGGGGAGAGGTCTGGAGAGATGAAGTAAAACTTGTCTTCCTCATTCTGACCTTTCTACCTTTCTGATTTTTAACAATACACATTAGTCTTGGGGAACTTTCAGTCCTTCTCCTCATTACTCTTGAATAGTAATTGTTTAAGTTTCTTTAGATCTTTCAACTAGTGAAGTTTGTTCCTTATTACAAGTGCAGCTGAATAAACTTAACATGACAGGCTATCAGTTACTTGTATTCTCAATCTTATTCTAAGCTTAACTCCTTAGCTAATTATTAACTTTCTTAATTAACTTCAGCTGGGTTTGCTTATTAAATTTATTTTAGCTAATTTTAGTAAAGCTAACTTTTGACTAAAATTTTAATATTTTAAATGTTTAAAACTCTATGCTTCAGGAATAATATGGTTTTACATCCTTCTTACTGTATTTTCAAGGAAAATCTTCATTTTAAAAAATCTAAACCTTCTTTCTTGGGCAGTAACCCATTGAAAATTGGATCCAGTTCTGGCGGGTTTCTGGGTGCTTCCTGTCCTGACCCAGAGGCATCATGATGTCTTTTGCAAACTCTCTCTGCTTAAATCTCAAAGCAGATCCGGCAAAATCCCTGTACCCAAGCCACAAGTTGGGCGGTTTTGCCAGTAGATTCAATAATCAGCTGCTGAATGAAGTAATTTTTGATTATTTTTGGGAATGTTACTGTGGCATTATGTCCTGGCATGCCACTTTTTCCCCTGGAGCAATCGTTCCCGCCACCATCTTTCTCAGGTGGCCACTGGGAGAGCCCTAATGCCAGGATCAGAGCAGGATTCCATTCCTTGTGGACTGAACATCACCTTCTGGCAGGCTTAATCTACTACTGCAGCTTAAGCCTAAGCTTTCCTAACATGCAGTGCTGATGCCCATCAGGAGACTGACACCTTGTGCTCCGTGTTGGTTTTTAGATTTTCACAGGTTGTGTAGAAATACGTGCAGACATACTTCTCTATCTGTGAGAGTGTATGCATGTTTTCACGTGCATTTGTGTGCATTTGATTTTTTGTATTTCTCCACACTCTCCACACAGGACTCTGGACAATGGGGTAAGGAAACCCCAAGGGAACAACATCCTGGCAGATTCCTCAGAAACCTCTTAGGATTTCAGGGCTATTTGCACATGTGGGCTGATGCCTTTTGCCCATGGGGGCTGACAATTGGATTCCTCTGTTTTCCTTCCAAGGAGCAGGGTGAAAGTGTCATGGCTCTGTCTCCTCCTTGAGAGTGGTGGCAGTGGCCAGTCCTGAGCGAGCCATGGGAGAAGGACATCGACACTGGAGGGAGCAGGGTGTGACAGCAGCACGGGATTTCAAGCTGGCATCACTGCTTTTGGTGGTGGTGTTGGCCAGGAGAGCCAGATTTGTTGTTCTGAGCAGTGCTGGTCTTTCCACTGGAGAGTCCCAACTTTCACGGGGCAGGCTCTGCATGGAATTGTACCACTGTGGCACCAGCTGGATTCAGAGCCATTTCCTCCTCTCCAGGATGTTGCATCCTTCAATTTCCCTCTAAAACCTCTGGTTTGCCCATTTCAAACCCTGCCCCCGTGACAGGTTTCCAGCCACTGTAACCCAGCCTGTGCTCGTGGCAGGTTCGGACGAAAGACCATGCTGCAGCTGTCCCTCGTGTGCTCCGTGGTTTTTGGGATGCTGAGCGCCGCCTCCGTGTCCTACACAATGCTGGCCATCACACGGACCCTCACTGGGGTGGCCCTGAGCGGCCTCTCCCTGATTGTCCTGCCTTTGGGTGAGTTTGGGGGGTTTGTGGGTGTCAGGGGGGCTCCTGGCAGGCTGTGGGTGGGAAGGGACTTGTCTACCAGGCAGGGCAGCCTTGGTAGGAACGGGGGTCTGGAAATCGCTGCGTGCGCAATGTCAGTACAGAAACACCCTCTTGCAAGGATCCCAGAATCACAATTTGCTGTTAGTCTAATTAGTATTTAACAGCCTACTCAAAATACTGTTAGTACTTCTGTTGCAACAAGCTTCCAAATTCCTGTCGAGTATCATCAGTAGCACAATAAAAGCCACATTCCAAATCCTCTGCCCCTTTCCTCTGGTACGGGGCTCTCACCTTTCAAGCCCACCCTGTTAGGACAGTTCAGCAGCATTGCCCTGTCCTCAGCACCAGAGGATGGTGTGTCATTTACAGGGTGTTTCTACTTCCCCAGTTTCGAGTTTGCTCACAGTTTTCCTAAGCTGCCAATCTGTGTTTTACAATGAGAAGAACTACCAAAAATTTTTTTAAAAATCACATAGAGCTAGGCAAAACTGAAGCTGAAGAATTTAGGTAATTATAAAATAAAAACAAGCTCCAAATTTCAGGATATCCAGTAAACCACTGGATGATTTTGTAGATACAGTTGGGACATACTGGGCAAAAGGTGTTGTACCCAAGAAGAAATTACAGGTGCAGCAGAAATTTCTGGGGTTTTTGCAGATCTAGCCAAAATCAAGCTAAAATGGCTTCAATACTGGAAAAGCCCACCCAAGACCTGACAAATCCCAGGGCCTGCTGTGTTTGTTTATTGTTATAAAGGTTGATTCCTGCAAGTCATAGGAGAGCTTGGGAGGGACATTTCTGATTTTTAGGCTGTAGCAAGATGTCCAAACCTTTGGAGGAAAACTGGCCTTTAGTTCACACACACAAACAAGAAGACCCCCATCTGGCTTTACATGTGTGCTACCCTCTACTCTGGGTGGATTCCATGTGAACGACAATTCTTCTCAATATATTTCCTTAATCTGAAATAATGAGTGGACAGAGAAATGGGAAATTGTGCTGGCAAGATGGTTAGGGGGGAAAAAATCTGTTGGATGAAGACTAACTGATTGCTATTGAATGGGTTAAAAAAAACCCTCTACCACCAAGAGTAGTTTCAGCACCGTTTCTTAACACATGTCCAGTATTTCTTTTCTTAAAGTTTTATTTTAGTTGCTTACAGCTTTGCAGGAGCTTAAGAACTGTGGCTGAATATTTTAAATGTTCCAAATATCGGCCAAACAGTGGAACTTTGTGAAGGAGAAGACCAGGGATGTCACCTTGCTTTGCCCTTGTTAAAAAGCCCTGCAGGCCCTCCCTTCCTGGAGGAGTCCTCCGTGTCCCAGCTGAACACTGCCTCCCTCTTCCAGGGATGGAGTGGGTGGACGTCCAGCACCGCACCTTCACCGGGATCCTGATCAGCATCTTCTGGAGCGTTGGGAACATGCTGCTGGCCCTGGCAGCGTACTTGGTGCGAGAGTGGCACTGGCTGCTGGTGGCCGTGACAGGACCTTGTCTCCTGAGCATCATCTGCCTGTGGTGAGTGCAGCCACCCAGAGGGAAGCACACTGGGATTTGCCTCCTCTGCTGGTCCTAGGATTTGCTCGGCAACCTCAGGATGAGCAGGACTCATCTGTGTGCTGTAGCTGGATTGCCCGAGCGTGGCAGCTCTGGAAAACTGGAGTGGCCTGGATTTCATCTCTCCAGCAAGGCCAGGAGCCAAGGTTACCTCACAGTTTTGGGGATAAGGAGGAGGCAGGACTGGGGCTGAGGCGTTTGGATGACAGGTGGCAGCACAAGGAAGCAGGACTTGGTGCTCCCAGCTCTGTCAGACCCGGCTCAGAGTAAAGAAAAGAGATTCCAATCAAGGAAGACACAACCAGATCCAGGCCTTAATCCTTAGTAAACCCAAGATAAAAAAATTATCCATTCTCTGTCCCCACCTCACTGGGAAGGATACTTTTGGCACCAAATTTTCCATGGCAGCCACTGACACCTTCAGGCTAGGTCAGGTTCATTTGTCTCTGCACTTCCCAAGGCTTTTCTCAGCTGTGTAACCATCCTGATGGGCCAAATACACCTCCTTTCTATGAGCAGTTTCCCCCCTGTAGCCTTATTTAAGAAATACCTGACATCTCCTAAGCCTTAACATGGGAGATGGTTCACTTAATCAAAGAAACTAATTTTTCCTTCTTTTCTTTTTTCCCATGTAGTAATACAGACTAGAATACAGAGTTGATTCACTGACAGTGTAAAGAGTAACTTCTGCTATTTCACTGGTCATGTCCAACCCAACTAAAATACGTGTCCTGCTGACTTATTTAGTTCAAGTTGTTTTGCTCTCTTTCTAGGACAACCAGCCTTAAAAAACTGAGTCCTTGGAAGTGCTGAAATTCACAGATGCATTTGGACCCACCCTTTCCATCATAACTGTTTGATTTGTCCTCTTATATTAATATCTTTTATGGAGATTAGTTCTCCAACAAATTATACTCTAGTCTTCAAGCCCCCATAAGGTCAGTGATTGCAGAAAATTGAAAGTCTCTGAAGTATGGAATTAAAATCTAATTTAGCACTCAGTAGATATTATTGACACAATGTCAGAACTCAGTGAAGACATCAGACAACCAAAAGACATGGTATTACTCTCTAGAGACAGTGGCAATGAGTGCAAAATGCCATCTTTCCTTTTTTGTACTTCCCAAGGTTCCAAGCTTGTGGGAAGGAGATGAAAACTTTCAACAAGACCAGTTCTCCAAACGTTTTTGCTCTACACATAATTTTCAATTCCTGCTTGAATAGTGACAACAGTTGTTTATTAGTTTTACTGTAATCTGATTTAGGGCACATGAATCACAAACAGTGGATTGTAGGGATCTGGTCTGGGACTATTCTAGTGGGAGACTCCAGTGTGCAGAAGGCTTTGATTATTGTGAAAGCCAAATCATTTTAGCAACTAACAATGTATGTATAGAGCTCACTGAATCCTTTCTACATTGTAGTTTTCAATATCCGACAATTTCAAAGTTTAAAGAGTCCCAGAAAGCACAAATGTGTAAATATAAACTCTCTGGGGCCAGTTTTAATTGGTAAGAGTTTAAAACTTCAACCAGCTCTGAAAGTCCAAGCTGTGATCAAAAATTACATTATTAAAATTTGGGCTAGACATACTTCAATTAGCTGAGGTGGAATTCTCATGGAGGAGATGCCAGTGCCATGTATGCAGGGTGGAGAACACGCAGCTCCAACAGGAATAGTCTCCTCTCCTTGCCCCTGCAGGTGGGTCCCAGAGTCTGCCCGGTGGCTCATAGCCAAAGGCAAAGTGAAGCAAGCCCACAGGCACCTGCTCAGATGTGCAAGAATGAATGGAAGGAAAGATTTTGCTGTCTCACCAGAGGTAAGGAACAGAGATCCAGACATGTGTTGTTTTTTTCCCACTTTGCCTCTCTAGATTTTCCTTCTGTTTGATACCTGGAGCAATGCTTAGCCTGCAGTGTGGTCTGTGGGGCACTTGTGGGCGTTTTGCTCTAGAAAGCAGACATTCACTCCTAAAGATAAAGCAGCAGCTCAGCTCCCATAAGGCCAGAAATCCCCTTCATTAGGTGGAGTGTCTTTCCACTCATTTTTGCCATGGCAAGAGGCCTCAGTGGACTCGACACTGGATTAAATACACAGTGAGTAGAACTTACTAACTCTGCTGGTACTCACCCCTCAATCAGTTGCTGGAAGGCTTTTTGAACAAGCACTTTCCTCCACAGGCAGGGCTCACTTCTCAGTGCCTGACTTTTTTAGGTATTCTGTATTTACATAAGTAGATGGATAAATAATTACTCTTTAAACGAATGCACTCCTAAGAACAAAGCACGCAGCTCACCGTTAGCTCCTCATACAACATGGGGAAGAGGGTGGAACTGGCCAACACTGACTTTTCCAACACCATGATCTGCCATTTCTCTACAGCCTTCTCTGCCACATGGGGCATGTAGGTGAGAGGGAGGAAGGGGCCATGAAAAGAAAAAGAGGTCTAAAATAGCAGGCAATCCGTAAAGTTGTAGGAAGACATGCCTCTGGCAATGGATGCTCAGAGAACTGTTCTGCAAAGGGAATGTATGGAAAATCCAAGGTGGATCTGAAGCTGCAAAGGGCAAAGTCCCCAGCCTGTCTGGGGTTTCATGTCTCTATCCTAAAAGTACAGCAGCTGAGCTATTTCTTTCTTTCCATCTCCCCCAGGCCCTCACAAGGATGGCAACAGACAAAAACATGGGAGGAAGTTACTCCTACATCAGCTTGTTCAGGACCCCAGTCCTGAGGAAGATCTCTCTGTGTTGTGGCGTGGTGTGGTAAGCAGTGTCACTTCACAGGGGGGAATTCATCCTCCTGCAGTTCCCCGAGGGATTTCCCTCGGCCCCATCTCCACCCGCTCCTTGCAGGTTTGGTGTTGCCTTCTCTTACTACGGCATGAGCATGAACCTGACTGGCTTTGGGCTCAGCATCTACCTCTCCCAGTTTGTCTTTGGCGTCATTGAGATTCCAGCCAAGATGGTCACATACGTGCTGGTGAACCGAGTTGGCCGGCGGCAGAGCCAGGCGTGGACACTCATCCTGA
The DNA here is from genome assembly GCA_013397845.1 of Melanocharis versteri. Taxonomy (NCBI): domain Eukaryota; kingdom Metazoa; phylum Chordata; class Aves; order Passeriformes; family Melanocharitidae; genus Melanocharis; species Melanocharis versteri. The sequence continues at coordinate 166,044 of VZTG01001475.1, forward strand.
CCGGAGCCTGCATTGGAGCCAACATCGTCATTCCCAAGCGTGAGATGCTCTTCTGCTCTACGCAGCACTTGCTAAAGAGGGAGGGAAGTCCATTTTGTGCAGGGCTGGAGAAGGAGAGCGATGGATTTGTCCGCAGGCAATTCCGTGTAGAGAAGTCCTCCACCTGAAAGGTGTCTATGAGACAACATCACTAATGTGGGCCGACCCGAATATCTGGCCACAGCAGATGGCTTCCAGTCACTGTGAAGTGACTAGTAAAGGGTCCAGTAATGGCAAGGCACAGTGCCCATCTTAATTGTAGACTTTGTCCAATGGGAACTGTCAGGACCTATCCTGCCATCAGTTCAGCTCCCACTTGGGCTAGTACTTATTAAACTTACAGATCCAGCCTTTGGAGACAGCCAGCTCCAGGGCTATGAGCTTCCCAGTTTTGTGTGTGGGAGCACTGAGCCTTCTCCCTTCTTATACCTGGAAGTTTCTTCCTAGAGGCAGCTCATTGTCATAAATACCTTTTCTTTCCCCCAGCCTTCACCTCCGTGCGTTCGGTAGTGGCCATTATGGGCAAGGGTTTCTCAGAAGCTGCCTTCACCACCGTCTTCTTGTACACCTCGGAGCTCTACCCCACCATTCTGAGGTGAGAGGTGCCACCCACCTGAGCACACCCCCAGGGCCTGGCTGGGCTGCTGCCCTCGGGCCTTGCACATCAGCACAGCTGGACGTGCTGGTGACTACGCTGCAGCACTGTCCCCTTGCCTCTGGAACTAGCAGGTTCTAGGGATTTCATATACTCGCAAGAGAGGGGCAGGAAGCCATCCTTTTTTTCACCTGGGTTGTGGGTGGTTAGGCTGTGCAGACAGGAAGATGAATGGAAAGGTGAGGAGTATTCTGTGTGGGAAGATCTTTGCACTCCATAAGGCATCTGTGCTTAGTAGAGTCTTCGTTCCCTGTGATAATCTGACGGAACTGTTAAAAGAGCCTGAAAAAAATAACTTGAAATATCAAGTTTTACAAGGGACACATACTACCACATTTTTGAGAGTCTTTTGGACATCAGATGATACTAAAGCAGGGATTAACCAGCCTTTCAGGAGGAAAAACAGAGCTTATTTGACATAATGGGTAATGGTAACATAAAACCAAATTTAGCATCTGCATAGTTTGGGATATATCTGAGTCTGCTGGAGGGAATCACCTCACTGATTTCTTCGTGCGAGTCTGAAAAACCCCTCATGAATCACAGCAGGCCCTTGTGGCTTACTTCACTTCTGTCCCTTCCTGCCCAGAGTACCCTCCTCTGCCATTTAGTTCTTTAGCTTTCCAAGGTCTGTTGCATGTGGGGAACGATTCACATTTAAACCGAAGTGGTCACACTGATCTGCTACTTTTTATCCCAGATCAGTTTGAATCTTTGATGCTCAAAGATTTTGACAAAAACAAAAATTGTTGGTCCCTTCTGCAGTACTCATTCTGCATATGCACAAGCAGGTCCTGGGATCCTTGTCATCAGCGTGAAATGCCACCCATCCCCTCAAAATTTGGTCTTATTTCTGGTCTCCTCTCCAAGGTCTCCTTCCTTGGACCAAAAGTGCTCACAGGTATCTCTAGCGTATGCCACCTGCCTAGAAGTACCTGGGAGAAGGAGGAACTTGGATTTGCTCTAAGCAGGTTGGAGGACTCACTAGTCTTACTTTTAGAAAATGCTCTCAGGGTTTTAGACATTCAAAGTGGAAACAATTTTAGAGCAGGTATTCTTAGTGTGGAACTGCACCTTCTGTCTCATAATAGACATAAATCTATTTCTCACAGCAGCTACAGTTGCTCTCTAGGAAATCCGATGATTTTAGGAGGATACAAAGAAAGAAAAGAAAAAAAATGGCAGAGGAAGAACCCAGGGGTAAAAAAGCCTTAGCACTTAAGAGAAAATTTCGGGGGAAAGGGCAGAGGTCTGACACGACGCAAGTAGCCCTTTCTTTCCCTTGGTGGTCTGCACCTTTCCAGGCAGAATGGGATGGGGTACACGTCCTTCATGGCACGCCTGGGGGGGTCCCTGGCCCCGCTGGTGTTCCTGCTGGACGAGGTGTGGCGGTCCCTGCCCGAGGTGACGTACTGCGGTGTCGCGGTGTGCAGCGGCGCCGTGGCCTTTCTGCTCCCGGAGACGCTCAACGCGCGCCTTCCCGAGGGCATCGAGGACATCGAGAAGCCGCAGTGAGTCGCCTCCATCCTGCCCTGCACGTGGGTTCTGCCGAGGAGAGGGGGCATCCCTCTCTGCCGCCTGCAATTCCCCGTCTGAGGGCGGCAGGGGAAGAAGGGACAGCCCAGTGGGGCTGTTGGCCTTCCTGCTTTTCTGTCCATCAGCCCAAACGTGATGGTTTTGTCTCCCAGAGTAAAAGTGCCGCCAGAAATCAGCGCTCCCGAGGGCGTGCCACTGCAGGCTCTGCTGAAGTGAGGGACCCCGTGGGACAGCCACCGCGTAGGACTGCACAAGCGAGCCATGCTCTGATCTGCCAGGGAAAGAGCCTTTACTGCCCACCGATCTCAGCCCCGAGGGAAGTGGGACTGAGGACACCGGAGGAAGGAGGCAGATCAGGACACCAGCTGGCGGGAGCGAACCCGCTCTGTGGTGTGGCCAGCAGCAAGGATGCAGAGGTCTAACAGGGTGTTGAAATAAAGGCACCTTGTGCTAAGCTCTTCCAGTCTTTGGCCTTGTTGGATTTTGGCCTTGTTGGATTTTGACCATTCAGATCCATGCACAGCCTTCCGGAAACTACAGTCCATTGGTTTATGCACCCTGAGAAACAATGCAGCGAGAAAAATACTGAGTGGGAATCACGCAAACCCAGACAAGCGCTAATAAATCCAACTGGGTGGTAATTTATGGTTTATTTTAAACCATAAGCTGTAGCTACAAATATTTCTTGTATTTAGAAAAGGTCTGGACAGTTTTCACACTGAGGCTCAAAGCCAGCAAAAAGCACATGCAGGAATCCCACTGAGAAGGGGTTAACTGCAAGCATTTTTCCTACATATACAAAGAAGAAAAAAGCTTTTGCTTTTAAATCTAGTGTGTATGCAAGAATTATACTTTAAGCTATAGGAAAAAAAAAACAACAAAAAAACCCCAAAAAAAGCACCACAAACCCAAATCCCAAACACAAAATCCACCTTGCTACAGGAAACTTTGCATGGAATATTGAGTAGTTCATTACTGGACTTCATTCTGCTTATTGGTCTAACACATTGATGTTAACTTTATGGAATATCTTTGCCTCTTGCACTTTATTATGCAAACAACAGAGATGAGCCACCAAATTATCTATCAGTTGGAATTACCTATAAATTTGGAATCCTGATAAACAGCACTTACCCAAACTGGGAAGAGGGAATGGCTGCAGGATCTGAGTCCCAGGTGCTCTGTGATTCCCTGGGCTGTGAGGTGTTTTAAGCTAAACCACGCACAACACCGTGAAGAGAACACACACTGGGGATGCATCTGAAAACAGATGCAGAGGCACATCCGATCCCAGGTCCAAGAGCTCCTCCTAAGAGAAATAAGCTGCCTGGAGGATTTTTTTTTAGCTGCTATAAGACAGCAGCTATTTTTTAAATTAATTTTTTCCATCCATGTATCACTTAACACCTTACCTTGCGCTGCCAAAAAAAGAAAAGGCAATGTGCAGGTTGTGACCAATCTGTGTTTCCTTCAGCAAAATGTTCTTTGTTGGAAATATATCATGATTTACAGCAACCAGCTAGAGTATGCAATGCTGATGTCATTACTCATACGGTGTCTGTAGGAAAAACAGGACATTAACCAACTCAAAACCTCAGAATTTTCATTATTGATAGGTTTGTTAAGACAAACCTGCTTTGCGGTGGGGAGGAAATCTGACTTCCAGGTTTTGAATTTGTGAGATATCTGTGGTCTGCTGCAGGTTGGTTTGTGAGGAAGACAGAAGTGATCTCTACAAACGAGAAGACCTTTTCACGAACAGAAAGACCACACTAGGTAGCAATGTTTGAGAAGACAAGAAATGATCTGAAGAGTCAAATAGGTTAGGAAGGAGGAGATGTGCTGGCTCAGAGCTGAGCTGCAGCCCCGGGACTCGTGTGCGCTCCCCCACGGCTGCGTGTCCGAGCCCAGCGGCGGGGACCCGCAGGGAGCGAGGGTGAGCATCGCCCAGGGGCCGTCAGCACCGGAGGGCAGCGGTGGGGGCAGCACTGCAGGCACCAAGCCTGTGCTGGGTGACAGGGGACACCCCGGCCGGTGTCACACCGGGGAGCGGCGGGGCCGGTGACAAACCCCGGCCGGTGTCACGCCGGGGAGCGGCGGGGCCGGTGACAAACCCCGGCCGGTGTCACGCCGGGGAGCGGCGGGGCCGCTGACAGATCCCGGCCGATGTCACGCCGGGGAGCGGCGGGGCCGGTGACAGATCCCGGCCGGTGTCACGCCGGGGAGCGGCGG
>VZTG01001475.1:170948-186897 GCA_013397845.1 Melanocharis versteri
GCCTCCGGCGCCCGAACAAAGCCCAGGCACCGCGGGTTCTCTGTGCAGCCGCCTCCCGGCCCCCGGCAGGGCTCTCTGCGGGCCCTGCTGACAGCAGCCGGGGCTCGAAGGATCCCCTTCCCGAGCTCCCGGAGAGTGATTTCACCGGTGCCCCTCAAAACACCCCCGCCCGGCTTGAGGCCTGTGCTGTGGTGAAGCAGTGGGAAGGGCTGGGGGGGGGGACGCAAGGGTCACCCGGAGACCCCTCTGTGGCATGTGGCAGACCCCGGGATCCCGGCCCCCCCTCCGGTGCAGCCCCTGCTTCCCGGACTGCCTGCCTTGCCCTGCAGCAGTGCCCTTGGGGCTGTCTGCACCGCTGCGGGGGGCTTCAGACAAACAGCGTGGGTTTGTGGGGTCGCGGTGGCTCCGGTGTCATCCCCTGCCTGGTGCTGGGCAGGGGCACTGCGGTGCTGAGCTTACACGTTATGGGGGTGTTTCTGCTGCTTTACACAGGAGGCGGAACAGGTTTAAGCCAGGCACGTTCAAGCCTTCACTCCAGAGCTGAGGCTGGTGGGGATGTGCCTCTGCAGGGCTTCGTGAGGGTGACGGCACTAGTCCCTGCCTGGAGCAGGGCGTGAGTAATTCCAGACCCTGTGTGTGTGTAGGGCCCCATACGCCCCCTGCCCCACCACCTTTTCCCCTGCTGCCTGACCCCCACTGTCACCCTGCCAGCATGCAGGGCTCTGGGAGCTGCCCTTTGCAGGCTTGTCCCCTGCCTGCCGTGCACACTGCTGTCCCATGGCACAGCCACCCTGGCCCTCTGCCCTGCTGGGTGGTGCAGAGCCCAGGAGCAGGGAGGGAGAGTTCCCGCAAGCAGGGAGAGCCAAGCCAGGCACTGGCAGTGTAGCAGGGCGTGGCAGGGAGCAGGGATGCACTGTCATCTTGGCCCCAGTTTCTTCCTTTCTGGGGTGATTTTGCAGCACTGCTTCTGGCTGCAGAAACATCAGAACAGGCAGAGCCCCCTGACTCCAGCAGCTCTGGTGCAGGATGGCTTTGCAGCCCCTTTCTTGCAGCAGACACCCATCTCTGACTGCTCTTTCAGATTCACGAGTCACCAGCTCCAGCACCTCTCCCTTGTCTCCTCCACATTTGTGCGTGGAAAGTCCCCATCACACAGCAGTGCCATCTGGTCACCTCCCAGTGTCGGGGTGTCTGCAGTGGGCAGGGAAGCACTGGGAGAGAGGCTCAGGCAGTGAGGGTGCTCACACGTGCTGGCAGCAGGCACAGCAGGCAGACCTGTGCTTTAACATGCCCAGCATGGAGAACCTGTGAGCATCAAGCCTCATTGCAGAAAGAGTGCAGTTCTTTGATGAGAGTGGGCATGCACAGCACATCCAGCCATGGTGGGCTTGTGGCCATCTCTAACTAACCCCTTCCATCCTCCAGAAATGTCCTGGGGTGATAGAAGGGCTTCACTGAGCCCTTCAGCATCTGTTGCCGAGGGATGCCCAAAAACTCAAACCATTTCTCACAGCCAAGACACGCCTGTAACCTGTGGAGAGAGGCCATGCTTTGGCACTGGCTTCTTTAAACCATCCTCCTATAGCAGGAACTGGTTGCCTGAAATCAGTAGATTCAGACCAAAAATAACATGGTTATTTTGGTACATTTTCCAAAAAGCTCTATCTTCTCTGATTTGTCTTCCTGAGCAACTGTTGCATCAAATCTAGCTTGGTTTTCCTAAGGGTTCTACTCAGTGGAAGCAGACATTAATTCAGAGAACTGTAGGGATTTGCATTACTCAGGGCCTAAGCTGGATCATGGAGAGAAGCGGGGACTCTCAGCATGCACTGCTGCTTCTGCCCAGCTGCAGGGACCTCTGTAGCTCTCACTGATAACCTAATTCCTGGGGGATTGTACCCTTAAGCTGTGTCTGCATCCAGCAGAAAAGCAGTTTGTGCTGAGGGGCTGGAAAGGAGGGAGAGGCTGCAGAGGCCTCATGTACCAGGAGATGCTGGACTCCATGCCCCGCTGGCCAGGAGAGAATTGCCACTTTGCTCAGTGCCTTGGCAGCTTTTTAATCTCACTAAATGCATGGTACAGACCTCACAGCATGCCCCAGAAGTTTCCCTTCCTGCCTCATGGTCCCTCTTTGCTGGCCACCCAACTCTACATTGCGACCCACTGCTCCGTGGCGATACTCAGGAGTCCAGTGAGGATGTGTCTCCCCAGGGTAAACTGGAAACAGAAGAAAATTTGAGGGGTTTTATTATTTTCTTTTCGGTAAAAAAAAACCTAGCTGTGCTGGCTGCACGTTGAAGTGCCTGAAGTTACAGATCTTTTCTGCAGGATGGTTTTCAGCTATCTTGTATTTAAAGATCTGTGAATAAAAGTGACCCAGGTCAGGGAAGTGTCTTTCAGGCTGAAAATAGATATTCACTCTCTGTGATCTTGCAGCTGCCTGGTGTTTAAGGTAATGTTTGCTCCAGGCCTTTTTTCCCAGGCAGACAGCAAGGAAGATGAGTAAAACTCTGAATCCTTTTTCAGGATTCTCTTCACTCCCAGAGAGCTTCCAGCTGAGCACAGGTGTTTCTGTAGTGTGAAAAGGTGAAGGCAGGCAGGCTGTGGTGTGAAGTCCAGTATTGATGAGGAGGTACCCATCTGTTTTGCGCTCTGTCTGGCACTGCTGAGGCCACAGCTGGATACTGGGGCCAGTTTGGGACTTTCCAGTGCGAGAAAGGCTTAAACACCCTGGAGTGACTATAGGAGGGGCTATCAGGATAGTCAAGGGGACACGGGTTGGCAGCCAAGCACTAGGACAAGGACTGAGAGAAGCAGTAGGATCTCCATCTTTACAGATACTCAGACTTTGACTGAATGAGAGGTTGGAGCAGACACTCCCAGAGGTTCCTTCCCACCCCAGGTATCTGACGGGTCTTGTTGCAAACTGCTAGAAAGAAGCAAGCCTCCAGCTCTTTCAGTGTTTCCCAGTGTTTTGTGGTATCAGGCCCAAGAGGGAATCCTGCTGTATGTATGTGACAATGAAAAAAGGCCCTTTGCTAAGCTGTGATCTTTGTGTCATGGTGTGTTTCCCTGCATCCTCCACCTGTATTTAAGAGTAACTGAAATCTTGGTTCTTAAAAACTTACACCAGCAGATGGAGAACACTTTTGGGTAGTGCTGCCAGTTCCCAGTGTGAATTAGGAAAAAATTCTTTTCCTTTGCAAGACGGATGTGTCAGATTAAAAACAAGTGGGTAACTACATGATTTTCTGTAACTAAATGGAAGAAACCACAGGAGCCAGTACCAGTTTACAACCTGTTTCTGTAATGCAAGGAAACAGCATTTTTTTCCCTTACTGCACAGGTCCTTTGCACTGAGCAGCTGTTTTCCCTTTATTTATTGAGGAGTTTGTCTGACCTCTGTTTCCCCTTCTCAGGCCATGAACCTGGACTTGTGCAGCTGGTGAATTACTACAGGGGAGCAGACAAGCTGTGCCGCAAAGCATCCCTGGTGAAGTAAGAAATTCACTGAAATGTTAGATGGGCTTGGCAGAAGCTTCTCTTCTAATTCTTGTCGAGTGTTGAACCTGTTTGGAGGGTATTTCACAGAGCAGCTGCCCTGGGAGTGTCCTAGCATGTGCTGTCTTCAGACTCCTGGGCTGGTCTTTAGAGCTGTTTGTGTGCACAAAGGCCTCTCTGTAACTTGGGGGAAAATGCCATTTCCACTGAGTTGTATCTCCTTGAAACCATAGAGTGTATTGAATCAGAGCCAAATCAAAAGGAAAAAGAAACCCAAACATATCTGCTCTTTTTCCTTGTAGACATTTAATTAAAACCTTCTCCTTTTATTCTCTGTTTCATACAGAGAAGAGACACTGATGTGCCTTTAGCTAATCAGATTTGTTGGTCAAACAAATGCTTGGAGACATCTCCAGGAAGAGCTCTGGGAGTTATTTCTGCATAACCTGCCATGCCAGAGTCCTCTCGTGAAATGTGGATGAACTTTCACTGTAGATAACCCTCGTCCCTGTGCAAACTCTGCTCCCGCTAGGGTATCTTTGTCGGAGCTGTTGGTCTCCTTCAGCAATTTAATTGCCCATTACAGTCTGTGTGCCTCTCAGTGATGCAGTCCTGCAGAGTGCATGTGCTGATCCAAGGCCTCTCCTTCCCCTGCAAAGAGCCTCTTCCCAATTGCTTTCCTGGCAGTGGTGATGGCGTTTGTCAGAAAGGGGCAGAGTATTTTTAAACAAGCACTTACAGCGCTCCTCAGCTGGATTTTTCTTTAGCCTGTTACCTAGAGTGCTAAAAGCACTTGCACACCTGTTTTTATATCCTGCGGCTTGGCTGACCTTTCTAACTGTAGGGTCAACCGTGCATCAAGCTACTTAGGAACCCAAAGGACAACAAATGACATTCCCCAGGGCTCCCAGAGTGCCACTGACTCACTGCCATCTCAGCAGAGAGGCACAAATGCACAGAGAGTCAGCACCTCATGAACTCTACTTTTGGCCTTAAGCAAAGCACAGGCATTTGGAAAGGCAGGCAGCTCCCTTGACTCTGAAAGAAAACAGGCCTGGGCTCTGCTAACAGGAATTTGCTGGTGTCTCCAGACATTACTGGTAGGAGAGATGTGCCAGAGGGATCCCAGACCCCCTGGGATGTGAAACATGTAGCCGTGTCCTTGCTTTCTGTGGGTTCCCAGTGGTGTTCATACACAGCTGGGACACCTGGTCCAATCTCAGTGGGAATGGGATCAAGGGCAAAACACCAGCACAGAGAGCATGACTTCTCTGGCTTCCCTTTTGCCAGTCGTGATCCTTCTTGCCCCGAGGCGTGTCAGCAAAAACACCTCCTCGATTCCCTTGTGCAGAGATGATGCAGGGAATGCACCACAAGTTCTAGTTCCATGGAAACTTCTCAGCTGTTAGTTTCATGATATCCATGGTGTCAGTAAAATGTTTAATGGAAGCATGCGGGGTCTGGTTCAAAGAGTAGTGCTTTGCTGTGGTTTGGGGTTGCCATGATATCTTGAGGAAAACCCTAATTTCAAGGGTCTAAGGAAAACAGGGTAATTTAGCACAGACTATCTGTAAGCTGCCATTCATCATCAAGTAAAAGAGCCCAGTTAATGATGATTTTTCCTTATTAAATGATCCCCATGCAGGTGGGGACACTCTGGAGATTAACAGCCTGTCTTTCTTTGCCCAGGCTAATCAAGACAAGCCCTGAGCTATCGGAGTCCTGCACGTGGTTTCCTGAGTCATACGTGATTTACCCAACCAACTTGAAGACCCCCGTGGCTCCAGCACAGAATGGAATTCGCCATCTCATAAACAACTCAAGGACGGACGAGCGGGAAGTGTTCCTGGCAGCTTACAGCCGGCGGCAGGAAGGCAAAGAAGGCAACGTGTGGATCGCCAAGTCCTCAGCTGGTGCCAAAGGTTCATTCTCCAACCCCAGGAGCTGTTTTTCTTTATTCCTCTCTCTTTACATGATCTATAGAGTGTCAGGCTTTGGCTGAGCCAAGCTGATAAGTGGTCTGTCTGTGAAGGGCTTCACCAACCAACTGCATGCCAGTCAAGCGGTGTGGCGTGCACGTGCTGCCTAGGACACATGTGGCAGTGAAAGGGCCTCCACTTCTCTGCACATGCACCTCAAAATGTGGGAAAGTGCTCCAGGGAGAATGCAGCAGGGACCAGCATGTGAGGGGAATGTGGAGAGCAGGTTAGAGGGAGCAGAACAGGATATAGGGTCAGCAGGCAGGACAGCAACCTTCAAGGGCAAGGAGCCCAACTCCCCATGCTGCAGTTCAGCTTGCCTTCTCCGGGGTGGAAATCCTGCTTGTCTTTCAACCAAACTCAGATGCCTGGTGCCAGTGGCCTGCCCATGGTCACACTGAGAGAGTGGCTGAGCAGCCACGAGCTCAGTACATCAAAATTGCACCCAAGCCCCAGGGGAAGGTACCAGAGCAAAGACAAAGCAATGCAGTGTCTGTCTGTCCATTTAATCTGGATAGGACAGCAGATAGCCAAGTGATAATGTGTCCTTCCTTGTTCCAGGGTCATTCCATCCCTCCCTCTACAGAAATAACGAGCTGTGAGATAACTGCACAGAGCTATAGATGCAGTGCTTTGATAACTGTGTGCTCTCTGTCAGTTACGGTGTTATCGTGGGCACATTATTAGAATGGCTGTATTTAAAAACTTACCTTGCCATGTGTGCAGCAGAGCCCAGCCTGAGGAAGGACCTGGTCTTTTCAAAGGGAACAAGCCCACATGTATTACTCATATTTGCAGAGTCACTTTGGATGCAGTCTTGCAAAAAGAGAATGTGAAAGCCAGAGCTGGCTGCAGGGAAGCTGCATGATAAAACTGTCCTTCACACTGGCTTTCCTCTCTGTTCTGCTCTCTTGGCTGTGTCACCAAGAAGCATTAGAAGAGTATCCTTATTTTAATCAGGAACGAGGGGGAGATGAGTCCTTTTGTTATGCCAGTGTGGGAATGTGTTTCTGTGTGGTAGACTGGCAAAAATCCATCTGAGGAATTGGAAAGGCAGTTGCTGTGGTCTGCTGCAGGACGAGGAGGTTCAGACTCTTCAGATACTTTATGCAAGTGTGATCCCATCTTTTCTGCACTATAGCAGAGTAGCCTTTTGTATTTATCAGTGTGCTGCTGCAAATTAAACTGGAAAGCAGAGTCTCGTGGTAATCTTCTAGAGGGAAGTTTTAAATGTCTGGGGATCACTTCTGATGGAGAAGAAAGCTTGTTCATGCTAATTACCAGGAAAGATACAGCTCAGGCACAGCCCCTGTCATGGGACAGGTCTAACAGAACCTTGGTCATCCATCAGTAAAAGGAAAATTAAAGGTTTAGAATGCCCTGACTCAAACGTTTAAGAGTTTTCAACTGTGGCTGGAGCTTTTGGTGTTTTCTTTGAGAGCAGGGACAGCTGCCCCACGTAAGCTGCTTTGCTGCCTCACTGGGTTGCTGCCTGGGTGCCCAGTTAAACTGACCCTCCCCTTGGTTTGCCATCTGTCCAGTGTAGAGCAGGTGGCTGCTGATGGCCCCACTGCAGAGGCTTTGCTGGCTTAGGGATGTTGCTTCCCTCCTTCCCCCAGTGCACAGCCTGAAGTTGTGCCAGTGCAAGGTTCTGCCTTGCTCTGCTGTGATCAGGAGACTAAAAAAATCTTGCCCCCTGCATAAAGCATGGGTGAGAACGATACTTTGATGGCAGACTTCCTTTCAGTGGAGGGTGCTGGGATGAACGGGAGGTCAGTAGGGCTGGAAAGCTGAGCAGAGGATGGAGCAGTGGGAGTGCCTGCAGGGCTGTGCCAACAGCGACCTTCAGAAGTCACAGCTAGGAGCATTTTTCATGGGATGATCCTGTTAAACCCTGCCTGTGGTCCAAACCTCTATTATCCCTTCGATGCCCCCTTGAAGAGTGGGGTTTTTTGCACAGTGTTTCCTCAAAAACACTCAGCACAAAGTTAAGACCTAAGTGATCAGGTTTAGTCCAAGAAGTTAACTAATGCCTCAAGAATGGGCATAGTGCCAGAGGAGTGTTTGATAATTTTACCTGAGCTGGTTTATCCTTCATGGCAGCATGCCATTCCTTTATTAAATCCCAGAAGGAAAATTGTCTCTCTTCAGTGGTCTGCCACAGAAGTTTCCTATTTGGACTCTTGCAAGAAATGAACAGTGACAGCTTCAGCCAAAATGTGGGAGTATTTAAAAGGCACAGTTCATTTTTTTAATGAAGAGCTTCCCCAGCAGGAGCAGTGACTACACGGATGAAGAATTTAAAACAGTATTTTTCCTTATTCAGCAATGATTTTAATAATAACTGAAATGAACTCAGTGAGCAGGGCAACACTGCACAAGTGTGCATGTGTGACTGCCTCTGAGAAGCCAGGCAGGGAAAGAAAGTCTTGAGTCTAGGATTAAAAAACCCACAAATCTCCCTCCCCAAATAAAAAAGAAAGGCAAAAATCTTTACAGAAAATGTGCCAAAACCCCTGTTCTCTATAAACTGCTGAAAACCAGGGGAAAACAAAACCAAAGTTGTCAAGCGCCAAATACAAGCACCACCACACCCTCCTACCCCTACCAAGCCTAGATAGGAGGGAAAAAAAAAGATGTAAAAGAAAACAAAATGCCCCCAAACCAAACAGCTGCCTCACTGCTTGCCCAGGTCCCTGTCTGCTGTGCCTCTCCTCACACCTCAACAGCCACCCCCCCTACAGACGTGCCCCAGGCAGGCAGTGCCATACCAGATCCCCTTGATTCCCATATACGTTAGGCCTGGTTTCTAGGGAGCCAGAGGCCTGTGGCATGGCAAGAAAGAGATCCCTCCACAGATTCATTCCCATGGAGTGACGGTGACATTGCTTAGGCACTGGCTGAGCCTGGGGTCATAGGTTCTTGCATGTCGCTTTTTGGGCTGATGAGCCACGGTCCACTTGGGGTCTGAAAAAGCTCCAACAAAGGTAGAAGGATACTCTACCTAATTTTGTCTTCAACTTTCTGCACCAGGGGAAGGGATCCTGATTTCTTCAGAGGCTTCAGAGCTCCTGGACTTCATCGATGAGCAGGGACAAGTGCATGTGATTCAGAAATACCTGGAGAATCCTCTACTTTTAGAGCCAGGGCATCGCAAGTTTGACATCAGGTAACCTTTTCTGCCTTTGTAAAAGAAAAAAGTTTTCTTTTTCTTGCTGTTTCTTTATGAGCCACTGAGACTAGAGTTTGTTCTCCTGTCCCCCAGGAGCTGGGTTCTCGTGGATCATCAATATAATATCTACCTCTACAGAGAGGGTGTCCTGCGGACCTCTTCCGAACCATATAACAGTGCTAATTTCCTGGACAAAACCTGCCACTTGACCAATCACTGCATTCAGAAGGAGTATTCCAAAAACTACGGGCGGTATGAGGAAGGGAATGAAATGTTCTTCGAGGAGTTCAACCAGTATCTGATGGATGCCCTGAACACAACGCTTGAGAATAGCATCTTACTGCAAATCAAACACATAATAAGGTAGCCAGCTGCCTGCTGCCAAGGGGAACATAACCCTTCAGGGATGGGGAGTGTGTATGGACACAGGCTAACCAAGAAGGGAAGGGTTTTAATCACATCAGTTTAAGATAAAGCCATAAATACCCCCATGTCACTGCTCAATGAAAAGGCATCTCTGTAAGTGCTGTTGCCTCAATGGTATGTGTCCATGTTTCTGTTTTGCCAGCTGTGGCTGGAGAAAGATGGAGTGGAAAAGGAAGAGCAGGTCAAAAGACGAGGCTGAGAGAGGTTGAGATTAAAAAAGGCACAAAGGTGATAGGGGGGAAGTAAAGCTGGACTGAAGTCTGCGGACTCTGGATGCTTCCCCCACCATCAGCCAGCAGCAGCACATGGCTTTCGCCTGGGTCATCTTACTCAGTCCACAAGAGCCAGTTCCCTTCTGGGCATAGAAAGTGCCTGGAGAAAGAGATCGGTGCTGCAGAGAATCCAGGTCTTGACAACGCAGTCCATGAAAGAATTTGCTTTGCAAGTACCCCATTGCTGTTGATTGCACTAAAAAGATGTGGCATAATCTTTCAGGGACTTGGAGGCAAATGAGGATCCAGTGGCAGTTCCCTGGGGGCCTGCTGCAGCTGTTTGTGGCATTGCACGTTGTGTTTTTCAGCTTGCCTGACCCAGTAGTGAGGGAGGATGCTGCTCTCCAGCTCTTTGTGAGTTAACTCAGGGGTGTCCCCACGTGGATTTTCATGGTCACGGGATCTCACTTGCAGGGACCTGGTTACCATGGCATGTGTTGGACATAACTTGTAATTTGGGGCAGTTCCAGAGCAACCCCTCTCACTTTACTGTGCAGTGCATGTGTCCACAGCAGCCTTAGCCCTGCATTTCTGTTTTTCCCTTCACAGAAGCTGCCTTATGTGTATAGAGCCTGCAATCAGCACGAAGCATCTTCATTACCAGAGCTTCCAGCTCTTTGGCTTTGACTTCATGGTGGATGAGGAGCTGAAGGTCTGGCTAATAGAAGTCAACGGGGCCCCAGCATGTGCCCAGTGAGTAAATCAGTTTCTGTAATACCCTTGTGATGCCACCATTCATATGCCCCACCCAAAACGTGGCTTATGTCCCAGCTCCAAGTGAAAAAGGTTAAAGAAATTGAATGGCAAAGGAGTTTCTTGAATGGCAAGTGCCAGTCAGTTTGGGTTCATTACTCCTGTCTCTGTGTTTGGTATCTCCCAGCTTCTTTGCTACGTGAGATGGGGCACTAACCTGGGTTTTTGAACAAATGGGTTTGAACATAACTTGGGTCATTTTTATTACTCTTGGGTTGAAGTTGTGTTTGCAGATTTAACACTTTGGGAGTCAGTCTCTTGTGGAACCATTGGTGGCTGCTCTTTATATGAACACACATTAAATGAGTAGCATTAAGGGCAGCAGCTGGAAGTGAGTGACTAAATTTGCAGGCAGCAGGACCCCAGAGAACACTGTGGGTGCTGCAGATGTTACCAAATCTCTGAAAACCGGAATAAAGACTCCTTAACACCATTTTAGTGTTAAGAAGGGCATCATTTATTCAGTTCACACGGGGATAACCCCTGACCCTATGTGCCCATGTGATTTTACAAGTGTGTTGCTTATATACAGTCACTACATGCATATTACAATTTGCCCATTACCAAAAAACCCTCCCCAGGTTCCCAGATTCAGTCCTTGTTTTGGCTGTGCCTGCATTCCTGAGCCAGATGTCTTCTTATCTTCCAGCCATCCTTGCTGGGAAAGCAGATTTTGCATGCCTTGTTTCCCTGCTAAGAGTTCAGAGGCACAGTAAAAATTGAATTAACCCTTTGGTAGTCACAGAGATTGGATTAGAGCTTCTTCCAGCAGCCACAGGGAGGCTGGAACAGCCAAACAGCCCTGGCCATGAACATCTCTGTGTAGGCACAGCAGGAGGTGCTGTATTACGTGACTGAGACAGCTGCAGGAGACCAGAAATTTTTGCTAAGTGAGCATCTGTATCATATTAAAAAAAAAAACAGCAAAACAGAACAGGCTGTACATCACTGCACTAGAATTTGAGCGGATTAGATGTTGATTAAATTAGGTTAGATCATCACTAACAGTAGACAAAAAATGCAGGTCAAACCTACCAGACAGCCTGTTCAGCAGCCTTTTCAGGGCTTGGGGAGCTTTCTGTGTCCAGGATGCCCTGTTCATGATGTGCAACATAGTGCCATACTTCCTTGCACCTTCCTGTGTTGCTGTGTGGGTAGAATTTGACTGTTGCTGGGTGGATTTGGATTGCAGCAGTGCCCTGTTTGTTTTGTGCCTTTTGGAAGAGCAAGGGCTTTGTTGGGCACTTGGAAGATTGAAAGCAGCTGAGGTAGGTTTTGGCTATTTGTGACTTCTGTTCAGGGTTATTCTTATTTATAGCACTCGTATCACACAGCTCCCATTTAAAAAGGAAAAAAAAATTGGCTGCTGAAAGCAATAACATTCCTAGAGCTGAAAAAACATCTTAGTGTCACATAACCCCAATAGCATGGAGTAAAAGACATTAATCCTGGGAAAAACAGCTTTGGTACTAAATGTCCCAGATGCCAGCACATTCAGGGAGGTTACACACGTATTTCCTCCAGCAGAAAATTAAGCTGTTGTTAACTCATCTCAAACACCTTGTCTCCCTAATCCTGCTGTGCATGAGCTGTGCCATGGTGAAACACATCCCACACGTCTGAGGGCCCTGTGAAGCCCCTGTGCCTGGTCACAAGCTGATGTGCACAGCTTCACCCCAGCACAGCATTTCATCAAACCAGGAATGCATCAGAG
Organism: Melanocharis versteri; assembly: GCA_013397845.1. Lineage (NCBI taxonomy): Eukaryota > Metazoa > Chordata > Aves > Passeriformes > Melanocharitidae > Melanocharis > Melanocharis versteri. The sequence goes on from VZTG01001475.1 coordinate 182,766, forward strand.
CAGCCCCTCTGGGGCACATTCCTGTGTGAACGGGGTCTGGTGTGGTATATCCCGACTCCCTGAGGTGGAAGGCTGGTAAAGGGAGCCCTGAGATGTTTCCTGCCCCTGTGCATCTTGTGGAGATTCAGGTCTGGGGCCTGAGGGTGTGGAGCCTCTGCTCAGAAGCCTGACCTGACTGTAAACATAGATAATGGGTTTTGTGATCGTTTGTGAAGGGGAGCAATATTGGGAGTTATCACCATGGGAAAAGAAGATAGTTGTTGGTGTAAACAGGGAGGAGGTGGAAGAGATACTGCTCTCCTCCTGTTTGCCACCCTGAAACTCCTTGTAATGGGAATAGGATCTTGTAGATCCTGCTGGGAAGACGCATTTCTACATAAAAATGGGCCAAGGGTCTGCTGGTTTGTCCTGCCTAGGTATCTGATTCTCTCTCTCTCCCTCTCGTCTCTTAGGAAGCTGTATGCAGAGCTCTGCCAAGGAATTGTGGATGTAGCCATCTCCAGCGTTTTCCCCCTCAATGACACTGGGCAGAAGATAAGCCAGTCATCATCGATCTTCATCAAGCTGTGATGACAACACAACTGCCACTGCTGTGAACAGGGAGAGACTGCACCCCTCGGGTCAGCACAGTTTGGTGGCTTATCTCAGTAACATGCCAAAAAGTGATAGAGACAGGCTTCATATTTTCTGGGAGACCACAGGGAAAAACAACAAAACAGGCATCCTCACAGAGCTGTGATGAGCCAGAGCTGCTCAGATAACTCTGCCTGCATTCACCAAAATCCACTTTAGAAACAGCTCCTGTGACTTTGATACCTGAAACAAATCTCTCTGGGAGTACAACAAAACCTTAAAATGAAACCCCAGCAGGGATACTGTAATGCTGTATTAGCTCCTCCTTTTCTATAGAGATAACATTGGGTTTTTTAAGGTAATCGAGTGAAGAGAACGATGGAGTTGTCCTCCTCCCGCTGTGTTTATCCTTTCCTCACCTACTGCATCATTAGTGCCTTAGCTCGGCTCCAAATAGGTGACTCCTTTCCTTTGTTCCTGCTCTGTTACATAGAAAGGAGCAAGCTCTCCTGGTGCCTAAAACCAGGAGCACCGAGAAGTCAGTTTCCTTAGGTCATTTTCCAGGCTGGCTGGCTGAACACCCAGGCAGTGGCTGGCAAAAGGGTGCTGAACTGGAGGCGGTGAATTAACCCAAGCAAGGAAGGCGATTTTCTTTATTTATAGCTATCCCTTTTCCTATTGAGATTTGAATCAGTGTCTGTCCCAGTCTGAGGCAGTTGGATTCTGCTTAAAAGAGGTAGAGAGACCCCCTCGGAGCTCACCAGCAGGCTGTAGGATTTCTAGCATCACTTTTGTGCTGAGTGTTTCAAGTAGCAGAGACCTGATCCCAATTCCTTCTGAGGTACTGCAGTGAATTTAGGCTCTTCTCTCAGATTTCACCTTCATGATTTACTTGAGGCTTGAACCTGAAACCTTTCTACCCAAATCCCATTTGATCCAGCCAATTTTATTCTCCTCCATCTGACAAATACTGCGATCATCTGCCCTGAACACAGTCCACAACTTGATCTTAGCTAGGGGAAAGGTGGGTGAGGTTTTGTAGACAGGAGAGAGAATCCTGTTTGCCACACATCTGGGAAATCAGGTGCTTTGGGGGGAAGGAGAGGTTAAATTCCTTGAGATGTCTGAATTTCAGAGCTAACATCTGCTTCAAGTATAACCTAAAACCCTGTCATGTTTCCCACCTTATGAAGTGTATCTGAATTTTCAGTATGAGCCCAGCACATCCCTCTGGCAGGGAGAGATGGTCATGGAAAGAAACTGGTTCCTGTTCCCCACAACAAACAAACAAGAAGACATTGTGGAGATTACAAGCTGCCTATGTGTAATGGGAAGCGAATGAAGCAATGGAATTTCTGCCTTCCTCAGAAAAACCTAGCATTTTGGCATACTCATCTCTGCTTGTGATGGAATTTCAGAGTTCTTCATGCAGCAGACAATCCTGACAGGAAGGGCTGGGTGATAAGCAGGGAGAAGGATGTGGGGGAAGGACTGGTTGGGGGTTTTAACCTTATGATAGCACAGAATTTCACTGTAGTCCAGGTAAAGCATGGTGGTAACTCACAAAAGAATGTAAAATGTAGGCTGTTAAGGGTTGTTACTCAACTTGCGAAGTTCACCACATCTCCGTTGACATTTTCATTTTTGTTTAGCTGAGCTTAAAAACTGCAGCTATTTTGCCCAGCAGTGGGAAGATCTCACAGCAATTGCTCTCATCCAGGATGTGCCTGAGGTGACAGCTGGGCTCTCATAAGCTCTGGGGCAGACGAGAACAGAAAATCCCCATCATGACGAACAGAGAAATGCTCGTTTTCTGGGGTGCTAGACCCATCCTTCTCCTCAAAAGGGAAATTGAGATGATGCTTGGTGGTAGAGCCACAGCTACAGACGATGCAGCTATTCATACCCTGCCTTTCCAGCTGGGCTTGGGGGAGGTAGTGTTTCAGGGACACGTGAATCCTCTGTTTGCTGAATTTTTCAGGAATAAGCAACATCCTCTGGAGGAAAATGTGTATTTTCCACCTTCTCTCAAAGTGCCCCCCAAAGTAAAGCACAGAAGGTAGATGATAAAGGACAGAGAGCACAGTGCCTAAAGTTTTGCCCAAAATACTAGCTACAAGGTGGAGTAGAGTGTGTGGCTGAGGCCTGGGCATTGCAGCCATGGGTGCACCTTGCAAGTGATGCTCACAAGCCCCTGTGAGACTTTTGTTCGTTTCTTTTTTTAGGAATATACAACAATAAATGTTTTCTAGTTTATTTCAGCTAAAAGGTCAATAGAAAAGGTCTTACTCCCTTTCCTGAGCTTTCACCCAGAATACTGCTGGGTTTCCAGAAGACACCTACCATACTGCAGAATGTCTCTAGTCTTAGTTGTATCCCTTCATGTCATCCATGAAGAATTTCTGGCCCAGGTGTTCTGGCTGTGTTGTCCAGCAGGGTCTGGTCCCACTGGATCCTGGGTTTCAGGTAACTCCCATGTGGCTTGTTCCAGACGAGTTAGTCATGTTGTGCTTCTGCTGAAATCTGGTGCCTGCCCACAGTCCATGGAGAACGCTGGAGAAGTCTAAGAAAGGCTCAAACGCTGATCTCATCCAGGTGACTGTGACCAGTGCCCTTCAGGACTGCTTGCATGTCCCTGCTCCCAGCATTTCTTGTTCCACGCACACAGCTCTCTCCCAGGAGAGCAACGCTGTGCCGTTCATAATCATGCTCCATGACAGTGTCGGCTGTGGCAGCCCTTGGGAAACCCTGGCGTTGAGAGGACGTGGGGTACACGGGGCGCTGCCGAGCTGGCCGCCCGTCAGGCTGGGGATCGTGTGCCCGGCTGCTCTCACGTCAGCATGTGCATGTGGGGCTGGCGAATGCCTGAGCTCCCGGCTCTCCGGTGAGCTCGCATCTTCCCCCATCCCTCCTAAACCATCATTAAAACATGCAAACCCCACGGCCTGTGGTGTTTCCTTGGGGCAGCGGCTCCCCGGGGTGTCAAGTGCCCAGGGAGCGCTTCTTGCGGGTGCCTGCGGTGCGTCCCCCTCCTCTCACCGCGCGGGACCCCGGGAACGGCCCTCACCCGCCGTGCTGGCCCGGCAGCGGTGGGAGCTGGGGAATAGTGGGGTCGTCCGGGGTTCCAGGCGTGCGGAAGTGGCAGGGAGNGAGTCCTTCAACTACGCCGTCAGCGAGGGCGTCTATCGCGCCGTGCAGGTGCGGGGGGCGCGGGGCGCGGGGCCGGGCCCTCCCCCGCTCCCGCCGCGCTGACCCGGTGCCGTTGCAGGATGTGCCCCCGGTGGAGTTCGCGCTGAAGGACACCCGGGTGGCGCTGACGCTGGTCGGGGTGTCCATCGCCCCTCCCGCCGTGCCGGCCGGGACCGTGTGCCAGGAGAGGAGGGTGTTCCCGGCTGAGTGCCGCGGGCTCCGCAGCACCTACCGCGGCAGGATCACTGTGAGTGCCCGCCCGCCCCGCACACGGGTGTCCCTGTCCCGCTGAGTCCCGCACACGCGTGTCCCTGTCCCGCCCAGGCCCCCACACACGCGTCCCCCTGTCCCGGCCGGGCCCCCGCGCACG
>VZTG01001475.1:186996-201167 GCA_013397845.1 Melanocharis versteri
CCCGCACACGCGTGTCCCTGTCCCGCTGAGCCCCGCACACGCGTGTCCCTGTCCCGGCTGAGCCCTGTGCTGTAGTTAAAGGCCCCTTCCCGGCTCACCGGTCCCACGGAGGGTTCGGGGAGCGCTGCCCCGTCTGGGCTCTGGGGTGTTGATGATGCGTGGCCTCGCTGTTTTTCCCCGCACATCGAGCTTCTCGTGGTCCCGGCCCCGCTGCCCTTCTTTCCCGTGTCACGTTTCTCCCTGCAAGCAGCCGGCCAGCTTGGAAGACCTCGAGTGGAGACCCGTGTCATCCCAGACGACAGCATCATCCAAATCTTGTTTCTGCAGGAATCCAGGTTTTAAAAGCAGTGTTGCTCCCATGCGGAAGTCCAGAGCTATGAATCTGTCTTATTGACAGGTTCATGGTTTTCTGAAGTGCTTTGAAATTTGCCTAGAGAGGAAGCATCCCCAGCAGATATTTTCCTTTGCACTGTGAAATGATTGCACATTGCCGTTTTCTTTTAAAATTGTGTAGTTGTGTCCGAGCTGATTGCTTACTTGAGGTACCTGGTGCAAGGGAATGCTTGCTTGGAATTTCAGCTTTTTGCTTGCTTGCTTTTTTTTTTTTTATTAGTCTGAAGCTGTACACCTTACCACGGTAAAAGCCACTCTAAGTGCAGTCAGTACCTTATCTGAAAATGAAAGTGGGGCAGTGCAGATTGTTCATAGCTGTATTCCCATTGGATCTTAGATTTTCCTGAGCTAGAGGTGTTTTTATTTTTTGTACCTGAATTATTTCCCATCTCTTTTTTCTTTTTCTCCATTGTCTGTCTGTTTAATTATTTTTGGAATGTTTGGAGCAGTTGGACAGAACAGTTTGCTGTGCCTTGTGTAAGAAGGCGTTGCCTTGTGCTGGGACAGGTTAACCTCTCCCCTTCCCTGCCCATGCACAGCAGAAAACAGTGAGTAATCATTCCCTGTTTCGACCGTGCTGCTTTAGCTGCATATCCCTCCCTCAGTTCCCATTGCCCCAGGGTGAGAAGTTAGCCCCGGTCTGCTGAGCAGCTGTAGACCCTCAGTCATCACTTCAGGTGTAGGCCAGACTGCAGCAGTCTCTGTGTAAGGCCGCCCCGTGGATTTAGAGGGGCGTAGTAGCATTTCCCTTCCCTTTTCTAGTAATTTCTAAGGCTCAGTTTACTCATTTCAGTTGTTGCCAGGCGTTGGACCCATGTTCTTGTATTGCAGTGGCAATGTTTCTTTCCTGCAGGACAGCGGCTCTTTCAAAGCCCATCATTCCACGTGTAAAGTTTGGATTGTTTGCTCCCACAGTCCTCCTGCAGATGCCCTCCCAGAACTTCTTAATAAATTTTCTTTCTTGATTTTCAGATCACTCATGAACGTGTTAATTGAAGAAACCTTAGGAAAGATTTCGTCAGGCCTGTAGTGTGGATGTCCTTTCATTGAACACTTGTTCTCTTCTTCTACTTCTAACTGTTGCCTTCTGAGGTTTCCTTTCCTATCCTGTGGCTGCCTTTTTTTTATTTAGGCTGCTCTGTTGAAGGGTCTGAAAGGCAAAGGAGACCAGACCTACTTTGTTCGCTCACCGAGCAGCTTCCTTACCTAGCTCTAGTTTTGTATGATTTTATTCTGTAAGCCCATGTTGACTGTTTCCCAGAGTGTAATCTTTATGCACATATCTACTGGTTCTTCTTTTTATTATTACTACTACTTCACAGTGATACAAGTCTGTTAACTGCCTGTGGTTGTATGAAAGGTACAGTTAATATAGCAGGAAATATTAAAAAGGCAGCTTAACTTGTTTCCTGTTGGTGTTGTATCGTTTTAGGCCGACATCAGCTGGTCAGTGAATGACATGCCACAAGGGACTGTCAAACAGCCCTTAGGGTATATTCCAATCATGGTGAAGTCCAAATTGTGCAACCTCTGTGGTTTTTCTCCACAAGACCTTATGCAGCACCACGAGGAGGAAGAGGTAACAGGGATTTTGTGGGTCAGGATAATCTGCATTTCACCTGAGCAGTCTGTCAGGTCACCTTCTCTTTGCAGGGCTTGAATATTTATATTTTGTTTCAAGTTTGACTTCCCATTTTCTCTGAAAACAGCTTGTTTATGGTGGCTCCATTAAACAGCTTGAGAAGCTTGCAGCCACAGCTGCTGTTGAATAGAAGGATGTGTTTGGTGCCAGTACCTACAGTTTTGGTATAGAACCTCTCAGCTGCTACCCAGCAGCAGAGGGTGCTGTGAAGGGTACTCTGTGGAGAGAAAGATTTGGAGAACAGGCATTGAAAGGGACATTTCCATTCCCAGTTGTCTTCTGCAGCTTTTTCTGTGTCTCCTCTGTAGCATGTTAGCTGTCTATAATTGAATACAGAATTATTATGTGCTGCATTTTGCACTCACAAAAAAAGAGAGAGCAAACTACAAAAGAAAATCAGAGAAGTAAGCTTGTATGTGACCAGAAAGAGATCTTTTGCTCTGAAAATCCCTCTAGTTTATAAACTCAAAATGAGAACTTCAGAGCATTTCTTTAAAAAAGTTAATGTCAGCTATCCAGAGATGTTCCATTGACCACAGAGGTTTGTGGAGTATTTTTTCTTCCGTTGAATTGTGGAACATGCATCCTTTTCCTTGCACTCTGCTATATTTAGACTTCATAAGTCCCTGGTAAGGAGTGCAGCCTTTCCAAATGCACTGCTGAGTCATGTCTTACTCTTTCCCGTGAAATGTTTGGTTTTAGTGTATAATACAGCCATTTTTTTCTTTTACTCAAAATGCTGGTTCTGAGTTTCTGAGCATATTAAAATTATTTTTCTTCTCCTGCCAGGAAATGGGAGGCTACTTTATAATCAATGGCTTAGAAAAGGTAATCAGGATGCTGATTATGCCCAGGCGAAACTTCCCCCTTGCGATGACAAGACACAAGTGGAAAAACAGAGGCCCTGGTTTCACAGAGTATGGTAAGCTCTGCAGTTTCTTGCAGCATCCTGGTAACAACTGCTTGAGGGCAAACAGGAGTGACCATCTGTAGCTGAATTTTGGTAGTTTGTTTCGTTACAGTTCTTGTTTAATGCTAATATTTTTTGCTGCACATAAAAATAAAGAGTAAACACACCACCGTGATGGTACAAGCAAGAAGCAGGGGCTTGCCTTGTGGGAGCGCTCTCAGCTGCCCATGGGGAGCGAGGAGATTTTATTCCAGGTCTTGCAGTACTTTTCACCTTTTGTTCTGTGGAAGGTGTAACTAAAACCTCACCTTCAGTACAAGCCAATGTAGTCCACTGAACTTGTTTCACTGATTTTGTCCATACTTCATGGTGGCAGATTTGATTTACATGAAGCAGAGTAAACTAGGTTCTTGGCTGCACCCTCCCTTTGTCATGTATACTCAGCAAAACCAGTTTAAAATTGAATTAAGCCAGAAAATGTTAAACAGCGTTTTAAACTCAAATGTTGCCAGTTGCTGATTTGACTGGGCCATGGTGCTTGAGCACACACTGTAGTTCCACACTAGTTTTATTTCAAGGCAGTGCCAGATTAGATGGTCCTTTTTTGTTTTATTTTTCTTTGTTCTGTAGTAGATAGCGTGGAGCAGGACCAGGAAACACTGCTGCAGCACTGCCACCCAAACACAGAGATAAGAGTGCAATTAGGAGCAGTACTTGTATGTTACTCTATCCTACAACCAAAGGTTACAAATAGAATAGTTGAGGCCTGGGTCTTTCCGTTCCTAAAAAGCTTTCTGCATCTTCCAAGCCTCTCAGAAAGTGTGCTGGCTGTCCTGACACACTGCCGTTTTTTGGCTGGGAGCTGAGTTGAGCTGGTGTGTTTTGAAGTGGCACATTGACACTGAAGTGAGCGATCTGCTTCGTGTACCAAATGCCATCGACTACCAAAGTTTCTCTCACAAATTGTCTCGCACCTACTTGGACACGTCACAGCAATGCAGCCACTTGATTTTGTGCAGCTCATGCTGGTGTTATGATTTTTGCAGGAGTGGTGATGCACTGTGTCAAGGATGAGCACACTGCCATAAATATGAACCTTCACTACTTGGAAAACGGCTGCGTCATGGTGAATTTCATTTTTCGCAAAGAGTTGTTCTTCCTCCCCTTGGGATTTGCTCTGAAGGTAAGCAGTGAATGCTTGTGCTTTCTATATCAAATAAATACAGAAGTTTTGCAGAGCATTTTTATTTTAAATAATGAGAAGAAGCTAATTCCACTTGGAGTATTTTCAGTCAGCCTTCCTATACTGGTAGGAGAACGGTCATCCAAACTGTGTAACACTGAACTGACACACTCAATGTGCAGCAGAGGAAGTGTCTGCAGGGACAAGAGATGAGGGGAGAGTCACACTGTCACAGTTTTGTGGGGTTTTGCTAATGAGTGGTCTGGATGGAGATCATTATTGGGGTCTGAATATCCCCTGCATTACTCTCTAAGCACCTCAACCCCACTGCATTTTGCAGTTTGCATTGTGGAAGGGCATTTCCAGAGCACAGAAAACCTGAATCATGGGGTGCCTTAGTTCTTTAGCTGTATTTTGTAGACAGATGTTATGACAGTATTTTTCTGAACTGATACACTTCTGTCTCTCAGGCATTAGTTAATTTCCCAGACTACCAGATTTTTGAAGAGTTGGTGAAAGGAAGGGAAGATGACACCTTTTATGTGAACTGTGTTACTGAGATGATGAGAGCGGTGGTGGATGCCGGCTGTTTGACACAGCAAAACGTCCTGGAGTACCTGGGAAAGAGCTTCAGAGTGAAACTCAACCTGCCTGAGTGGTACAGCAATGAACAGGCTGCAGATTTCATTCTCAGGTCTGTGTGTGGGTGCAATCCAGTGTCACTGTGTTGAATTTATAGGCATATATGAGAGTATTATGATGATATGTATTTTAGTGTATTGACACAAGTATTCCCAAAACGGTTTCACAGGAAGATGTCAGGTTCTATTTAGATGTGATTTTTGTGATGTCGTTGATGAAAAACGCAAAGGTTGAGGAAGAGAAGGTTCAAGCTGGCTCTGTGACTGCTTGAGGCTCCATTTGTTGAACAGAAATACTGCAGTTATTACCAGTTTCACACAATCTCTGTCAATGCTGAATAACTTTTATCTTTTAAAATGGCAGAATATAGATGCTTTAAAATCTTCCTATCCCATGAAATAAGTTAGAAAGCAGTGGAAGAATTGATTTTGAGGCTGTCAGTGTGGCAGGCATTCAACCGGAAAATTTATTTTTCTGGTAAAGTAGGTGTTTGCTCTTCCTCCAGCTTTAGGAATTAGGTGTGGTTTTCCTTTTTTGTTGTGTAGAGTGTTGCTTAGCCCACAGTTTTCCATACATAGCTTGATAGCAGTGGACATTTGGAGTTTCTGTGGCAGGACACTGATAGTGTTAACAGAAATATTTTGTAGTTTACATCTACTTGCCTTGTTAGGCTTTTTATCCAAAAGAAATTTGGTTTACAGTTATTTAGGAGAAACTTGAAGAACATGAAGCTAGCATGAAGAGATCATGGTAGTTGTCCTCCTTCTTTCTCTTCCTTCAGCAACTGTATCTGCATTCACCTGACCAATAAAACTGAAAAGTTCTACCTTCTCTGTATGATGACCCAGAAGCTCTATGCTTTTGCCAAAGGGGAGTGCATGGAGGATAATCCAGACAGTCTCATGAATCACGAGGTGCTAACCCCAGGACAGCTTTTCCTTATGTTCTTGAAGGTAAGGTCATGGCTCCCATATCCTTTAATTTCTTTACGGATCAGGAGGTTGGTAACATGCTTCTGACTTAAACAGGTAACTAACTACTAATCTGTTCCAATTCAATTTATAGGGATACCTCATTTTAGGATGCTGGGAGGAGAGTAGTCTTGTTCAGAAGCTTGACTGTCCCATGAAATTCACTGTGGAATAGTAGTTCTCATTCCCAAATAAGATACTTCCCTGAGTTGTTACATAATTCTTTAATCTTTCTTTTCCCCTTTAGCCAAAATTGTTTTTAGCATTGTTTTGTTGAAAGACTGTCAAAAACTCTCTACTATATGAGTGGTTTGAAAGTGAATTTGGGGAAGCATTTTAGTGCTGTATAGAGCAGCTACCAGGAACCAGAAGTTGCTTTCCTGCCTAACCCTTGCTGTCAGATCAGCAGGGGAGTGAGTTAACAGCCTCTTTTTTGAATTCTAAGATCCTAAATAGTCTAAAGCATACAATAGACACACAATTATCCTTGTGGTCAGATTATAGGTGCAGTTTCTGATTTGGGTTTTGTCAGTGCTTTATGAAATTCTGTTATTGTACTTCATTTGCCAGACTCATCACCATTCTGGGTGGAAGTGATTGCCAAGCTGTTGGGTGGGTGTTTTCCTTTTAGTTCTGTGTTGACATGATACCATCAGCAACTTGATAGAGTGAAGTCAGTGTTGGAAATAAGTCTGGAAAACTGTCAGTTCCTTAAGAGTTGTCCATCTTGCTAATTTCAGAGGAGTTCTGTAGCATGTGCAGCTGATGTGCTAGATTAGAACTGATGTTCTAATTCAAGCCTTTCCTTTCCTTTCCTGTTTTAATTTTAAATCTCTCACTTGTAAACCGTAGGAGAGGCTGGAAACCTGGCTGCAATCTGTTAGGTTTGTTTTGGAGAAAAGAGCGGAAAAGGGAGATACCAGCCTAAATACAGACAGCCTGGTGAAGGCATTCGGCCTGGCACCAGACTTCACCAAGCCGTTTGAGTATCTGCTTGCAACTGGTAACCTGCGGTCTAAAACAGGTAAATCTTCAGGCTTAAGGTGCCTTTTTTTTTTTCCTGTAAAACAGAATGAGGGACAACATAAACTTGAGCTCTTAACTGAAAACAGCTGCTTGTAGGCAGACATTGTACACAGTAACTGAATTAATAAAAGGGGTTTGAAGAAGGGGATAGTTGAGGAAAAAGACAAGATTCCTCCACAAGCATAGTCATTGTGCATCGTATAGAACAGGTGAGTTATGAAAGCAAAGCCTCTACCCAGATGAATAGTTAAAGTGAAGTTTAGCATTGTCCAAAACAGCAACTGTGTTTTGATATGTTTTCCCAAAGATCATTTCTTCTTAGAAGGTGCAGTGTAAGGCAGAGAAGGGGCATTTTTTAATCAGAACTGCCCCATTAGTCATGTGAGCTTAAATGAAGAGAAACTGCTTTCCTCATGTATATTCAGATTTATCTAATGCTTCCCTGGAATGTCCGGTATGACAATGTTGTAATGGAGTGCCTGCTAGAAAATGAAATTAGATTAAAAACCTGCAGAATTTTGATAAAATGTACCAGCTGCAAATTCCAGATCACTTCACAGGCAATTACTTCCATGTGTTTGTAAAAGGAGCTAGATTTTGAGGAATAGCTTGGAATTTAAAGTCTCTAGGTCTCTTACAGGTCACTGAGTTGACTGTGCACATGCACCTCCCTTGTTGGGATCGAGTGTGGGCATTTTTAGGGCTTGTCAGTGAAAAATAAGAAACTGTCTTGTAACACCATCCTGTATTTGTTAAAGCTGGATGATGTCCTGACATAAGTCTCACCTTTGTTCCCTAGGGCTGGGCATGTTGCAGGACAGCGGTCTCTGCGTGGTGGGGGACAAGCTGAATTTCATCCGCTACCTCTCCCACTTCCGCTGCATACACAGAGGGGCAGCGTTTTCCCAGATGAGAACCACGACTGTCCGCAAGCTGCTGCCCGAATCCTGGGGCTTCCTGTGCCCTGTGGACACCCCAGACGGAGAGCCCTGCGGGCTGATGAACCACATGACAGCTCTGTGTGAAATCGTCACCGAGATGGTGCCCGTGACAGACATTCCACCTTTGTTATGTTCCCTGGGTATGTTTCGCTGGCCTGATGTTTTAGTGAAGTGTTCTCCTTTCTTACCTGTCTGCCCTGCAGCCCCGTGCCTGGGAAAGGTTCTCCACACAGCATCACAGCACACTGCTCAGTTGAGAGGGTGAAATCAAGTTTGAGCTGTACTTACTGTGCTTCTTCTTAGTGGTAAAAAACACATTGCTTGTATGGGCACATCAGCCTTTTGGGGAGTGCAAAATTCAATGTCAGTGTCTCTCAGCTGGGTGCTCTAGAGTGGGGATGTTCACTGAAGCACGAGGAATTGCACAAGGAATTTCTCACAGCTCTGAGAAACTGGACTAAGCAGTAACTTTGTAATGACTTGAATTGAGCTGCAATTCACTTGTGATTACCACAATAATGAGAATCCTTATTTCAGTCAGAAAAATGGGGAGAGGAATGACATTCTAAGTTGTAAATGTTTTTTATTTTCCATTGAACTGTCTACGGCTTTGCAAAGAATTTTTTGATGTCTCGGAGTTTTTTGGTGTAGACTGAGAAGTGCAGAAATAACTTCTGTGTTTTGTTTGCTTTTTTTGGCTGTTCCTTCCATCAACCCTCTCTTCCCACAGGTGTCACCCCCATTGATGCAGCTCCAAGCCAGCCTTACTCAGAGTGCTACAGAGTTGTGCTGGATGGCTCCATGGTGGGCTGGGTAGAGCAGGAGTTGGCTCCCGAGATTGCTCAAACCCTCCGCCGTTTCAAGGTTTGTTGTCTGGTTTGAAATGTTTCTTAGCTAAACATCCTCAACATGCAGTGGTCAAAGATAGGCATGTTTAGAACTTTTTAGGCTTCTTTTATTTTTTTTTTTAATCTGACCCGGTAAGTTATCTTTGACTGTATTGTAGTATTGGAGTGTACTTTCGAGTTATATTTTTTTTATCCATATGTTTCATCTGTTAATTTATGAAGTTATAATTATTGAAAGAACATTTTCTAGGAAAAGGTAAGATAAGACATATTCTGTGGTTTTTTTTTGGTGGAGGTTTTTCTAAAAGTATTTCCAAGATCTTTTCTCTGTCGCATTTTATTAGTGGCTGCACCTGTGGTTGACATTTTCATTGTGTGACCAGGTGGATGCAGTTTAGTTAAACTTGGTTTGTGTTTCTAGATTGTTATTTCTTTGCACCAATAGATAACACAAGAGAAGAGATTTCCTGCACGGGCAGAAGTGGTCCTTATCCCAATGACAGGAAAACCCAGCCTGTATCCCGGGTTGTTCATTTTCACTAACCCTTGCCGGATGGTGCGGCCTGTCAGAAACCTGTCCTATGGAAGGAACGAATGGATTGGGACTCTGGAACAGGTGGGGTTTCCATATTTTTATGTTACAGAGGTACCTGGCGTCAAAAATGGGTTTGGAAAATATTTGTGAGAGGAGCTGAGGATGGGGAATAGGCAGCTTGTGTTGAAGAGCTAGAATAGGTGACAAAAGGGGATTTTTCGCTCCTGCAAATTGATTTCCCATGAACGTCTTAGCTGGACTGCAGAGATCTTTTTGCGATCTTGAAATCTGCTCTCAGTATTAACTTTGTGAAGATTTGAGGCGAAGGATTGCTGTCTTGTGTGTACCATGTCATCTTCTGTTACATCATTGAGTTCACCAAATGGCTCCTGGGCAGCCAAGCAGCAGATTGCTGGGGAGCTCGTCTGCTTGGAACTATTAAAGTGGGAGACAGAAAGGAGGACATGTTACTGCAGTTTTGTATTTCAGGCTTCCTTCATTCCCAGCTAATCTGTGATAGGTGGTTTACCAGCTGTCTGATTCGTCTTGCTAATACACTAAGGTGCAGACAACAACCACAGCTAGAACTGAAATGGATAGAAAGCCATCAGAGACAGTTTTGTTTTGTTTCCTTCCCTTGAAAAGAAGGAAGTGAACAAGCATTATCCCATTTGATGTTTGCAGATCTTCATGAACGTGGCCACGCTGGAGTCAGAGGTGGTGCCTGGAGTGACCACTCACCAGGAACTCTTCCCTCACAGCATTTTGAGCGTGGTGGCCAATCTCATTCCCTTCTCCGACCACAACCAAAGTCCACGGAACATGTACCAGTGCCAGATGGGTAAGTGCTGTAATACCCGATGCTGCAAGACCCTGGGCAAGGGGATTAACACCTCATTAAAACCTCTAGTATATTGAATTTCTGACAGTTTTATCAGAAAGATGTCCTTAAAACACTACCTCTTTCTTATACTTTTCTGCAAGTAGCAATATGTGTATGTTCAAAACTCAGTTTCCTTACCAGGATATTGATGCTGCAGAAGCAAATGTTTTTTGGCCCAGAAATATGTAACATGTGTTTCCCTATGGGAGACACTGAGGGGAAGACATACACATTCCCCCCAAAAAAACCCAAACCAAAACAAAAAGCCACAAACGAAAAAAATCTCCAAGTAAGCAAAACAAGAAACACCACACCAACCTTGGTGGAGATTCTGAAACTGCAGAAAAGAAAACAAATCTGCAGAAAAGAAAACAAAATTAGATGTAGTCCTTATGAAATGCTATGAAAGGAATTGAGTATTGTGGTTCATAGGAAAATTATAGCCAGTCTTAGGGCAATTATTAAATCCCAAGGGGTTTAAGATTGATAATACCTCTAAATTTGTAGGTATTTCCAGCTTTTTTTCTTAACAAGATACACAGAGGAGTAAATCCAAGTTTCCCTCCTTCCCTCCAGGAAAGCAGACCATGGGGTTTCCAGTTTACAACTACAAGGATCGCTCGGATAACAAGCTGTACCACCTGCACACCCCGCAGAGCCCTCTGGTGAGGCCCAGCATGTATGACTATTATGGGATGGACAGCTATCCCATCGGCACCAACTCCATCGTGGCTGTCATCTCCTACAGTGGCTATGACATGGAAGATGCAATGGTAAGCCACCAGAAGGAAAAAACCCTGCTGTCCTGTGAAGGAATTTGATGTGAGGCACTGGGAGTAAGGGTGCTACTCAGCTGAGAAGACCCCACTTTCTGCCTCTGCTCCTCATGCTTTTTGGGCAGATTCAGCAGCACAGTGGTTAAGTGTTGTTAGAGCAGGCAATGCTGGAAGTACTGGAAAGTAGAGCAGAGCTTCCTTTGTCCAAGGCAGTGGCCTTCCATCTTTGAAAAATACTGGGGTTATGGGGGGCTTGAGCTTTTGGAACAGTGACCTAGTGGGAGGCTTTAAAAAGACAATGTTGCCGTTTTGATCTGATGCTCACCTTTGTAAATGTTTTCTTTTTTGAAGTTATTAGGAAGTCTTTAACAGGCTTTTGTTTTTCCTTTTTAGATTGTAAATAAATCTTCCTGGCAGAGAGGGTTTGCTTATGGAAGTGTTATCAAGGTGGAGAGCATTGACCTTTCCCTTAAAGCCAGCAGGGCAGGCGATAATTTAGTATTTGGCATCAGGCCTAGCGATCCAAACGTTGGGGAGAAGCTGGATGCTGATGGACTGCCTTTTGTTGGGTCTGTCCTGCAGCCTGGGGACCCCTTCTACAGCTTCATGAACCTCAACACTGGGGAGACCTTCACTGTGTACTATCCGTAAGTACAGCTTGTCGCTCCTGGCTCTGCTCACCCCGTGGCCCTTTTCCTGCAGATGTTCCCTTTCCCTCTCATGTAATAGTGTCCATGGCGTGACAGACAGCATGAAGTTCATGCTGTGGGTGACTCCCAGGCATGTATCACATCTTTTCTCTAGGCCAGTGTGTGCTGCAGAGCTGGCTTATCCCAGGAGGATATTTTTTGGTGATTGCCTGTGCTGGTTGCATGTGGACACAATAACATTTAAGGCTGCAGCAGACCCCTGGCATGTGGAATATCAGGCTGAGGGCTCGTTTGGAGAAGGAGCACACCCCTGAACAAGGCACTTGTTGGCAAAGCTCACACTTTGCGTTCCCTTTGTGCTCTCGACTCCCCTCTCTACTAAAGAACTGAAGAGGGTTCTTTATTTTGGGATTCCATCAGTATGGTGTTAATTTATTGGTGGTAGGAAGAGCGGCTGCTGCCTTAACACAGTGGAAATGGCAGTGGGATGCAGTTTATCAGATACAAAATGTGATACAGATGAACCAGGTTGAAATTATCTTAATTTTAAATCATGGGTGGCACATTATCTGATCACCTGAAAGTAGTAGCTGAATGGCACTTGAAAGATGCCCTTGTACTGCTTCCTTGCCCTAATTCTTACATAGTCTGAGTTCCCTCACTACTGAGTGGTACTTTGAAGAATGGTGGTGTTTCTCAACTGTCCCAAGGCATTTTATAGGTGGTTTAGGTTTTTTGCTTCATTTTCCTTTCGAAACTAAAAAGTGTTAGCACGCCTGACACCTTTGCTGTGATTGTTCCTCCACCTACACAGGAGTAAGGAAGTGGGCATTGTGGACAACGTTAGGTTGTGCAGCAACGACCGTGGCACTGGGAAGTTCAAGAAGGCTTGCATCACGGTGAGAGTTCCCCGAAATCCCACCATTGGAGACAAATTTGCCAGCCGTCACGGACAGAAAGGCATCCTGAGCCAGCTCTGGCCCGTCGAGGACATGCCCTTCACAGAGAACGGGATGGTTCCAGACATCCTCTTCAACCCGCACGGCTTTCCCTCCCGCATGACCATTGGGATGTTAATCGAGAGCATGGCGGGGAAGTCAGCAGCCCTGCACGGCGTCTCCTATGATGCCACTCCCTTCACCTTCACAGAGAAGAAGTCTGCTCTGAAATACTTTGGCGAGACTTTAGTGAGCGCGGGTTACAACTTCTTCGGGACGGAGAAGATGTACAGCGGCGTCAGCGGGGTGGAGCTGGAGGCAGAGATCTTCATGGGGGTGGTGTACTACCAGCGCCTGCGCCACATGGTCTCCGACAAGTTCCAGGTGAGGACCACGGGGCCCCGGGATGCTGTCACCAACCAGCCCGTCAAGGGGCGGAATGTGGAAGGTGGGATCCGCTTCGGGGAGATGGAGCGGGATGCTCTGCTGGCCCACGGCACCTCCTTCCTGCTGCAGGACCGCCTGTTCAACTGCTCCGACGGCTCCGTAGCCTACGTGTGCACGAGCTGCGGCAGCATGACATCCCCTGTGCTGGAGAAACTGTCCCACTCCTCCATGACCAGCAGCAGGAGGTACTCCTGCTCCATCTGCAGCGAGGTGGACGCCATCGAGATTGTCCCTGTGCCCCATGTCTTCCGCTACTTTGTGGCGGAGCTGGCAGCCATGAACATAAAAACAAAGCTCAGTGTGGAGTAGCTTGGTCCTTGGCATGGTGCTGGTTGGTGGGAGGAGGCACGTGTCAGGTCTTGTCCTTGTCCCTGAGTTTCAGGTGTTAAGTCCATTCTCAGGTTCCTCAAAAGAATTCAAGATTAATTTGATGTTTTTATTGCAACAGGGCGATTTCCAAGCTATAGGGCAACAGAAGATAGCTCTGTTGATTTGTTTGGATTTTCTAAAGGATCACCACCTATTGAGATGTGTATGAAAATCAGGCAATATTGCTGCTCCACCCAAACTCCTGGGTTGAGAGTGACAGGGTTCTTTGAGTGCTGGCTGAAACTGCAGGGATGAAGAGGTCATACAACAGCATGAAGTGAATGCTGGAAATTACAAAAAATATATATAGTTTTTTGTTTTTTTCAAGAAAAAACTTTGAAAAATGTATGCCCTAATGCTGGGTTTGTGTTAAAGTTATTGTACGTGTTTTGTTTTTCTTTATTTCAATACATGTGCCTTGAGTCATAAAGAAGGTGGCACAAAGTTCTGCTGCATGAAGCCACAGTCTTGACTTTCAAGTAACCAAGGTTGCCCTGCCAGGTGTGTCCTGGAAGTGTTCGGTGTCACCAAGCCGAGCGCTGCTGGGGTTTGGGGTTTGTTTTGGTGCGTTTGGCTGAAGAAGAATAAAGCAGAGGCGTTTCCAGCCTGGCTCGTGCATGTGCAGCATTGGATACTGTGGGACTGGAGTTCGTCCTCCCCTGAGTCCACGAGAGCTGCCGCCCCGCTAAGAGCCAGCCCTGTGGCAGGCGTCCTCCGTTCGCCTATGCCCGGCCCGGTCGCCGCGGGGCACAGCGTGTGCCCCGGGCGCAGCCNCGGCCCCGCAGCCCCGGCGGAGGGCGGCGCAGGTGGAGCTGCGGGTGGGGGGCTGAGCCCTTGGCAGCCCCATGCGCTGCAGCCGCCATGGAGCTGCTCCGGGTGCTGTTGGCTGCAGCTCTGCTCCCGCTCCTGCCCCGTGAGTACCCCCGAGACAGCCCCAGGAGGCAGGAAGGCTGGGTGCCATCCAGCCTGGATGCAAAGGCTGAGCACTGCCGAGCTGGCAGCCGTGCTGGGTGGGAT
>VZTG01001475.1:207196-224176 GCA_013397845.1 Melanocharis versteri
CCCCCGGCCCCCTCAGCTGCCCCCGGCCCCGCTGACAGCCATGTCCCCAGGGTGGACTCCATCATGCTGCTCGAGGAGGGCTTCCAGGTGACCAGCGTCGACGCCAGCGACAAGATGCTCAAGTACGCGCTGAAGGAGCGCTGGGAGCGGCGCAAGGAGGAGCCCTTCGACCGATGGGGTGCGGGGGCTGTGGGGGCCGGGAGGGGCCTGCGGACACTGACACCCCATGCCAGTGCGCTGTCCACGGCCCCTCGCAGTGCTCAGGCCACTAACCTGGGGCTGCTGCTGGCCTGGTGGCCTTGCTGCAAGGACCTGCCAGTGCCAGCTGCTCGGCAAAAGCAAGGCATGGTCCTTGCCTGTCTGGCTGCTAGCCAGGGGCCAGAGTGAGCAGCGGGGCCTGGGAGGGGCTGGGTGATGCTGGGAGGGGGTCTTGCAGGCAGAGGAGGCTGTTGGGTGTCCCTGCCCTCATCCATTTCCGTGTGCTGCAGTCATCGAGGAGGCCAATTGGCTCACGCTGGAGAAGGACCTGGAGAAGCCAGGGGATGGGTTTGATGCAGTCATCTGCCTCGGAAACTCCTTTGCGCACCTGCCTGACTTCAAAGGTGAGTTGGGGGCAGGGGAGAGGAGGGGGAGCACCTGTGCATGTGTGCAGTGTCTTCCAGCAGGCTGAGAACATGTCCTAACTCATGGCATTAGTAGGACAGGATTACACACAGTGGAGCTGCTGTTTCATGGCACATCTCCAGGGTGGCTGGAGCTGAGTCTCCACTGCCCCAGTCTGTGACATGAGTGGGCCCGCTGGGTTCCATGGTCGTGGTGGAAGTGTGTGCGCCAATGTCCTCGCTCTGGCAAGGCTGGAGGCACACCCAGACTTGTGCCACAAAGTCGGGTGGTGGGTTTTCCTCTGCTCCAGTAAGGCTGAGAACGTGCCTGAGCTCATGCCGTGGGTGGGGCTGTGGGTTCTCCAAGCTGAGATTTGGTGGAAGATGGTAGGGGCAGATATCTGTATGTGCATGTGTATGTATGTATGCGTAAGATAAGGCCATGTGGGCTGTGCCATGGGCTACAGCCAGTGCCTGGAGATGCCATAGTTTCCTCTCCAGGGGACCAGAGTGACCACAAGCTGGCCCTGAGGAACATTGCCAGCATGGTGCGGCCCGGGGGTGTCCTGGTCATTGACCACCGCAACTACGATCACATCCTGGCCACGGGCTGCGCACCACCCGGCAAGAACATCTACTACAAGGTTGGTGGCTGGCAGGCCCTGCCCCATCCCAGTCCCCTTTGCCCCAGCCCCACAGCCCCAAGGGGGCCAGGCAGGGCAGGCAGCAGGATTGTGCCCAGGCTGGGGGCCACTGAGTCCCCGCAGGACACAGATGTCCTCCTGTGGTCTCCCAGAGCGACTTGACCAAGGACATCACCACCTCAGTGCTGCTGGTAAACAACAAGGCGCACATGGTGACCCTGGACTACACAGTGCAGGTCCCCCCCACTGAGGCAGGGGCAGACCCGGAGCTGAGGTGAGAAGAGCTGCAGAGGTGGCTCCTGGCCTGGGGGCGTGGCTGGCACTGTGCCCCACTGTCCCCCAGTCTCACCAGCGTTGCCTCCTTGCAGCAAGTTTCGGCTCTCGTACTACCCACACCGGCTGGAGGCCTTCACAGCTCTGCTGAAAGGTGCCTTCCAGGGAAAGTGCCAGCACAGCGTCCTGGGCGACTTCCAGCCCTACACACCGGGACAGGCCCACGTGCCCTGCTACTTCATCCACGTCGTGAAGAAGACAGGCTGAGGGGGCTTACGGAGATGAGACTTTGGTGGCCGAGAGCTCCAAGTAGCTGTGGGTCCAAGCAAGGGGTGGGGACATGGCTGAGAGCCACCTGGGAGACCCCTCCCCTTAATTAAGAACACTTGTGAGAGCTACCTGCGATCATGGTCCGTGTGTCCCTGTATGGGTACGGGGCAAGGGGGTCGGCCACAGCCTCCTCAGGACTTTGTGGAAGGAGGTGCTCAGCCTGGGAGCAGCACAGGATGGGTGCAGGCACAACTTCCCCACGGAGTCCCCAGCTGCAGGTGCCAGCCATGCCTGCAGTGTGGGGCTTGGGGGCCCCCTTGAAGCGGAAGGAGGGGTGAGCTGGCTCTCAGCTGGTTGCACATCCCAGCCGAGCCCCTGCAGCACCGCTCACAGGAGTGTGCTGCAACCTGTTTTCTCACGTGCACCTCCCAAACAGGTGCTAACTCCTTTTCTTGACACTCCTCAGCCCCATTTAGGGGTACCCACCCTGCTACTGGAGCTCCCAGAGTGGGGAGGCTGCACACTGGAGCCTCCACCAGTGCTTCTGCTGTGGCTGCAGCTCCCTCCATTCCACCCTGGGGAAGATGAGGTGCCCAGATCCAGCACCACGGAGCCCTGCCTGAACATGCTCAGGCGCCAGAGCCACAAGGCTCCAGGCACGCACCAGCTGGGCATTCACACATGGAATGCCAGAAGCTGCTGTGGAACCAGCCCTTAGCAGAGGAGCTCCGGGGAGCAGGCCCTCACAGCCACGCTTGGCCCAGGGATCCAGCAGTCAGCAGGCTCAGTGCCTACAGCAGGTGGGACAAAACCTGGCACCAGCAACCCCTCCGGCTGCACAGAGGCTGAGGGCAGCTGCAGGCACCTGGCCACAGCAGCTGCCAAACACAGCTCAAGTGCCATTTGTTTGGCACCCTTGGAAAAGGCTGGGAAGCGGGGGATACACGATGCCGCCAACAGCTGCTGTGAGGCTGCCAAGGGAGGTGAGACAGGACCTCGGGGGGTCTGGGCCAAGTGGTGCTCAGCACAAATTAGTACAGACCAGACAAGGTTTGAGTATTTGCAAGGCTGAAGCTCACCTTCTCCCTGTAAAAAGTTTCTCCTCTTACCCGATGGGAATTTCTTTGCTGCCACTTGCTCCCATTGCCTCGTGTCCTGTCACCCAGTGCCTCCAGCAAGAAGTGGGCTCCTTCTGCAGAGGGAGCCCAGCTCCCAGCTAAGCAAGCCCCACTCCCTCAGGCTCTCCTCATCCACCCTGGGGTCCAGCCATTCTGGCAGGATGAGAGTGGTCCCAGCCTAGTTCACAGGTGTGCTCCCCTCTCCACCTGCAGGACAATGATTTCTCTGCACCACCCAGCCCACCCAAACGTTTCCAGAGACCTTCCTGAACCTACAGACACCATCAGCAAGCAACAACTTGAGGTCAGGCAGTGAACACCTAGAGCTAAAAAAACTGTATTTATTCAGAGACTATGTCAAGTCCAGGCCAGCTGGAGCAGCAGTGCCCTGTGCCCTGCTGCTCTCTGGCCAGCACCTCTCACTGGGGGCTGACAGCCCAAGCAGCTGCCTCCAGCCCTGCACTTGCTGCCAAACCAGGTCCAGTTTGAGCCTTGCTCCCTCACCAAGGAATGGCCTGTCACCCATGGAGACACTGCTACACTGCCCACAACCATGGGATTCGGCTTTGTCCCCGCAAGGAAATCACCCTGCTACGTTCCCTGCAGCCACAAAGCACCGCTGACACGTGAGGGACCCTTACAGAACCCACCACCCTCCTGCTTGAGCAGAGCAGCACTTCCGCCAGGCTTTGGCTTGGGTAACTGCAGAGACACTATTTCCACCCAAGCCCAGAAGAAGAAGGCCTGGGAGGCATCAGAGAAGAGCAGGCAGGTGCCTGTTTGTGCCTGTTCTCCAGTCCCAGCTCTGCTGAGCATTAGCAGGCCGCAAACTTCTGCTGGATGAGTCTGTACCTGAGCAGTTCCTGCTCAGAGACCGACGGCTGCAACCTGGCAGCAGCCTGCAGAAAGTCTTCCATGGTCAGGATCAGAGCGGACTTCTCAGTATCCAGCCCTGCATGAGAGAAAGAACAGGAAAAGGCTGAGAACAGGGGCAGCTGGCAAGATCCAAAAGCCCACTCTCCGGCCATCAGAAACTGCAAGGAAAACCTGTGTCTCTCTCCTTCCCCCGGGGCCAAGCACTGGAGGTGGAGATGACCACATCTGCAGAAACTGCCCACCTGCCAATAACCAAGAGCCCAGCACTGTGGTCCCAAAGCCGCTGAGGATCTTCTCACACAGCAGTGATAACTCTCCTCTCTGCCCCTGTGTTGGGCTGCTCCAACAACTGGGACAGGTAAGGGCAGGGCTCCTACCTTCCTCAATCCACTCCACCTTGCGTTTGACAGCACACATCACGGCATCTGAGCACAGGGCGTAGATGTCTGCTCCTGTCAGCTGAGCTGGGCACTTTTCTAGGATGGTGGTGAGATTCACAGAAGGATCCAGTTTAAACCTGCCAAGTGAGAAAAACGCAGGTGTAAAAGCCACAGAAAAAAACAGACCAGGAGAGCTGTGGCAGCCAGTCTGACTGGGCAGGAACAAGCAGAGTACCCACGTTTAGTCACTTCCGGAATGTGCTCTGCATGCTCAAAAAAAAAAAAAAAAAGGAATGAGTTTGTTTTACTGTTTTTTTTCAACAGTCACCTCTCTTTGAAACACCCCTGCGGTAAAGTCCCTCTCCTGCCAAGCAGGATCAAAGGAAACTTTGAATCACAGCACCACAGCACAGCATGGTCTGGGTTGGAAGGGATCTTAAAGATCATCCAGTTCCAACTCCCCTGCCATAGGCAGGGACACCTTCTACTAGACAAAGATGCTCCAAGCCTCATCCAGCCTGGCCTTGAACACGTCCAGGGATGGGGCATCCATAACTTCTCTGGGACTCTCTGCTTCCAGCCTAGGAAGCACAAAGAAAGCAGGGAGTAGTCTTGGAGCCATGGTGCAGGATGAACTCTCTAGAACACCATCTGTTTATGCCACTGGTGTTTGACTTCTCACCTAGATAAATTCAGTGCTCCACATGCCTGGGAACAACCTGCAGCCAAGGCTGGATGAGAACATGTTTAATGACAGGGTACAAACCACTGTTATACCAAACCACCCCATCAGAGCCACGCTGCAGACAGCGAGCCTCCTTCAGCTTGACCAGCAGCTGCTGGAGGGCATGGTGGCCAAGACACAGGGTGTGACAAGCTGCTTGCAGCCAGCCCACACTCTCACCTCTCCTACTAACTTACAGTCACAGGCAGAGGTGATCACAGCTATGTGTGACAGAGTCCCTGCAGAGGCAGTCACAGCCACTCACCCAGCTGTGGTGGGTGGTACCTCTGCACCTGAATTGCAGGGCTTGCTTTTCTCCCTCCAAAGATGCTCTCAGGAGCTCACAGCAGCTGGAAAAGCAGCCAAACCCTGCTGCTCAGTGATCAGTGATTGAGAAGACACAGAGATCACAGCCTGAACACCCCTGAGCACCACAAGAGGAGAGGCAATGAGATGAACGGGGCTGCCTTCACACTTGGATTGGCAAACAGCAGGGGAACTCTTGCAGGAATCAAATGGGAGCTTCCTGTCCTGCAGCTGCACTGCAGTCTCACTGCACCATTAGCATCTGGCTGAGCTCCTTAAGAAGAGCATAGTGGCACAGTGGCTGGAAAACTCTACCAACCCCTCCACTTGGATGGGCAGGCTGAGTTTCATACATCTTGTAGAAAAACCAGTCCTAGCTCTGCTTCTGGAAGTTGTTCTGTCCTCCTGCCCTACCCACTGGCTGTGGCTCAGTGAACTCAGGTGCTCCCCAGGGCTCAGACACGAAGTCAAGATGGAGCATGCTAAGTATCAGCCCCAGCAGGGCTGTGACCTTCTGGAGGGTGGTGGGAGGCTGCTGCAAGAACACAGGGTCACTCACTTCCTGGTGACGGCGCTCAGCACCTGCAGCTGCGACTCCCGGTCCTCACTGATGCCCACGTAGACCAGCTTGTCAAACCTGTCAGCAGAGAGAAGACAGCTGGGAACAGGCCAAAGCAAACCTGCCACAGTGCTCAGCCCTGTGCACCAGGAGCTGAAGGGGGGCCCTGGGACAGCTGTGGGGCAGTCTGTGGATGATGCAGAGCCTGAAGCAGTCGATGTGCTGGAGGGCAGGGCTGCTCTTCAGAGGGACAGTGGCAGGCTGGGGAAATGGACTGACAGGACCCACACAGGCTCCAACAGCAGCAGATAAAAAGTCCCACCCCAGGACGAGCAACTCACAGGCTTGAGGACCAGCTGGGGGGCAGCTGTGCAGAAAAGGCCCTGGGGCACCAATTCCTGCCACCAGTTTGGTGCAACAGCAGGTCCTTCACTGCCCTGCTGTGCTGCTGGGGCAGTAACCAAAGTGCTGGGGGCAACAAGCTGTGGTATCTTACGCTGCTGCTACAGCCACCTGTGAGCCAGGGCCAGGGGGCTTCACAAACAATCTCTATAGAGGGAACATGGTGGGGACACAGTCCTGCTCACCAGGGCCTGAGGAGCTCTGGGGAACCCCCCTGGAGCAAGGCAGGGTAGGCTGTGACATACCTGCCTGGCCGTAGCAGAGCTGGGTCCAGGAGGTCAGGCCTGTTCGTGGCTCCAATGACAAACACCTCTCTGGTGGAATGAAGGCCATCAAGCTCTGCAAGGAGCTGTGAGACAACTCTGCAGGGAGCAAGACAGGATACTTAGAACTAGGCCTTGGCAAGTCACCCAGTGTCTGCATCAGCCACTAATGAAAAGAGGAAGAAGTGACGCCAGTGGCAGGTCCATTTCTTGGACTTCAGCTCCTACTTCTCTTCCCTGACGAGCCCTTAGACAACCATCCAGACTTCTCCATTAGCACAGCCAGTGAGTATGTGGGCTCACTGCATGGTAGTCCAAACCCTAGACAGTCTTCAGAAGAGGAAGACTGGGTGGGGACTGCCAGCTCAGCAGAAGAGCAGAGGAGGCCTAGGGAAAATAACCCTGTTTCTGGGTATCTCTAAGCTGTACTTACTTTGCTTCGACCAGAAGCAGCTGAAAGGTTTCCCATCACAGGGAAACAGGAGCTAATAGGAGGACAGCACAGCAGGGGTGTGAAGGATGACCTTGGAGAGGCCAAAGGGAGCACATGGCAGCCACAGAAGCAGATGGAAGAGACTGTCTTAACCAAATGTTTGCACAACTAGCTTGGGCAATTGGGAACCTGAGGCAATGCAAACAGCAGTACTAATGCTCGGAGAGAAGAGACAGGACGTGCTGAGAGCTTAAGGGAGCAGAGAAGGGAAAAAATAGAGAAAGAGGGGTGGAATGGACTCTGCCTTTCAGGGCAATCTCATGCACTGCCTGCAGCTGAGGCAGGAAGCCTGCTCTCCAAAGGATGCCTGATGCTCACTCACCTGTCCATGACACCCCCTGAATCTCCACTTCTCCCACGACTGGGGGCCAGGGAATCCAGTTCATCAAAGAAGATAATGCAGGGAGCAGCTGCCCTGGCTCTGGCAAACACTGTGAGGAGACAGCACAAAAGGTGAAAAAGACATGGAGGAGCAGTCAGCAGCAACAGGACCTGCTACATTCCCAGCAGGGAAGAGCTGTGGATGGAAACCAGATGCCCACTGTATCACCACCACTAACTGCTCCTGCCTGAGTGGCTGAATAAAGTGCGGACAGGCAGCACCCAGCAGGATGGGCCCCGCGGCTCAGCTGTGCCTCTGAGGGGCTGCTGTCCCATCAGGAATACCAGGGACAGGAGCAACAGGAGCAGAGAGAGCAGGAGGGGAAGCTGCAGCAAGGCAGGGAATGGACTGGGTGTAGGAGACAGCTGGGTTCAAGGCCTTGCTGAGAGCTGTGGGTGGGAGTTGGGAAGGGGGGCTTAAGCACTCCCTCCTTCCCTGCAGCACTACAGAAAAGCCCCATGTCCCCTCGTGCAGGAGCGGGATGCACATCCTCACCACTGCGCACGTTCTCCTCACTTTGCCCAACGTACATGTTGATGAGCTCCGGCCCTTTCACGCTGTGGGGCAGGGAGAAGAGGAAGCCAGTTAGGGGACACCCATCCCCTGCCAGGAGGATGTCAGTCCCATTGCATGACCGCCACACACACTTCTCACCTAAGGAATGTCATGGCGCACGTTGTTGCCACAGCTTTTGCCAGCAAGGTCTTCCCTGTCCCTGGAGGCCCGTACAGCAGCAGACCAGAGCGGCACAGACCCAGTGACAGCAGCTCTGGGTGCTCCAGGGGCAACTGGATAGTGTCCAGGATCTCCTTCTTCACCTCCTGCAGCCCGCCAACATCCTGCCAGGACACTGAGGGGATCTGCCAAGAGAGAGAGAATCCTTGTCAGCACTTCTTCCCGAGCCCCAAGCGTGCCTGGGCAGCTCCAGTATCCAGTATCCACATTTCCCCTCTTCTGAGCTTTGCAATGGAGAAAACAAACTGTACAAACACGTCCCCAAGCATGCTGCACTTGCAGAGTGCATCTCATCTCCAATCCTCCTGCGCCTTGTATCATCTGTCAGCAAAAATACCCCAGGGTAAATATCTGCCAGGGCTGCCTGCAGCTTTGAGGGGAGAGAGTCCTGCTGCAGACAGCCTTTGGGATGCATGAAGGAAGGTAAAAATAAGAAAGAACAACAAATTAAAAAAAAAGAAATCTGGATCTTGCAACTCTGAGTGACTTGTGTTCAGGGCACCTTGTCCCCCAGGGGGGTGAGATTGTGCAAGGGCTTAACACCTTGCAGAGGGACAGAACCTGGGCTGCCAGGACCTCTGTGATGGCAAGGACGATGTGAGGGACAAACATCCTGCAGGACACTGTACAGAACACTCACTGCATTTGAAAGGGGGGGATACAAGAACAAAGTCCATGTATGCTCACAAGAAATAGATAGGGATTGGGTCAGCTGCAGATATGTGAGGGGTCGTGGCAAACAGAGAAAAGACACCAAACCCGAGACAGGTGAGCCAATGCCTCTTGGGTTATTTTGTGCTGAGCAAAACTATCCCAGAGCACAGTGCTGCTCTGCTCACAGCTTCAGGAATAGCTGGAATGCCACAGCCTGTGTGACATCCTCCTGAGAGTCAGAGCAGCTCCCCTGGGAACGTGCAGAGAGAGCAAAGCCCCACAACACTTCCCCCCAGCTGCTGGCAGTTGGTGCCAGCACAAGTGGGGAGTTTAAAAATAGGTTAGGGCAAAATTCTTTCCCCCTCAGCCAATTTGCATCTCCTTCCTTCAGTACTTGAGATGATGTTATCTCCTTTTATTTCTTTAGCTGTCCAGCAAGACCACCAGGAAAATTAGGTCAAACAAAAAAAGATTTCCAGAAAAAAAAAAAACTTTTAAAGCAAAACATCACAGGCCCTTCTTCTGCAGTGACAGTGAATGGAAGAGCTGCCCTCTCCTCTGCACTTTTGCTTATCCTGCCTTGATATAAAGAGCTCTACAGACATGAGTACAGGAGCTGGAAAACTTCAGCAAGGTTGTTTTCAGGGGAGCACATTGTAAGTCTAAGACATGGTGCAGACACTGTTAATAAGTGGAGGTTTGGAATCAGTTCTCTCCAGAAGGCTCAGGCTGTAAGTGCAGACAAGTGTGTGACTAACCAGAAAGTGCAAGCAGGGAACTGAAAACTATGTATGTTGAGAGTATCCAGGTCTGCTAACGGGCTTCCTGACCACAACCAATTACTAAGAAATCAATAAAGGAATGTAAAATACAAACAAAATTAACTCCCATTCACACAGCTCACTGCTGAGCATGCTCTGTGGTTATCTGTCTTACAGCAAACTTGGCGGACACCATAAAACAGAGCTTACTTCATGAATTAAGTGGGCAGCTGGGGAAGGTGCCAGAGGAACTGCTCCAAGGCCAAGGCTTCCTGTCCTGTGCTGAACTCAGTTGTTTGCACTCACGAGCATGGAAAAGAGGTTCTGATCACTTTGCTTGGTCCTAACACCACATTACCCAGCCAAACCAGCCACCCCAAATGCTGCTTCCCTGGGTGCCGAGCTGCCAGAGGCAGATCACACCCCTCCTGAGACGCTGACTGCTGGTTTTCTCAGACTCTCCATGTCGCTTTCCCTGAAGACACCCCAAGTTCTTCAAACTGCCTGTCTGTCAGAAGAGGCCATGCCAGCTCAAGCAGCATTCAAGGCCAGGGATGAAGTCTAAGACTTACCACATGTGTGGAGAAACTCCCTCAGGCTAGGTGGCTGGGGAGACCTCAGTAAGGCAGCCTTTGCCCCGCAAGAGGCTGAGCTGCACAGCTGGCACCCCTCCAGCACGAGCCAATTAACTGGTCTGCAGTTAGCACTGCAAGAGCGTCCCTCACAAATTCCAAGCCAAGAGGGTGAAAATCGACGGGGGAAAGTCCAGAGGACTGTTTCCCACTGAAAGCTGAGGGAATACATGGAAGGACAGAGCAGGAAGCAATGTGTCAGAGCACAGCCCTGCAAGATCTGCGACGTGCATCTTGAGCCAAGAGCTCTACAGAACCCACCCCCTCCCTGTGCCCCAGCATCACACCTTTGGGGCTCCCACTGCCTGCGAGTGGGCGTCATGCAGCTGGTCCAGTGCAGCACTGAAATCCTCCTCGAGCACCGGGAACCCAGCAGTGCAAAAGTCCCTCTCCACTTCTTCGCTCAGTCCACCTGGAAAACTGGTGAGGAAAGAAAGGGAAAGGAGTCAGGCTCTGCCCCACTACTGGCTGCAGCCCCTGCCCTCCCTGCCCCCTGCCTTGTTGCCTGTGCTACCTCAAGGCCTGGATGCGGGTGCAAGCAGCCCGGCTGCTGTGGGACAACAAGGCACAGAAATCTCCCAGCACAAACCCCTGTGAATGTGGAAACAAAGAGCATCAGTTCAGTCCCTGACCACAGCTACACCTAGGCCATAAAAAGCATGCAGAAAAATTCCTTGCAGAGCTGTTCTGGAGCCTCTGGTTAAAGGCTCTAGCTAATTTTTTTTTATTAGCAGAGCTGAACATCAGCCAACACCTCTGCAAAAGGTGTGGATCTGTAGGCACTAAAAATCTGCATTTAAAAGCTGGTGTCTGAGGACCAGGATTAACCACTGAAGAAGCTGACTGGGCTGTGGGAATTACCCCCTTTCTCCAAGGCCAGCTAGGGGAGATTGGCCCAGCACTCCCAGCCTGCCCATCTCCACGTGGTGCTGTGGTTTCACTCACGGCAGTCCTGCGGGCCAGCTTGGACAGGCTCACTTCTTTACCCAGAGGCAGGCTGGCAGTCAGCATGCTCAGCATCAACCTCCTCTGCTCCTCTGAAGGGGCTTCGATCTTCACCTCATGAAGGAAAGCAGTCTGCACATCTGTTGGAACATTCTGGGGCTTGCAGGTCATGCCAATCACCAGGACAGGGTGGCTGTTGAGAGAAAGGGGACAGTGCATGGTGTCAGCTCTGTGCAAGTGCCCTCTTCATTGCCATCACATATGCCAACTCACTCTCCCATGGCCAGGCCATTGGCAGAAGCAAACAATTACCTCGGATGCCCATGGCAAACATGCAGGGTCCATACCTCAGTGCTGGGTCTCTGTCCAGGAGCAGCTGCCTCAGAGTAGCAATGACCCTGGCATCCTCTCCGAGCCCGTCACGATCTCTGCCAAGCACCTCGATGTCTTTCAGCAGGAGCACACAGGGCTGGTACTGCTGGGCCTGGCTGAAGGCCACCTGTACTTTCTCCTCTGTGGCTGCACTGGTGTCACAGCACAAACTGACACAATCGACCTGCCAGACACACCACACAACACAGCTGCAACATGGACAGCTGGGGGGCCTAGGACAACATTCCACAGAGCTTTCCACGGGCAATTCACAGCTCAGAGGAGATCAAACTCGCTATTTCCCAGAGACACATTCAGGTCGTATTCAAAACAGGCACATTCAGGATGCCTTGGCACAGATAAATGGCTGTTTCTTGCTCCTCTGCAAGAGGTGAGGTGGGCAGGAGGGTCTTACCCGAAAAAGGTGAGGCAAAGGGACGACAGAAACTGATACAATGGATACCACAGCTCAGCAACCTAAGCTGGAAGGGAGGTGAGAGCTGTGGAAGACAGGGAGAACAAAGTATCTTGCAGAACAGGGCAATGAGTAGAGGAGGAGGCCCAAGAAACTGCTCAACCAGTGCCAGACAAGCTCCAAGTGCAGAAGGAAGGTAAAGGTGACGGGTGTTTGGGGGGAAGTTATAGGTGGCGAGAAGCCCAGACACTGTTTACAAAGCAAACACTTGATGAAGTCATCCAAGGGGAGAGGTGACTGGTGAGCCTTGAACAGCAGCCTAGGAACAGGCAGTGCTGCCTCCCGGTGCTGTGAGGTTGCCCAGGGAGAGCCAAACCATCCCTGGGATTCCCTGAGTTTCATCCCCAGAAAAGGCAGCCTGAAGCAGGGAGAACAGCTCAAGATCTGACATAAAGGGTAAGGACAGGGACACAGAGGAGAGGAACTCCTGTGCTCCATGTACTACAGGAAAAAACCAGGAGTTAGGCTTGTGGCAGGCCTAATGGCAGCAGTATCTGTATGCAAGTACTGAAAGGCAGACAGAAAGGACAACAAATTGTTTATCATCTAGTGGTGGAGACTGGAGTGGGAAAGAATTATTGTGTCCTGGTGGGATGGCAGACACAACAGTCAGAGAAAGGGAAGAGCAGGGGGAATGGCCATGTAAGCACTGCAGCCAGTGAGAAAGGGAGGGGAGAGTGTAAAAGCTGGGGTAGGAGAATAAGATGGACAAAGAGTATCTCTGTCTTCAACAGTAAGTGTGTTACTCTTTAAAGGCAGCACACAACACTGAAACCAGACCTGTAGCCTTGCACACACACCCCACTAGTACCTGAGGCCACCTGACAGGACATGGCAGCGACAGAGTGCTCCCAAGCACAACCTAAATATGGATCTGAAGGTCGTGTGAAATCCCTGCAATCTCGCATTGGATCCCAAGAGCTGTGGCACATGGGCAGAAAAGTCACAGCTCAGCACCACAAAGGATCATGTCCAGATGAGCTGCACAGCAGCAGGCCAAGGCAGTATCTACCTGCTCCAGTGACCCACTGTTACAGCTTTACTCAGAGAGAAAAGAACAGGAAAAGAGTTTACTCTAAAAATATCCACCAAAAAAAGGAGCAAGCCCACGATTTCCTCCCACAAAAAAAGAAACCTTCCAGCCCTATTCTTTCAATTTTTCTTCTTCTTCCATGTCCTTTCAGAATTTCAGAAAGTCCCTTAGAAAAGTCACCACATGACTTCCAATCCTCTCACTTTTGCAAACGTAACTCTACAGATTCAAGGAAATGAAAATATTTGTGGGGTACTCCTGGACCGTCAGAGTGAACAAGAGATATGCTGGAGGAAAACAGCAATTTTAACAAGTCAGTGAAGACTCTCTTGGTTCCCAGAACCTTCTGTTCTGGACAGAGACAGGTGCTAGACCTCATTTTGGCCATCCAGGCACCTACCATTCCCATCAAAAGGGCTTTTCCCAGTCAGATGTGGTTTCGTAACATTAGATTTCTCATCCAAACACTCTTACCTACACAGAGAAACATCTCCTTTAGCTTGCCTGCTCCCACTAGCTTCATCTGACAGTCCCAGGCCTCATGCTGGCACAGAGAAAAGTAAACACCTTCCATGCTCTGCTGACCACTCAAGCTCTCATGAAAAAACTCTTCCAAAAAGATCTTTTAAAAATTTGTATCAAACTCTCCCCAAATTCTTTATTTTTCAAGCTGAAGAACTTATTCAGCTTTTCCCCACACAGAAACTGGTCCAGACCCCTGATCTTACCCAGTGTCCTTCTCTGAATTTTTCCAGTTCAGTTTTATGCTTTAGTGATGGGGAGACCAGAACTGTGCATGATATTTTATCTGTGTCAAGACATGGATTTACACACCAACAGCACCCACTCTCAAGTTTGATTCATAAAATGTGATCTGATTTTTTACACATATGGAGAGCAGAGCACAAGTTTTCATGGAGCCACTGACATAAAACCAAATTCTTAATACTGACAGTCAGTTTGAATAGTATCATATTCCACATAAAACAAACTCCAGTGGATTTCACCTGCCACTTCACTGCTCTTGGCAGGGGGCTGGTGGTGAATGTGAACACAGTTACAGGGCAGCTGTTTTACATGCCAAGAGATTTTGAGCCAGGTCTGGTACACGTGCTAGCATGAAACCAAGGACTTCTTTTCTTTTCCCACTCAGCTAAAGAAGATCTCAGCACCATTTGTGCCTCACTTTCCAACATGCCTTTTGCAGGGACAATTGAAAACAAACACCCAATGCCACTGCAATTCCTGCCCTAATCACCTCTCCAATTTACCTCAGTGTATTTTAGTTCCTGCCACCCTCCAGGGTACAGTGTCAACTCAATGACAGAACATTACTCTGCT
This sequence comes from Melanocharis versteri, assembly GCA_013397845.1. Lineage (NCBI taxonomy): Eukaryota > Metazoa > Chordata > Aves > Passeriformes > Melanocharitidae > Melanocharis > Melanocharis versteri. Next base: position 221,437 of record VZTG01001475.1, read on the forward strand.
GAAACACAACTGCATATCGCAGTGCTTGTAAAGTACATCAGCCTGACAGCAGTAATAGCAACTTGCAGCAAAGAAAGGTACAAATGCACCCCCTGGACAAAGAGATCTCTAAATTACTGATTCTGGAGCGATGGAGGGTACATTCCAGAGGAAACATCTCTTCATGCTTATGCTTGAGCTGCTAAACTCAGCACACTCAGACTCCTTTTGTCTGCATGTGCGCATGGAAGTAGCTCCTGGATAGGCTCATGTCATGGCTGCAGCAGGGGTGTTGGCAGGACTGACTTAAAAAACATTTCCATAATTCTCTGTCTGTTGTAAATCCACCAATCCACTGGCCACAGGAGGAATTACCTTGAAGAGGTGGAGGTTGAGGCAGCTACACACAGCTCTGACAGCCATCAGCTTCCCGCTGCCGCTCGGGCCCGAGAGGAGAACGCTGCCCACGCCACTCAGTGCACTGGCCCTGTAACAGACAGGGAGCTCTCCGTGTGGCCACGGTCCCACCTCTTCCAGGGCTCACTCCAAGGAATTCTAACTCACCGACAGTTCAGGTGAGGCCGAAGAGCATCACAGAGCTGTTTCACAGTGTCAGAAAGTCCAGCAGGAGACAAACTGCTCCAGAACTCATTGCTGTTATAAGCTGGGGCAGATGGGACAGTGCTGTTTGTTGAACCCACCTGTGAGAAAGGAAAAACACCACCCAAGTAAAGACAGGCGCCAAGTGACAAAATCTGTCCTGAAATGTCATTTTCCAGCCTCCACAGGTACATTCGTCATCCACAGTGCAAGCTCAGCCTCAGATCTCCTCTCTCTGCTCTCCACCACCATCTCACCAGATAGAGAGACGTGTTCTGGGTGTCCACCAGGTAACCCTCAGACTGCTCGCCTTCCACCATGCCTATGATCTTCTTCACCTTGAAATAAAGCTCTGGCCACCTAAGGGGTAAAAACAAGTGCTCTAAACTGCTGAGCCAAGATCTTGAAGGAAGGAACAATATAAATGTCAACAAGAAGACAGCTGAAAAGCACGGGTAAGCAGAGATACTCTTGTCCTCTTGCAGTATCCACAAGGATCAGCCAGTGTGAATGTTGGGAATGCCACTGCGAGCACCCATATCCTGATACAAAGGAGACCTTCTTCCATTTAGCAGAACTGTTCCAAAGCCACATGAGCAAAACCAAGAAAGGCAGAATTGGTGGCCAAACAGAAAGTTATTCTAACATGAACTCCTAGGGCTTATATTCACATTTTGTCGTTTGTCACAAGTTGAGAAGCCCAGCTCCCAGTTTGCTTTCTTGATGTGGCCCTGACTGTCCTCAGGCCACCCCTTCCTCTTTACCCTTCATCCCCATCAGTTGCTCTACCTCTTTTTCTCCTTTCTCCCCTTCCTGACTATTCCAATGAGCTAATGGAGGCCTCCTTCTTAGCTGCAGCCCTCCATAATCCAACAAAAACATTTCTCTCTTCCCAGTATATTAAGAGACAGATAAAACACTAAAATCCAGGGACAGATCAGAATGGAATAAACTGACTGATTTAAAGAGTCAATCGTGGAAAAGCATCTCTGCTCTTCTGGTACCAAGTAATAGCGCCACAGTTTGTTGACACCTACCTTAGGAACTTGTCCGCATTTAGTTCTATAAACTCAGCATTTCCAAATGTTGGAACACACAGGATGTCTCCCTCCTGGACCAGCCTACAAAAAAACCCAGAGAGTTTCACCAGTGAAAGAGAGTAAATCCTTCTGGTTGTGTGCCCTCCCTGTCCTCGTGTAAAAATCACAAGTGTTTTTACAGAAAATAATGTAACTATTCATACTGACTCACTCATTGCCTGTAAATAAAACTATCAATAGCCACTGAAAGATTTGGCATGCACTGGATGGAACCAGGCATATCCAGACTACTAAGGGAAGCCTTCTGGGAATGGTATAGAAAATGAGCATCATTAGAGTGTCTCATTCAGATAGTCTCCACCTTAACTATGGAACAGCTGGGGATAATTTCAACAGATAGCCTTAACCGTCATATGAAAGATGCTTGGACACAGGTGTCAGAAGAGAAGATGACAACACATCCAGTGTCCTGACTACTCAGCTGAAAACTGGGATTATGAACATGGCCCACAACAGAGGTTTGTGGGCAGCACTTGTGAGCCCTCAGCACTGGATGGCAGACCATGAGGCAGGAGACTTGAAGGTGACTTCTGAAGGACAGGACAAGAAATGTTGTGTCCAAGCAGAGCACACCCGCGACAGGACAATGCAAGGGGATATTCTAAAACTAAACAGCACCTGCACTGGGGATGTCGATGCGCACATCCCCAGCGTGCGGCACAAACACACACAGTGTATCTCACGAGTCTGCCCCGCACAGCTCACCGCGGTGTTTCGAAGTGCCTGTAGAGCACGCAGTCGTAGCTTCCGCGGGTGCTGTAGGCCGGCGAGCAGACGATCTCCAGGTGCAGCTCCTTGGCGAACGGCGGCACAGACAGCACGGACCGGCTGCCCTTCCCATCGGCGGCGCCGGTCCTTTCGTACCTCTGCGGAGGGGACGCGGCGCACGGTGAGCCGCGGCTGCCGCTGGCCCGGTGCCTGGGGTGGGTGCCCGGCCTCGGCTCACCTGCAGGCGGAGGTGTGCGGCGGCGGCGGGGTCGCAGCCCAGGTTGAAGGCGAGTGCCGGGGCCAGCAGCGCGGTGCCGTCGGCCGGGCCGCGGCGGGCGGCCCGCGGGTACTCC
>VZTG01001475.1:224565-236590 GCA_013397845.1 Melanocharis versteri
CTCGGGGCCGTGCCGCGGAGGCTGCGCTGCGGCGCTCGTGCCGAGCCGTGCCGGCGGCAGCGACACCCGGTGACGCCGGCCCCGTCCTCCCCAGGCTCGAGCCGTCTGCAGCCAGAGCCTGCGGAAGGTGGGAAGGAGGGAGAATGGGGCCAAAAAGGCGGGCGAGGCTTTTGCTGCTCCGCTCCCCCCGCGAGCCTCGTCGCAGCAAAGTCTGGGATCGCAGGGAAAGGGCACTCGGAGCAGAGCCAGTGCCCTCGCCATCGGCAGCCTGAGGAGATTTTGCGGGCTGAACACGTGCACCTGGTTTATAAGAATGGACTTGTATTGGTGTTAGTGCTGAACTAACCTAGGAGATCATAGAATAATCTGAGTTGGAAGGGGCACATAGGAGCATAAAGTCCAACTTCTGTCCCTGCACAGGACAGCATTCTTGAGAATGCCCGAGAGCGTTGTCCAAACACTCGTTGAACACTATCAGGCTTGGTGCTGTGGCCGCTGCCCTGGGGAGCTGTTCCAGTGCCCAGCCACGCTCTGGCTGAAGAACCTTTTCCTAATTACCCAACCTAAACCTCCCCTGATGCAGCTTCAGAGCCGTTCTCTCGTGTCCTGTCCCTGGTCACCAGAGAGAAGAGATCAGTGCCTGCCCCTCTGCTTTAATCGTGAGGAAGCTGCAGACTGTGATGGGGTCTCCCCTCAGTCTCCTCCGGGCTGAACAGACAAAGTGGCCTCAGCTGCTTCTCACAAGGCTTCCCCTCCGGGCCTTTCACCATCTTCGTAGCGCTCCTTTGGAAGCTCTCTAATAGTTTTAATGTCTGTCTTACATTGCAGTGCCCAAAACTGCCCCCAGCACTCGAGGGGAGGCCGCCCCAGTGCAGAGCAGAGCAGAACAATCCCCTTCCTCATCCAGCAGCCGATGCTGTGCCTGATGCACCCCAGGACATGGTCGGCCCGTACCTGGAGCAGTCTGGAGAAAGTCAGAGGCTCTGATCAGCGCCTGAGCCCTCTGCCAGAGACTGCTCGTTGTACCAAGTGCCTGTTGGGGATGCAAGACGGGAGTAATGAAACACAAACCCCGCAGGATTCTTGAATTCTGCATCCGCAGCAGACGTCCCCTCAGGGGTCTGTGGGAATAAGGAGAAGGAGTGAGGCTTCCAGTTGCCTCCAGGGCTCCAGCCAGCCTCCCCCTTTCCTGGGCTGCTCACCGTGTCCCATCGCCCCGCTCCACACGAGGGAGCGCTTACAAAGCGCTCGGACTCGCTCCCTGAGCTCTCAGTCTGAAAATCCAGCCTGTGGCTTGGGAGGACTGGCCGAAACAAAATGACACAGTTAGAAATTAATATTGCTAAACCTGTACAGAAATGGCACCGTGAAGATGCTTCCGCAAATGCAGCCCTGCAGCTTTCTCTGCTCCGCACCCATCGCTGGGACACCCTCACCACTCCCCTGCACCCCTCAGGTGCCTGACAGTCAGCTTCCAGCCTGTGAAAAGATCTGCATGTGCTGAACACTGGCTTTGAATTTACTCACTCCTCTTGCCTGGGCCACATGGAAGGGATCTCCTGCTTGAGCAAGCCCAGCACTCGTGGCTGAGGGACCCCCAGGGCTCCTTACAGAGGGAAGCTCATGGCACCAGGCCCTGATGTGATCACCAGGACGGCTCTGGGGTCTCACATGGGCAGCAGTGGAGATGTGTGGAAGTGGCAGCCACTGCCTTACATCTGGGTTTCTCCTGTCACACTCTTATCACCGGCCCAGGCCTGAACCAGAGCTGGCAGGAGCCGTGGCTGGCTTTGGCTGCCACTGATGGATCAAACCTGAAGCAACAACAAGAACGTGCTGCCCTACTCCTATTGCTGCTCCAAGCAGTGATGTTGGAGGGCAGTGAACACTTCCCTGCCAGGGTTAGCACAAGCAGCTAAGAGCCGAGTGACTCCCTACTCCAAGGAGGGCACCACCAGGCCCTGTCACCAGGAGCTGAGCCTGGGCAGTCACCGCCATCCACCAGCATCTGTACCCCACGGTCACTTCCCAGCACACGAGAAGTGCCTCGGGCCAGCAGCCCTCCTCTTGGCTCCTCCTTCCCAGCGTGTGGTGAGAGCTGGGAGCCTACCAGGCACTACCAGGAGCGCAAGTGGTCTGTGCCCCGTGCGTGCTGGAGCTACAGTGTCTCCCCTTGTAGCACTGGTGGTGGTGACGTGCTTGCTCTCACAGCACTGCAGCCAGCACAAGGCAAAGAGCCAGGCCATCTGCACGCAGGCAGACCGAAGGAAAAAAAAAATAATAAAAGGGATTTCAAGCATCCAGTGCCAGCGTGGCACAGCCCAAATAAAAGGTTTGCAGATGCTGCTCAGGCAGGATTAGGCCTCCAATGTGCTAAGTCTCGGCTCTCAGTGAGCCTAATTGCTGCTGCAATAAGCCCTGGCTGGTCCTTTCCTGAACCGTGCTCCCCACAGCCCCCCCAGAAAACATTATTTTTTTTCGCTGCAAAGCTTATATTCATATGTATGCATATGTTACCCCTCCCCCTGGCCTCCTGGCAGGGTCTGGCCGAGCAAAGGAGGGGAAAAGCAGGAAATCTGCACGTGCCACTTACTGCTCTGCTCTTCCCAGGATCTGTCCCCCCACTCTCCCCCTGTTCAGCACAGGCTGTGGCAGTCTCTGTGCGAGCAGCCAGGCCCAGCAGCAGAGGCAGGACCAGGTGACAGCAGCAGTACCTGGCCACACACCCCCTGAGCTGTATTAGGAAACTTTCCAAACTGGAATTACTCAGATTTTAATAGAACCTTTTGATAATTTTCTGTTATGTTTTGGCTGGTAGATGAAACTGGAGGTGTTCCAGGAGAGCTGTCGACGCACGTGCATGGGGCAGTTCAGCGATTGCACGAGATGTGTCAAAGGAAGGTATAAATTCCAATACAGAGCATGAAAACCAAAGATACACCACAATTTTATTTATGGATGTGTAATAAATAAATGGTGGACAATACAGGAAGAGCCACATTCAAAAATCCAGATTACTAAAGTGCTTTTAGACATAAATATAGGGCGACCAAGAAACAGCTCTGACATTAACACTTTTTACAGACAATTACAAAATATCTTCTTATGTCAATTCACAAAACTGTTTAATTGCTCCAGGGTATTATGGCTTGCTTTTCAAAAAGGTCTGTTCTATCATGCATAGTGTGGCAAGTGACATTCAAGAGTGTACAAAATCATTGCATAAACAAAAACGTCCTTCCCCCCTTCTCCCAAACATGAGTTAAGGAAGATACACAGTGTAAATCCAGTGATAAGGCTGCGTTGGCAGGCCAGATCCTCAGGGAGTATAAACCTGCCTGTCTATCAGGTTACACCAGCTTGAGGATGAACCCTACCACATTTAAAAACCCTGCTGCTCCTCGAGGTGGAAGAATTGCGTGCTCGGCGTGGAAGGACTCTTACACGGGCGCTGTGCAGGGGTGGAAGCGCTCGGAGAAGGCGTCTGTAAACTCCTGCACCATCCTTGCACCTGTGTGTTGGAGGAGGGAGCAACTCCCACTGTGTTGCTCCTCTTTGTGCTCCTGGCTGGCTGGGGAAGCGGTCCCAGCAGAGAGGGGAAGGGGGCTCCTCCCCAGCAGCAGTCGGTGCCGACCACAATGCGCTCCCATCCTCGCACTGCTCTTGGCCCCACTGGGACCCCTCTGCCACCCTCCACCCTGGCTCTGCTGAGAAGTGAACAGCTTGAAAGTGAGGGGACAGGGGATGTGTGTGCCCAGTTTTTAAATGCCCTGAATTCAGATAAAAGTTCTGTTATTTAAGAAAAAAATATATATATCAATAAATCAATAAATATTATGATCTCGCCAGGACGCTGTGAGGTCTGGCCTCCTCCGGGGCAGCCCAAGCTCAGTGGTCCCTGTCGCTCTGCTCTGTGGGGGGATCCCCGTTGATGTACTGCCTCAGCACACCCCTCTTCTCGTGCTTGGCTGTCCTGGAGAGGTCGATGGCTGTGTCCTCCGAGTCTTTTGCAGGCCCAAGCTTGTCGGAGCCCATCTGGGAACTGGCCTGCTTCCCTTTGAGTTCCTCCTCCTCCTGCTCCATTCGCCAGCCATCTGCCAGCTTCTCTTGGCTCTCTGCCTTCCTGCTTACCTCCATGGACTTTTTGTGCATACCTTGCAGAGGGGAGAGAGCAAAGCCAAGGGCACTGGTTGCTTGTTTCTGCCTGGGACTGCTCAGAATCACCTCCTGCATTACTTCTGCTTTCTTCAGTCCTTGCCTGCAGCCCAAGGAAAGCTCTCTCTAGCTTCCAGCCTTTCCCGACCCTGAGCCCTGCCACCTGCTCTCTGCAGCCCGAGGGGATGGCTTGTGGCAAAATTAATCTGTACCTCCCCTGTAGCAGGGAAGGCATACAGGGAGAGGTGTGCTGTAATGACCCATTCCAACCTGGATTTTGACTGTGTATGAGCAGAGGGTAGCTCTGAGGTAGCATTAATGTTATCTTCAGTTTGGGGGCGGGTGGTGGCGACTTCTTAGATGCCTTGCAACTCCCACGCTGCCTGCTAGCACTACGGAGTGATACCCACCCACATGCAGGCACCTGTCTGACACAGCAGTGAAAGGTTTTCCTTTCCCTAGCTGTTCTTTGCAAGGAGGAAGTGGAAAACCCAGGGTACTTGGCAGCCTGCGTACAGCTCAGGGCCGGGGAGGCCCCATTCCCTTCTGGAAAATGGCAAGGGCAGCCATATGAAAGAAGAAGCTGAGCCCTGATCCCGCCAGCAGCACCCCAAGTTCCCACTCACCCAGCAGCCACGGGGCGCAGGATCCCACCAGCCCACTCTTGGCGGAGTTGATGATGGACTCGGGCAGAGGGATGGAATGCCTCACCATGGCCCCATAGAGGCCGTACTCGGCCATCACGCTGCTCCGGCCCCAGCACTTCTCCCGCTTCCGCCACTTGGCTCTTCGGTTCTGAAACCAAACCTTCAGGGGTAACAGCCAGGAGAGCACGGAGGGGTGGGATTGGGGAGGAGACAGCCCCCGTGGCCGGGTGTCCAGGGCCCATTGGGAACAGGGGAATGTGCATCCAGGGCAAAAGGCCGGCCGCGGGGGTGCGTGGAAGGGTTTGGGTGTGCGGACACAGGGTGTGGACATGCAGGCGGCACCGGGAGGGCGGCCAGGGCGGCGTGTGGGGAGGGGTGTGAGGGAGGGCACACACGTGGGTGTCAGAGAGGGGAGGAAGGGGGGGAGAGGGAGCACATGTTAACATGAGGCTGATCGTGACACAGGAGGGTGATCCCAGCCAAAGTCACCCTACGCTGCTCCGCCTGCCCGCGGGGCCTCCCTGCCTGATCCACGAAGCACCAACCTCTCCAGAAAAAGGGCTCCATAATGCAGTGGCCAATGATGACAGAAGGTGCTCATGTCCCTCTTCCCACCCCCTTCCTGTATTTGAAGGTTCGAGGGGTGTAGATATAACCAGGCTGCTGCCCAGACCACCGCCTCATTCTTAAGCCACTGAGCCGCTTCACAGGGGAGCAGGATCAGGCCCTAAAATGCCACGTGTCCCTCAAAAGGGCAAGCTAGTGAGCAAGTTCCTGTGTCACAGCTTGGCCCAGCAGCTCTGAATTGCTCCCAGCTCCTGCCTGAGTGGGAGGACAGAGCCAAGTTGCCAGCAGTGAGCAACTGCAGGGGCCAGCTCAGTCCCCTGGTTCTGCGTGTCCATTTGGAGGCTGTTCGATGCCAGCGGGCAGAAGCTGAGCCTCCCCCCAGGCGCCCTGCAGCGCTTCAGTGCCACCACGCTCCCACCACCTGCACTCACTGCCACAGAGCAGAGGAGACGGCCGGATGCTGGCAGCCCGCAGGCTCTACGGAAGAGAGAGGACCGCTGCAGCCACCTACCTGTATCCTGTCCTCCGGCAGCTCCGTCTTCACAGCCAGCATCTCCCGGGCATAGACGTCGGGGTAGTGCGCTTCATTGAAAGCCTTCTCCAGCTCCTCCAGCTGGTGAGCTGTGAATACCGTCCTGCCGAAAGGAGAGAGCATCCTGTCACACCCTAGGGACCCTTGGGCAAACAGCGATGCTGGCAGCACCGCCCCACGCTGAGGTTTCCCTCCGGAAAATCCTCCCCCCACCCCAGCTGCAGCCCTCCTCTTTCCTCTTTTTCCCCCCTTTATCGCCCTTGGGGATACCGACCGCCCCAGCCTGGGGATCGGAGGAACAGCGGGAGGATGGTGGCAGCAGCGAGGAGGTGAGAACGGGGACAGCCTGGCTCCCGGGCGCTACCTGTGCCGGCGTTTCTTCCTCTTGATCTGGGAGGTGGACATCTTCAGGTCGCTGGCGTCCCCAGACAGGCTGTCCTCATCTGGCAGCAGCATGCGGGAGGGGAAGAGTCACGTTCCCGTCGAGAGCGGGGCAACCGAACCCAGCTCCCCAAACACGGTTCCAGCCGCCCGCGGGGAGCGGGCCCGGGGCAGGGAGGGGTCCCCTCCCACAGCCGAGCCCGAGGCGCCGCACCGGTGATGCCATCCCGGGGCAGGGGGTGGGAGCCCACACTTGCCGGAGGGTCGAAGGCTCGGCATCCCGGCGGGACGGGTAGCACGGGAGCCGATCGCGCACCGGCGGGAGGATGCTGGCCGCGGCCGCAGGTGCGAGGCAGCCCCGGCAGCGGCTCCGGACGGGGGTCCCCGTGCGCGCCTGAGCGGCCACCCTCGACCCCGACCCCGCTCACCGGAGATGTTCTCCTTGTGGCGGCGGGCGGCGGGAGGCGGCCCGGGAGGCGGGCGGGGGCCGCGGGGCCCGGCGGGCGCGGCTGACGCGGCGCTGTCCCCGCAGTTTACCTGCGCTGCACCGGCGGCGAGGTCGGAGCCACGTCCGCGCTGGCCCCCAAGATCGGACCCCTGGGGCTGGTACGTACCGGGGACCGGGGGAATTGGGGGAGCGAGGGCGGAGAGGTGGGAGGCCAAGGGGGAGCGGGGCCTGAGGAGGGGAGGGATGAAACATGTCCCGGGCGGAGTGGGAATGATGTCCTGGGGCGAGGGAGTGGAGGGGTGCAAGCGTGTCCTGCTGGGGGGAGTGAGTGAATTTCAGGGAAAATTTAAGCGAGTTCTGAGGGGGAGGGATGGAATATGTTCCCGGGACGGTGGGAAGCGTGCCCTGGGCAGAGCAGGGGCGGTGCTGCTCTGTCCTGGAGAAAAGGCGTTCAGCAGTACCGCACACCGGGGAGCAGCGCTGGGGCTCTCGGCTTTAACACAAGCCCTGTGTGACCCCCACGTGTCGTCCCTCAGTCCCCCAAGAAGGTGGGCGATGACATCGCCAAGGCCACGGGCGACTGGAAGGGGCTGCGGATCACGGTGAAGCTGACGATCCAGAACAGGCAAGCGCAGGTACCGCACGCCGCAGGGGCCGGCCGGTGCTGCAGGCGTGGAGCCCCCCCGGGCTCCGCCTGCTCCAGGCACCGGCCCGGATCCCGGCAGGGTCCACTCAGCCCTTCATCCTTCCGAGGTGGATAAAATGAGTGCCACACAGGGGGTGTGTGGGGGTCTTCTGGGAAGACCTTAAAATGTGGGTGGGGGGATGCGTGTGGAGCCTGGGGCTTTGCCAGGCTGGAGGATCCTGAGAAGAGATCCTCATGTGCCAAAATTCAACTTTTATCCTGTTGCAGATAAATTGTTCTTTTTACAGAACATATAACCAGCAAAAATAAATCTTACTTTAAGCAGCACAGAAATAAATAAGTTAAAATCTTGGCAATTTCTGTAGCCACCTGCCACCGTACCTGTTCTGATGCTTGTGGCTGGTACATTCCAGTGGTGAGCTGAGAGGAAGCCCCAGGCAGGAAGCAGTCCTCTCCTGCTTGTGGGGAGGCCTGTGCCGAAAACCTGGGAACAGATACCTGCAGCACCAAAAAACCTGGAGCGTGAGGGAGCTGATCAAACCCACGCTGCTCTGGCAATTACCTTTACTGAGATAATTGACTGGTTGATTGAGTGTCTTCATTAGTAATGGAATTCTTTGTAGAATGGGGGGGGAAATTAATCTCTTTCAATTTAGATAGAGGTTGTTCCTTCTGCCTCTGCTCTGATTATCAAAGCTCTGAAGGAGCCACCTCGTGACAGGAAGAAGCAGAAGAACAGTAAGTGTTCCCCTGGCTCTGGTTCTGAATGTTTTGGGGCTAAAAGAGGGGAAATACCAGTCGCTTCCTCTGGGATTATTCAGCATAGACTGGCAAATAGGGGACACAAGGCTGTTTTTGGGCATCCCCATTCCTGCAGTGCTGGGGTTCCAACAGATGGCACATCAGCAGAGGTCTGTGTTTTAGGAGATTATGGAATCATGGACTGGTTTGGGTTGGGAGGGACTTAAAAGCCCATCAGTTCCACCCCCTGCCATGGGCAGGGACACCTTCCACCATCCCGGGGTGCTCCAAGCCTTGGCCAGCCTGGCCTTGGACACTTCCAGGGATCCAGGTACAGCCACAGCTTCTCTGGGCAGAGCTGGGGTAGAACAGACACCCGCCCCTGTTCCTGTCCTGTAGCACAGGGCCTGGCCCAGCCAGAGGGAGCTGGCAGAAATGCCAGCTTGGAAAGGGGAGCTGGGGATAATTTGGTGCTGCAGTCTGGGAGCAGCAGCCCTGCTGGAGTTGCAAACTCCCAGCTCTCCGCGTGGTCCAAGTGCTGGGAATGGTGCTCCCAGAGGAAACGGGGAGCTGGCAGTGCCCAGGTGGCCTCACTGCTGCTGTTCCCTCCCAGTTAAGCACAGCGGCAGCGTCACCTTCGACGAGATCGTGAACATCGCGCGGCAGATGCGGCACCGCTCCCTGGCCCGGGAGCTCTCGGGTGAGTGCTGGGGCTGGGGAACAGGGAGTGCTCCTTCCAGCTGCTCCAGTTCCTGGGAGGGAGGGCTCACAGCTGAGCTGTGCTGGCTGGGAACAGGCAGCCCCAACACCTGGGCAGGGGAGAGGCACAGGGAGTGTGTTCCTGAAGGAATCCAGGGTGTGAGAGCTGAGCAAGGGACTTGATGTTCCCTGGTGAGACCTGAGGCTCCAGCCTGCAAACCCCAGAGGGAAGAGGGACAGCTGAGAGCTGTGAGGAGTTCTCTATGTCAGGATCCAGCCTGGTTTGGGTTGGAAGGCTCATTCAATTCCGCCCCTTGCCATGGGCAGGGACGCCTTCCACTAGCCCAGGCTGCTCCAGGTGAGCTCCTGAGATGTTTTCCCATGGTACAGCACTGACAAGCTGCATCTTCCTGCTGCAGGGACCATCAAGGAGATCCTTGGCACTGCCCAGTCCGTGGGCTGCAGCATTGATGGGAGACACCCCCACGACATCATCGATGACATCAACAGTGGTGCCATCGAGTGCCCGGCTGTAAGTGCCCAGCTCTGGCTGAAACTGTTGTATCACATTTAATTACTGAAAGACTCCACTAATGAGCTGTGTCTGCTTCTTCCAACAGAGCTAAGACTGCAGAAAAGGAAGTTGCCACATGAAGGCTCCTTCAGTTTTTTGTAGCACTTTAAATACTTAAATAAAGACCCAGTTGTCTGCAAACACTGTTGCTGGTTTGATTTGTCCCTGTCCCATGCTGTGAATTTTCCTCTAGGAAAATTGTGTCCATGCCCATTCTGGGTGGACTGGGGCAGGGATGGAAGTGTGGCTGTCAAAACATGTAATGAGGAATGAGAGCAGGGTTTAGCCTTGCTTATTCCAAATGAGATCCATTTGTGTCCTTTGCTCCCTGGTGGAATGTGGGTCACTGCCCTGGTGACTTTAAGGCCACAGAGCCTGAAGTGGGGCTGTAGTGACAAGAGGGAAAGGCATGATAAAAAAATAAACATTTTTATCAAATCCACAAGCTCTGGCAGACTCCCAGCTGTCCAGAACATCGCACTGTGTCCCTGTCAGTGTGGAGGGAAGCTGGACACCCTCCTCACTCCTAAAGCAAAACTGAGCAAAGCCTGTCCTGGGTTTTCCCAGACACGGGAATCCCACGAGCTCAGGGATCTGTCCCTCCCTGGTGTGGCTGTGCCTTGGGCAGCTCTGCCCGGGCTCCAGGCCTGTGCTGGCCCCTCTCTCCCTTCCTGTTCCCAGCTCCAGGTGCAGCTGATGGAGTCAAAACCCGGAGAGTTTTTGTTCTGCACTTTGATTTGCTTTTCCCCCAACTGTTTTTAGGGCCTTTTTCTGAGGCAGCCCAGAAAAAACCCAGACATACAGCTGAAATTCCAGGCACTTGCCATCCTGAGGGGACAGCTGGAGCTGTGCCAGGGGAGGTTTATGGAGGATATCAGGGCAAGGTTCTTCCCCCAGAGGGTGCTGGGCACTGCCCAGGCTCCCCAGGGAATGGGCACGGCCCCGAGGCTGCCAGAGCTCCAGGAGCGTTTGGACAGCGCTGCCAGGGATGCACAGGGTGGGATGTTGGGGTGTCTGAGCAGGGCCAGGGCTTGGACTTGGATGATCCTGGTGGGTCTCCTCCAACTCAGCAGTTTCTGTTTAGTTCCTGTGCTGGGAATTGACGACGTTTCAAGCTGGGAATAATGCTTGGATGCTCTCTGAACAGGGTCAGGTGTGGCTCCTCGTGCTCTGTAACCTGATACCATCCCCATCTCAAAGGATTTGTGTGGCACAAATTCTGACAAGGTACAGGGGAAGAAATCTTTGTGTGATGAGTGGCTGCAGGCTGAGGGGGCTGCAGGGGGCTGGGGACCCCATCCTCATCCCAAGGGCAGCCTGGCTGCGGTGCCAGGGGAGGGCTGCATCCCTTCCAGCTGAGGTTTTGCAGGGATTCCACGACAAAGCTGCAAAACCGCTTGAGGTGCCTGAGGCAGGGCAGCCTGGCAGGGGCTGCAGCCCCTTTCAGCAGCAGCTCTGCTTTAAACTCGTTTAAAGTCTTTGTGCCCCTGGTGTTAGAAATCCACTCTGATGTGAGACCCGAGGGCCTCAGGAGCTGTTCAGCCTGGCGCTGTCAGGGCTGTCCTGTGTCCCACTGCCCACGTGGTGGGTTCTCCTCCACTTGGCAGTGCTGGAAACAGTTGGAAAAATGCTTCCTTTTGCCTACGGGGAGTTCTCCTGGGACAGGATCCATAACCTTTCCCGTGCTGCCTGAGGGCACGTGCTCTGGTAGGAGCAAAGTGGTGCTTGGAAGGAGGGTTTGCCCTGCCAATAATTCATTTTTTCCAAATCAGGCTTCTTCAAAAGGAGGCAGAGAGTTCCAAAGATAATAACAACCTACAGTAAGGTTACGTTTAAATCCACCTTCCTAATTTATTATTTAATTTAGTATTTTTATTAATGACATAGATGAAGGGATCAAGTGCAACCCCAGCAGGCTTGCAGGTGACACCAAGCTGAGGGTGCAGGACACACCTGAGGGATGCGACATCACTCAGAGGGACCTGGACAAGCTTGAGCAGTGGCCTGTGGGAACCTCAGGAGGTTTCACCAGGTCAAGTGCTGGAGCTGCACCTGGATCAGGGCAACTCCTGGGATCAATCCAGGCTGGGATGAGCAGATGGAGCAGCCATGGGAGAAGGACCCCACAAGATGGAAGGAAGATGCAGAGAATCCCCTGGGCTGAAATCTGAACCAAAAAATTGCTGTGACACCCTCACAGGACCTGAAGTAACGCCCAGAGCTGGAAGGGCTGGAAGTGCTGGCAGTAACTGCTCTCGTGGGGAGTCCTTTGGGGTGACCCCACAACAGCTCTGTGGTCCCTCTGTCCTGTCCCAGCTGGGCCTGGCTGCTGTCCCCACGCAGGGCACGGCCAGGTTGGGCCCCACAGCCCCTGCCTGGGGTCACATCAACACCCCCAGACAAACCCCAGAGCCGCTCTCAGGGACGCACAGGGAGGGAGTGTCCGGGTGCCCTGGGCAGGGCCGGGAGCTGGACTCCATGGGCCGGGAGCTGGACTCCATGAGCCCGGCGGGTCTCTCCAGCTCTGGACACTCTGACCCCCGCCCGATCCGCCCGGCACGCGGCTCCCTCCGCACGGCTCGTTGGGGCTGCGCGGGGTGTCCGGGCCCCCGGAGCGCCCGAGCGGCGGCGCATC
>VZTG01001475.1:236802-261657 GCA_013397845.1 Melanocharis versteri
CATGCCGGGGCCACGCTGAGGCCGTGCCGGGGCCGTACGGGGCCTCACCGAGCCGTGCCGTGCAGTGCGGGGGCCGTGTGGGGCCGTGCCGTGCCGCCCGGGGCCGTGCCGGGCCGTGTGGCCGCGCTGACGGGGCTCTCGCTGTATTCCAGACCAAGTACACGCTGATCGACGAGCAGGACATCCCGCTGGTGGAGAGCTACTCCTTCGAGGTGAGGGGCCCCCGCCCGCTGCCCGCGCTCCCCTCGCGTTATTTTACCGGTTTTTGTGACCCCCTCCCCGCCCGGGGCTGCCCCGGCCCCGCCGCCGCCCCCCGCGCCCTCCCGGGGCCGCCGGTGCTCGGGTTCCCGCTGGAGCTTCGAGTGTTTCCTTTCCTTGTGCCTGCTCCAATCAAACCGCTCGTGGAAGTGCTGTGCCTGCAACTCCCCTGATTGGGGGAAAAAGAACCAGTTTTAAGTTATTGAAGTCCCAACGTGGAAACCTCCAAGCAGGAAAAGTTGTGGGCTTTCCTTTTCTTTTTTTTTTTCTTGATTAGGCGAATATTGTTGTAAAACATGTATTTACTAATTTATTATGTAGTTTTTTATTTTCATAGTATTTGTATGCTTTTGGAGAACTGATCATTTGTCCTCCCATGGTTTGACGAACATTAAAAATGTTCACTCTGCACTTAGTCTTGGATGAGAAAAACCTGTATTATTGTAACTGATTATGGGACCAGAAAAAAGTGTTTCCTCTTAACATCCACTGAAGAGGGTCAGTGGGTTCCACCAAGGCTTTGAAAGTGAAAGAAAATGATTACAAAATCTTCAACAAACAAGGCTTTTTTTGGAGGAGGAGGGACCATCATCTGCTAAATTCCTGCAGTGCAGTGGATGCTTTGGGGCTGCTCTTAGGAGTTTTAGGAGTTTGGGCAGTGCTGCTGCCAGGGCACTCCGTGTTTGTCCATTGCAGCCCCCTGGCAGCCGCTGTGAGTGTCTCACTGTGGTGGTAACACTGTGGCTGTCCCAGTGTATCTGGTTCTTGCTGCGCTCTGTGAGCTTTGGCAGCAGCACGGCGCTGTGCAGTGCAGGGAAAGGACAGGCCCTCGCTCTCGGTGGCACCCAGGGAGATGGGTGTAGGGGCAGTGCTGCAAGCAAAGCCCTGGTGGCTGCACAGGGGCAGAGTCTGGATCCTGACATGAACCGTGACATTCCTGCTGTTCTTTATCCAGGCAGACCCCCCAGCTCCTCCCTGCCCTTCCCCAGCCCCACCAGCCGGGCTGCTTGGGTCCCCCTGGGGGTTTGGGACAACTCAGATCCCACTGGGCTCGAGTGACCTGCAGGGACAAGTGTGAGGTGTCGGGTCCATCCCCCATCCCAGTGCAGCAGGTGCTGTCTGCCCCGTGTGGGGTGGTCTCACGGCCTTTCCCTTCCCTTTAGGCTCGGATGGAGGTGGATGCTGATGGAAATGGTGCTAAAATCTTCGCTTACGCGTTCGACAAGAACCGAGGCCGGGGCTCAGGCCGCCTCCTGCACGAGCTGCTCTGGTGGGTACTGGGGGGAGAGGAAAACAGGGTTCAGTGTGCTGCCACCGACTTGTGTGGGGTGATTTCTCTGCCTGTAGTAGCCTAAGTCCCCTCAGGAGAGTTGGAAACCCAGCACAGGGTGCCCACAGGGCTTTGGTTTGCAGAGTCCTCACACGGCACAGCCTGTGAAACATTCGAGGCAGGGGAAGCAGTGACAGGTGAGTGTGGTTCATGGACACCCTGTTTACACCTGACAAATGCTGCTCAAACTTCAGCTGGGGGGAAAAATGGGACCTGCACCACTTAATAGCTGAAGACAAACCTTTGAAGGTTTGTTGTGGGGTTTTTTGTCCATTGAGAATTGGCAGAGCACTGGAGACAGAGAACTTCTGATAACTTACAAGTTTGAGGTGTTTTTTTATGGCTTTCTGCAAAACTACCTGAAGTGATGCTGCTGATGGTTTGTATCAGCTGCCGCATTTTATTTTCCATACTCTACAAATCCTTGAAATCCTTCATAGGATTAGCATTAAGTTTCAGGGGCCAATTTCCTCATTTGTGAGAGCAGCTCACCCTCTGAGCTGATCTGTTGCTTTTTCTAGATGTTGATAGGTTCGTAGAAAAGGTGGGATCTGCTAAAGAAATCTTATTTCTTTTAAAAGCCTCTTTGGAAAAATTAAGCATGTTTTCAGTTCCATATCCTTGGAAGTCACAGTCCAGGTTACCTTTTGTCCCCCAAACCAGGCTCTGCACAAGAGGAAGGAGACAGGAAGACTGTCAGACTATTACTATTATTTCCAATCTGCTTATTAAATATGGATTTTAACCTGCATCTGTTAATGTTTAATCTTATTGCACATAGAACTTTGTTGAAATTATGAAATTGGCTGCAGTATGTGGAGCAAATCACTGACAGCTGCTGCTAACTGTGAACCTCAGACAGTCATAATTATTATCTGTAAGTAGCATTAAACGGCACCTGAAAATTATTCAGGTCAATTGTTGAAGGCTGTGCAAATGATGACAGCCCAGCTATTTGTTTATGACACAGCACAGCCATTGCCTCTTCTGGCTTGTTTTACTCAAATTAGGAAGTCATTTGAGTGTATTCAGTTAGGAAATTCAAATTGTGTCACTCAAGCATGGGCTGGGCTTAAAAATAAGAGATTGTGTGTAATGGGGATTTTGGAGAGGCACAGAGGGGGGTGTCAGCTGCCAGGCAAACAGAGCTGCAGTTCTGAAGTTGCAAAGGCAGATTTTTGGACTAGAAAATATAAAATATCTCTGCTGTTCCTGTGAATTCCTTTTGGTCCTGAAGGTGTTTGTGTTGCTGATCTTTAGTTGCAGCCCAAACACTGCAGGTCCATGCTGAGTCTCTGCAGGGGCTGTGCAGCTTCTGCCCCTCCTAACCAGAGCAGTTTTGGGGCTGCTCTGAGCATGAACCAGGGCTGGAGAGCAGTGGCAGGTCCTTGCCTTGGTGAGGAGGAGCCGTGTTGGAGGGTTTGGAGCCTGTGAGAGTCAGGAGAGCTGGGCAGAGCCAGGCATTGATTGCACTTCCCAGCGTCAGCCTGAATCCTTGGATGAATGAAAACCGAAGAACATGGATTACTGCAGGTGTAGGTGTGTAATTCAGTTGTCCTCTGCATGTGAACCCCCAAAAACGTCAAAACCCAACCCAATTGTGTGCCTCTGGTTTAAGATACAGCGAGTAGCATGTGGTAGATGCAAGTGAAACAGATATTTGATTTTTCTTTTCCAGTTAAGCAGGTATCTTTGTTCATGTCATGGGGCCCTTGGGATAGAAAGCCTGGAGCTGCTGGAGCTTCAGCAGTGACAGGGACCTTCTCCCAGAGCCCTCCTGCTGCCCTGTGCAGAGGCAACTGTGGGATCAAAAGGCAACCAAGAGCTGAGAATTCCCCACATGAGCTGCAAAAATTCTTACAGGAAGAACTTCCTGATCTTCAGCCTCTCTGGTGCTTGCTGTGATTTCCACATGGAGTTTTGGCTCCCCCAGAGCAGGGTTTGGATGTCTCTGCAGAAGTCTCATCCCCTCAGCCGTTCCCTGTGGAGCAGTCCCAGTCTCTGTGTTCTGCTGGGTGTAGAGATGTTCCCTGGGGAACAGCAGCAGCAGGAGATTAGTCATAAGTAGCACCAACTGCATGTTCAAAAAGACATCCAAGGCCTGATTTCTGGGGGTTTTTAGGGTTTTTTTAGAGCACTTACCATCTTGCTTCCTATAACAGGCTCAGTTCTGGTTCCTGGAATTGCTGTGTCTGCACTTGTATTCCAGTCCTGGTTTCTGGGCTGCTGAAATACCAAAAGAGCAGAATCCAGATAATTCCCTGAAAAGTCTCAGGGGAAGGGTTTTGCCTGGCATCTTTGCAGAAGCTCAGGAGTGCAGGGTGAGGCAGAAGCTCCAGCTCTGCAGGAGCTTTGGCTGCATTACTGAGGCTGTTCCTCTGCCCCTTCTGTGAGGGACAGGGCAGGTTCTCCACAGCCTGTCCCTCCTGCTCAGGTTGGATGAGCTGGGATGGGCAAAGAGAGGCTTGGGGAGGGGAGGGGAGTGTGTTTGTGCATTCAGAGCTTCCTTCACGATGTGTGGAGAGAAGGGACCACCCTGAATTTGGCGTTACCAGTTCTGGCACCTCAGTGCAGTGGTGTTTAACACTCACTGCTCACCAGCAAGGCCCAACTTCCACCTTTGCTTAAGCCTTTGTCACTTGAGGTCACAGAAAGGCTGGCAGTGGTGTAGGTAAGTGTGGTTTCATATAAGGAGGGAAAGACTGGCTCAGTGTAGGAGGGGATTTGGCCAGAATTTGCTTTTTGGGGTGGTGGGTGCAGATCTGGGCTATGGAGGAGCAGGGGTAGGTACGTGCCACTCTGCCGTGACTTCCCAGTGTCAGGGACAATCTCTAATAATCGTCTCTCCTTCCCCAACTCCAGCAGTTTCTAAACTCTCATCTAATAAAATCAAAAATATTTCTTAGCTTAGTCTTGGAATCCCCTTCCCTTTCCCCCCCTGCACAGTCTGTTCTTGCTCTGAACTTGTCTCCTCCTCCCAGATTCCTCACTCCTATCTGTCCCATCTCTCCAGCTGGCACTTTGTCCTAGGCTCATTCTAAGAACCTTAACTCCTTCCCTGTCTCTGTATCTGACTGATGCTCGCCTCCAGCAGTTCCCCAGTTCCTGGGTTCCCACTTGGAGCCCTCAGAATTCCTGATTCCCTTTGCCAGACCATCTGCTGGCCTTCAACAACTCAGAAGTAGCCTCTCCTATAATGGCTTCCCACTGCCAGAGGGCAGGGTCAGATGGGATTTTGAGAAATCCTTCTCTGTGAGGGTGGGGAGGCCCTGGCACAGGGTACCCAGAGAAGCTGTGGCTGCCCCTGGATCCCTGGAAGTGTCCAAGGCTAGGTTGGACATTGGAGCTTGGAGTAGCCTGGGATAGTGGAAGGAATGAGCTGAATTTTAAAGTCCCTTCCAACCCAAACCAAGCTGGGATTCTGGGATTCCTCCTTTAGGGCGCTTCAGCAGACTCCTTGCCATGGTTTGTTTGCTTTTATGTGTGTAGTTTGGTTTCTTTTTCCCCCAAAAGAAGGATTTTATTTGTTTTACCTTCAAAGGGAAGAACTTCTCCCTGTTCCCTGGAGGCCCAGCAGACTCCCTGGCTCTGTTCTTGTTCAGGGGTGTCCTTACAGGAATTACCTGGTGAGAGCTGGAGCACAGTCTGTGTGTAGGTGCTGCTTGTAGCCCTTCCAAGGGGATTTTGCTCATTAAATTCTAGGAAGTTTGGGGGCATATGTGAAGTGCAGGAGTTTTTCTTACCCCCAAGGTATATAACTTACCCATATCTGGATGGATTTTGACCAAGAAAACAAAATCCTACATTTTTCATTGCCAGTCACATTGAAATGAGTTTCCTGTTCTGCTGGGTAATGCTGAGCTTTGTAAAGATTAAAAAAAGTGGGAATTTTTAAACTCAGGTAAATATCTCTTCAAAATTAAAGAACTGTTTGAGCTGAAATGTTCAGTAAAGGCTGAGCAGGACTCAGTGTCCAGGCTGGGCTTGGGTGAAGCTGTGGGAAGCTGCTGGGAGGTCTCCAGAGAGGAGGTGCTGGGTTACCCCAGTGAGTGCTGTCAGCTCTGCCTGGTCCTTGTTCTCCTGTGCTGGGAAGGTGCTCATGGCAGAACAATCACAGGGACACAGCCTTCTGTCCAAGCCTTGCATTTCAGCTGGGATGGGGATTCCTGCAAGAAGTGATACAGAAACTTGTCCAGGCATGAGGGTGTTTAACAGTGAACTTGATACTTAATGAAGCAGAGAAAGGAGGGGTGAAAAGAAGGGGCAAGGGGAAATGGAAACTCTTAGAAGGCAGTAGGGAAGATTCTCCCTGCAGCCATCCTGGCTTAGTCGTGCTTTGGGTTCTGGGCAAGTTTCAGGTGTGTCTTGGTCAATTGTGGAATCACTTCAGACTTTCAGTGTGTTAAACACAATTAGAGTCTAAAAAGCATTTGCATACTCGGTGAAACCTCTGTCCTGTTGCTGTTCAGAGATGTTTCTTCATAAATAATGAGCTCTGTGACTCCACACCAGTGCTAAACTTGCACAAATGTGTCTGATAGAATTTCCTGTGAAAATAATAAGCCAGCATTGGCACCTTTCAAGGAACACTGTAATTCCATGGATCTCTAGCAATAACTGGAGGAGTAGACTCTGGAACTAAGCAATATGCTTAAAATTACTCTATACTCAGAGTGTCTTTTGATTCAACTAATTTAAAACCGAAATCACCTGCTGGAAAAAGGCACTTTCTCCTGGGAGTTGCCCTGTCTGAAGTAGCCACTGGAGTCTGTTGGCAGCCCAGTGCCAGCAGGTCCCAGCTCAAATTGCCTCTGGGATTGCTGTGATCCTTTGTTTTTTAGCTATTCTTGTTCATCACTGACCTTCAGGTTGGTTTTGTCTCCTGCAGGGAGAGGCACCGGGGAGGGATTGCTCCTGGCTTTCAGGTGGTGCATCTGAACTCGGTGACCGTGGACAACCGCCTGGACAATCTGCGCCTCGTCCCGTGGGGGTGGAAGCCCAAGGCTGAGGAAATCTCCAGCAAACAAAGGTATGGCAGCACCTGGCAGGGGGAATGAAAATCTCTTCAAATGTTGTCTCCTTCCTTAAATGATTTTTGCTTTGGCAGAGCCTTTTTGATTTAACCTTGGATGCTTTAACATGACTGCGTCCTGGCTTCCTCACCTGGGGCACAGTCTGTGCTCATGTCCTGCTGTGCAGGGATCATCTCACACTCGGGGTTGTGCCGAGCTCCTGCTGTGCCAGGTGGAGCAGGAGGCCTCTGTGCCCTCCCAGCTGAGCAGAGGCTCAGGGAAATCTCCACATCTCGCTGCCTTCTGCCTCTCGGGCACCGAAATTCCAGTGTGACCTGTGGGAACAGAATGCTCAGGTGGAAGTTGTGAGTGGGGGCTGGACTCACTCAGAGTGAGTTCTGGACTCAGCTTCCAGCACCTCTCACCAGCAGCTGGTGGGAGCTTCCCGTGGGCTGGGTTTCACTGATGCTGCTCAGCACATCAAACTCTTCATGCTAGGACGGATCTGGATAATCCATGATGTGACACAGTGGGAGACCCACAGACTTCACATCACACTCTTCTCCTGAAACACTTGAGGCAGCAGCTTTAAGACTGGGGTGTTTAGAGCTGATCAAACTGATTTTGAGAAGTTGTAGTGAATTACAAATGCTCCACGTGATGTTGGGAGTTCAAGAAAAAGAAACAGACTTCGAGCCAGAAATAAATTTTGACTTTGTGTGAATAATTTTCCACAGAAATAATTTTGCTTGACGTAAATGTTTCTTGATCAATACTTTAAAACTTTTGGGGTTTGCACTTCGGCTAAAATAACCCTAAAAATACCCAATGTATGAGCAGTATGTGCAGTCTGAGGCTGAATACAATGTTAACCCTATTTAATTTATTAATAAATTTTGAGTCAGTTTTTCTGTGTGATTATTATGAATTGATGTACCAAACCTGTACTTGTTTTTTTTTCCAGGGAACAAAGTCTGTACTGGCTGGCAATCCAACAGCTTCCTACAGACCCCATAGAAGAGCAGTTTCCTGTCCTGAATGTAACCAGATATTACAATGCTAACGGGGATGTTGTGGAGGAGGAAGAGAACTCCTGCACTTACTATGAATGTCACTACCCCCCCTGCACAATGATTGAAAAACAGGTGGGTTCAGAGAGCTGGCAGTGAGCATGGAACACCTTGGGCTAATGGTGTGTCCAGGGATTTATTGGTTATTTGAAGTGTAGAACTTTATGTGAGCCATTCAGTGGCTAAAAGCAATGATTTTCTTCTGCTCAGGTTTTCTTTGGCCTGAGCCTCCAGACCCTGGGATAATTTTCAGTTGGAGGGAATGTGGGTTTGAATTGGGCAGTGGATGTTACTGGGCTGCTGGCAGGAGGGTGATTTCTGCAGAGTGCACAAAAAGCCAGGTGGAAGCTTTCCTGCAGGGAGCAGAGCTGGGATGAGTGAGCAGCTGTGTGAGACAGCAGGAAGCATTGTAAGAGGGTTTGGACAGTCGTGGAATCAAAAAATAACCTGGTTACCGTTTCCTGAGCAGAAGGTGAATTGCAGTGGCCTTCATTCAGGGGAGAGCTGGGAGGAAAAGTTCTGCTGGAGGAAGATAAAGCAACATCAGGAGTGAGAGAATGAGCTGTGCAAGGGCTGTGCCTCTGTCACACAGATGCCTTATCTACAAACAAGGGCTTTTCTTGTGATAGCAGATGCTGAGTAGGCTAAACCCATTGTGTTCCACTTTCTGCTTTGGGGAAGGGAACATTTCCAAAAATGATCTTAAATTCCCTGTATTTGAAGCAGAGGCAGCTCTGCCTTTTATTTGGGTCTGTGCCCAAAAGCTCCCTGGATAGCAGTAACTTTGGCAATGGCTGAGCTTGTGCAGCCCTCCTGATAATTTCAGAATTTCAGGTGTTTGTAGTTGAAAACAAAATTTAAGTTGACAAAACAGCAGCATTGTGACAACAAATGTGTAATGCTGCAATATGTTGTCTTTTAAGCCCATTTTGCAAGAGCAATTGTAAAACCAAAGAAATTGCTTCAAACCCTTCTGGTTCTCTGACACTCGTGGTGGGATGTTCATGTTTCATAGAATCCCAGAATCCCAGACTGGTTTGGGTTGGAAGGGACCTTACAATTCATCTTATTCCATGGGCAGGGACACCTTCCACTATCCCAGGCTGCTCCAAGCCCCGTCCAGCCTGGCCTTGGACACTTCCAGGGATCCAGGGGCAGCCACAGCTTCTCTGGGCACCCTGTGCCAGAGCCTCACAGGGAAGGATTTCTTCCCAATATCTCATTTAACCCTCCCCTCCTTCAGCTTAAGGCTTTTCATCCTTGTCCTGTCACCTGTTTGTGACAGGTGTGAAAGACTTGATCATGAAGCTCCTTGGGAATGCTGTTAGATTCTCTTGGGAATGCTGTTGGGGTGCCCCCTGGGAGTGATGCTGAGGTTCTCCTGGGCACTGAGCAGCCCCTCTAACAGCGTTTTTTGTTCCCAGTTACGTGAATTCAACATCTGTGGCCGCTGCCAGGTGGCGCGGTACTGCGGCTCGCAGTGCCAGCAGAAGGACTGGCCTGCTCACAAGAAACACTGTCGGGAGAAGAAAAGGACCTTCCAGCAGGAGCTCGGACCAGAACGATGACCGGGTGGCAGAGGCCTCTCAGCAGCAGGATTCCTTCCCAAAGGCATTGGACTCTTGCTTTTGCACAGTATGACAGACTGCTTATCGAAGCCAGAGGCACTGAAGAAAAACCCTGTGATGCTTGAGCAGAATGGCTGACTGGACTAAGCCAGCTCTGACTGGTGCTGTGGAAAGGGATCGGGTCTGCCCTTCCAGTATTATATTCTCAAGCAAAAAGACTACTGTGGAGGCTCCAGGCAGGAAGCTTCTCATTATTTATATGTTAATACGTTTGTAAACTCATGTACAGTTTTTGTTAGGAATTCTTGATAGCACTCATTAACTGTAATGTTCAAATGAGAACATGTTGTTGGCCTAAAAGTTTAAAAAAAAGAAAAAAAAAAAAGAAAAAAAGTCATGTAGCAAAAGCTTTTCCTCCCATGTGGCAGAAGTGTCTGTGGCAGTGCCAAGGCCGGCGGGGCAGGCTCTGGCATCAGCACTTACTCTGGAGAACTCTGCATGGAAGCTCTATTTAAAAAAAAAAACACAAACAAAAAAAGAGCAAACAAAGTAAAGGTTGGAATGAATCCACGTCTGCTCTCTGGCTTTTTCCCCTTCCCTTCCAGCTGCCTTCAGAGCTCAGTCACCCCTGGCAGTCCCTGCAGGGCAGGAGCAGTGCCCAGGAGCTGGCGGGGGCTGTAGGGACCCTCTGGGATCTGTGTCCAGGCACTGCAGCCGGGGCTGCCTCGGAGGGGCTGCTGGAGATGGGCCTTGGAGCAGCCAGGATTTTCAGGAAGCTGAATCAGCTTTCTGTTCCAAAGCCCTGTACAGAAGGCAGTGGTAGAGCTCAGGTAGCAGCTGTGTGTGGATGTGGTTGCCCTCGTGGCTTCCCCGTAGCATAGCAAATACTCCAGTCATGTGCAGAGATGTTTAAATATCTAATGTTGGGTAATTTGAATTATTTATTTACTTTTTTAAGAGTTGTCATCAATCCAAGAATCACTTTTTGATATTTTTTTTTATGTAGTAATGAGGAAAAGTAGTATGGGAGGAGGATTTCCCTTGCAGAGCACATGCCTATTTTTCTTTTCATGAATAACCATTTTCTTTTTCATTTTTGCCTTAGAAGTGTAAGGAACATCAGTTGAGTTTCCTGAAGAACTAAATGGATAATTTAGTGCCAGGTGTTAGTCTTGCTTCACAGTAGAAGAATGTGAGCTGCTGAGTGCTTAATGCAGAGCCTTTCTTGGAGTGCTTAGTAAATTTTTTTTTGTAAAAGCCATCTAGAATTTTGATTTTTCAATCAGGATTCACTTTGCCACTTCATGTTGCAATGTTGGTCTTGCTTGTATTCAATTTGTTAGAAAATTGATCTGCTGTGGACTTCCAATATTATATTCTGTTTCTAATATCTGCACAGGAAGTTCTGAATTATTAACGTTTGTGTGGGTTTTCATCCTTCGGCTTTAAGCATCTTGGGAAATAGGAAAGAGCTGACACTTCCTGCTGGAAGTTCACTTGAAGGCACTTGGTCGAGTTGCCACTCTTAAACCATGGTAATTTTTCTGTTCAGGCAGCCCAAAATGCCCTTCAGTGTGAAAAAACCAAGCAGGACCCAATCAAAGTTTCCTGTAACAGGTAATCTTTTTTTTTAAAGGAAACATTCTTTCCTTGAAATGAACTGCACAGTTTTTGATGAATATAAAATGGGACATAAGGAATATTTTTTTTTATTATTTGAAGTAATCCATTGAACAGGGCAGAAGTATTGATTTTTTTCCCCTTGCCTGTTTAAAAGGCTGCTATTTGTCCTGCCAATTTTCCATTTTATTACCAGGAATCATGTTTGTCTTAGAGTCCTTGAACACTTGAGCAGCACTGAGCAGGGAAAAGTTGGTGCTGATGTTTGTAGTGCTGCTGCAGTGAGGACAAGGAAAGGCTGCAGACCAAGGCCTGGTGGGGCAATGGGGAAATTCCTCTGAGCGAATCAGGGAAAGGTGGGACTCAGGGAAGGGCGGGACAAAGCCAGGATGGAGGGTGCTTGGGGAAATCCCAATCCCAGGGAATGTGGGAGGGAAGGGGCTGGGAGGATGGGGTGCAGCAGGTGGGGAGATGCCCACAGGGTTAAAAGGCTGTGAGACCAACCCAAAGTGGAAAGAAACTGCCCAGACATCCTGCAAAGGCTCGGGGAGGTAACGGGTTCTGACCTGGGTGTGTGACCTCTGACTCCAGACTGTGGCTACAGGGATTTTGACTCTTGGAAAGGTCTTGGGGACTGCTGGTGGGGGAGGTTGTGTGATCAACGATTCTGGCAGATCTCTTTATGTACAGAGATCTCCCCTCTCAGTAAGGAGGGTCAGAAAGGAACTTGAAGCTGGCAGCTCCACAAGCCATCCCAGAGGATGGAGCTCTTGTAAAGGCCCCCCTTACCCACAGAGAACCCAGGCTGGCAGGGATATCTCTACATGGACAAGTATTTAAAAACCCAGGATTGGAGTCATTTATCTGGGAGCAGACCTGGACAGTTCTGAAAAAGAGCTGACTTTCCAAGGACTTTTGCCTGACGGAGATGCTCTTCATCCCAGATGTTTCCTGCAGGGAAATCTGGTAAATCCAGCTCAGGTCAGGAGGCTGCAGCTGTAACAGCAGGCTGCACACCCCCTGTAGACACACCATGAAATGCTGACCTGGAAGGTCCCTTCCAGGTGCTCCTTCCTATCCAAGCAGGGTGATACCACCAATGTGCAGGAAACACATCTGGAAATCCTGGCTGGCTTAAGGAACACAAAAGATGAAATACAGTGGATTGCAGGGCTTGGTGTTTTGATACTTGCACGTTGAATACACCATCAGGTTATAGTCTTAGTTTTCCCCTGTGACTTGATTTTAAATGAAACTGGTGGAGGTAAAAGGAGCAGCTGAAAGACTGAAATGCTTATGAGGGGCATGGAGATGGTGTAAGACAGCACCTGAGCCAGGAGCAAAGCAAAATAGCACTGAGGGCAAAAGGAGGCTGGTGTGATTAAACAGGAGCATGTGGGATACTCAGGAAGAAGAAATCCTTTGTAAACTGAACTTGTATCCAAATGTAAGAGATGGAAAGAATAACATTTGGCAGGTGAAATGTAGAACAAGCAAGCAAACAAACCAACCCAGAAAAATAATGCAAAGAAAAATGGAATATGAAGAATGTTCAAGTCATAAAACTTGCACGAGTAGTTTTGAAAAAATCAGGAGCAGGGGGACTGCTGGAGTCAGCAGAGACTGATGCAGAGCAAAGGCAAGGGCTGACCTGAAAGCGAAAGTCTCAGTAGAAGAAAATCCAGTGAATTGCTTGCATATGTGTTCCCTGTGAAAGAGCTGGTGGAGTTCACACAGGAATACTTCCATATGGAGAGCTCCTCAGAGAATCTGTTCAGAACAGAAGCGCTTTTAGGAGAGATTAAAGTTCAGCTGAAATGAGCAACAACAAGTTGCCAGGACCAGACGGTGCCACCTACGGCTCTGAGGGAGCTCAGGGATGAATAAGCCGAGCTCCCAGCTGGGCTAGTGACCTCTCCCTTGGTACAATGTCACAGCAAATGTCACAGCAGCTTCTGGAAGGAATTTCAAACCATAGCCAGCTGCACTTTGCAAATTCATGGATGCTGTGATACAGCACCAGTGGCTAAATACCAGGGAGGAGTCAGTGTGGGTTTTGCACAGGGAAATCGTACCCCAAAACTACTGGAATTGCTTCAATTCCAGGCATCAACAAGCAGAGAAAAGGGGATTTGGTTGAGACAGTCTGAACTTCCAAAATGCACTTAATGATGACTTTGTTCAAGGCACTTAAGGAAAATAAGCTGCTGGTCCAAAAGGGAAACGTCACATTGACAAACAACTGTTCAAAAGACAGGAAAGGAAGAGTAGAAGGGAGGGTTTTTTTGGTGGTTGGAAGTAAGCAGTTGGATGCTCAATATACAAAAAAATAATTTAGAATAAAGGTAATGTATAATGAAACTGACAACATCCACTGATGAGGTTATTCAGTGTAATATAATAATGGCTGAGTGAATTGCAGAAGGATATAAGAGAGTGGGAGATGCAATTCAGTGTCAATACATGTAGGGTTGGTTATGGGAAAACACCAAACGGCCAGGCCTTGGCTGATTTCACTCAGCAATGAGACCTTTGGGTCTGCAGGATTTCCGCCAGGGGAACAGCGGCAATCCAGGCTCCAGGGCAGGACGGGAGCGCAGGGAGCAGCACCGCGGTGGGAATGGCTGCGAGATGCATCCCGAGTATGCAGGACTCGCCCACCGACTGGGAAAGGACTGAGGGGAAAGGGGGAAGGCTCAGGGGAGGGACCGGGATCGCTCCGAGGTCCGGAACAGCTTCTGCGCAGGGACAGCGGTGCCAGCCCGTGTCTCCTCGGGAAGTGCCGGGGTGGGGAAGGTCTCCAAGCGAGGCGCCGGGAGGATGCCGAGGGAAGGCTGATCCCGGTTTTCTCCCTTGAGCAGCTGCTGTTCAGGGCAGGGGTCTCTCACCGGGCGGGCGCTGGAGCCGCAGCCCCTTCCCTCGGGATGGACGCGTAGGGAGAGAGCTCGGACAAGCGAGCAGAACCCCCGAACCCCAGAGGGAGCCCGGCGTGCGCGGACAGCCCGACCGGGGGAAGAGGCGGCTCGGCGGGGGCAGCTCCGCCCCGGGCCCGCCCTGACCGGGAAGCAGACGGGCGGCGGCCCCGCCTCCCCGGAGCCTCCGGGAGCCGCTCCGGCGGCGCAGCAGGGCCCGGCCCGCGATGGCCGCGCCGTGCCGGACGCGCACGCTGCAGGTGGTGGACACGGAGTTCAGCGCGGACGCGGTGGAGTGGTGCCCGGTGGAGGGCTGGCACAGCATCCTGGCCTGCGGCACCTACCACCTGCGCCCGCCCGACCAGGTGAGCCCGGCCCCGCTCCGGGGCGCGTCCCCGTCCCCATCCCCGCCCGGCCGGCACCGTTCCGACGCGAACTCCCATCCCCATCTCTACCCAGTACCGCTCCGGGGCGAGCCCCGGCCCCACCCCTGGCCGGCACCGCAGCCGGGCGAACCCTCATCCCGCGTGGCCCCGCTCCGGGGCGAGCCCCATCCCCATCCCTGGTCGTGGCGGTCCCCGCGGCGGGGCCGTGCCTTGTCCCTGCTGGGGTGGCTCGAGGTGGGGCTGAGAGGCCCCTCCGGGAGCGTGGCTGGCCCCGATGGGGGCTTTCATCCCTCGAGGCTGGGACTGGACAAGCGGGAGCCTCAGCCCTGCTGCCGGCTCCTTGCAGCATCTCGGGTGCGGAGGCAGAAGCGCGGCTGAGCCCTTTTCTTTCCCGTGTTTGGCACAGAGCGACTCCCGAGGGAGCAATGGGGACTGTGACCGGATGGGGCGGCTCTACCTGTACCACTACAACGAGGAGCAGCCGTACACCCCGCTGACCGAGATCCAGCGCATCGACACGGCCGCCATCCTGGACATCAAATGGTAACGCTGGCCCGGCCAGGCTCGGTGCCACAGCAGCACGCTCTGCTCCTCTGGGGATCCTTTTTTGGCATGGCAGCAACGGCAATAGTTACTAATGGAACAGTTCCTGACTTCTTGGAGGGAAATACTTTCCGGTTTGTTCCAATGAGCAAAGACTGCCTTGTTTCTGTTTTACACTTTCTGTTCACTTGTGAGTGGCTGGTCATGACTTTGTACCTCATTTATTTATATAATAGATCTCTCCTGTACAGAATCCCCTCCTTGCAGGTGTGTGGGAACTTGAGGAGCTGTAGATTTTCTTAATGTGAGATTTTTTTGGTCGCATACCTTCTTCTTGTGCATGTTGGAATGAAAGTTATGGCTTTGCTATCTTCCTAAAATACAAGAAGGATGGACATTGGAGACTTGTTTAACTTATCTTTTAGGTGCCACATTCCTGTTGCAGAACATCCCATGGTTGGCATCGCGAACTCCACAGGCGCTGTGGAATTTTGCCACCTGACTGGAAGTGAGGTGGGTGGATGCAATGCCTGCTGCTGCTGAAGCTGGTTTTAACCCATGTTTGATACATTTCTGCATTTATTAGCAGTGTGCCTAGGCTTGCAGGAAAGCTGGGTGGTTTCCATGGCTTCCTCAGCAAGCTTAGATTTTTAAATGCTTCTTTTGTCTTCTGATAATGTTTGTCATAAATTCTATGAACTTGTTCGTGGCACCAGAGAGTTGGGCTGGGCTCTACCCATCTGCAAAGTGGGGGACAAGAGGCGGGAGGGGGGCAGAAACAAACCCTGGAAACAAGTATGGCCTAACTGGGAAACATCAGAAGGTGCAAAGTTGGTAAAAGCAGGGAGGATTTTTGGAGTGGGGCTTCTTTCAGTGGTGAGAGAAGAGAGTGATCAGAGTCATTCTCACAGAGCAAAGCAAGCAGAGGCCAGTCTGTAAGGGAATTCAGCAGTCAGGTCATCACTTCTCCTGCACTTCATTACTCCCTGAGAGGAGGCAGAGTTTGAGGGAGGTTTGGTGGGTGATGAGCAGCAGAAGGGCAGGATCCTGTGTGTGTACATTTGCCTCTCAGCCAGCACTGGCCAATTGTACAGTGCTGGGGGACATTTCATTGCTTCTTTAGTGTGGGACCCTCATTTGCTCATCAGTCTCTGGAAAACCCTCTGTGGCAAGCAGTGCACCTGTTATTATGTGACTGCTGTCGTCCCAGTCTTAATCCACTCCTTTTGTTTCCAGTAGAAGAACAGCTGCATGTTGGAGCCACGCTTCAGGGTGGATCTCGGGGCACAACGACTGGCCTTGTCCTTGGACTGGTCCACTGGACGGGAGCAATGGTGAGGATGGGAGATGGAGGCTGGGGCTGGAGGCCAGTGTGTGTGGAACAGCTTTCAGGAGAAGTTGAGGACTTGGATGAATGAGTCTTTAGTGGTTTTGACTTTCTTGATCCCAGCTGTCTCCCTGGCCCTGCTCCAGAAGTTGCTGTTTCCAGAGGAAAGGTAACAGGAACACAAACACTGTGGCCACTGCAACATGAGCAGAGACTAAACCAACAACAAATGTGAAGTTGTGCTCTGGGGAGTGGCAGCAGGTGAGCCAGGGATGTGTCTTCTGCTGCCTTTGTTAAAAGGAAAGACCAGAACGGGATGCAAATAGAGCTGCTGGTTCCAACTCTGCTCTTAGAACAGCTGAAATTTTAGTGTGAAGTTCTTCTTAAGAACTGCTAACAATAGCACATGTAGGAAATTTAATCATGGGCTAGTGAGAAACAGGAGAGAATTGGTTTGGATGTGGTTCCTTCCTCTCTCAAGAGCTCATACATGAGATTTCAGAAATGGCATTGCTGCATGAAATAACCTGAATTAGCTGTACCTTGAAAGAGGGGGGTAAATGTGTTCTGTAGGTGCAGATGAAGAGTGGTGCCTTTGGTGTGAGGCTGGAAACCAGGGGGATCAGGCAGTCATTGCTTAATTCTTTAGGGCAGATTTGCTATTTAAAGCTGTTTCTGTGCATGCTGTTTAATGAGTAAGTAGAATTGCCAGTTAGACTTTCTTCTTACGTTCCTTCTTTGTGTCTCTGTCCTTCGTGATAAATGATTGTTGCAGTGATGAAAAGCCCCTTTAAAGCCTGTCATTGTTGTCACTTGAGAGACCAATAACTTCTCCTAGAAGCCAAATGTACATTGTTCACATCTCTGCAGGGAGGGGGGTGGCCCTGTATCTCTTATGTGGGAATTTGGGAGATTCAGTGTGATTCAATCATTTGATACAGAACTGGAAAGGAGCCCCAGGCCACCCAAGCAGTGCCTGCAGTTGCAGGTGACCAAACAGAAGGGGCCTAGTTCATGTCAGGGAATGTCAGAAAATCTATGCACTGGGAATTGCAAAACATTTGCCAGTGCTCCAAGGTCATTGTGTCTAGAAACTGTAACTGTACTGTGGCACAGGAAGAGAGCAGGAAAGGTCAGGATCAGCCAGTGCTTTGGGTTTCAGTGATAGCAAGGAAATAAAACATCTCTTTGTACTCCAGAAGAGGGAAGAGGCTCTGAAAGGGCATTGTCAGTCTGACTTGGAGAGGAAAAAAAAAAATCCCTCTTCACATGGAATTTGTTTATTGATGTAATGTGAAGCATGTAAGAAGCCAAGTTTTGCATCTCTGAGAAAGACAAGAGCCAGGGCTGGTTCTTTCCCTGACATGGGTGCGAGTGGTTGCTCCCTGTGAGAGCAGGGAGTGGTGGTCACTGGGGCAGGTGATTTTAAGATGGGATGGGCTGAAACTGAAAAGAATTGTATAGGTGTGTTATTCCTGCCACCATGCTGCCAGTGTCTGTCAGTGTTGAGTTGAATCAAAATATTTGATTGTTGCAGTAATTCCTGATGTTTTCTGTGTATCCTGCTGTAGTGGATGTCCTTTGAGAGTGATCAGCAGTGATTCGGAGGGGAAGCTGAATCTTTTCTCCATAGATGAATCTGCTCCTTCTGTGCATGTCCTCAACCAGTGGGAAGCTCACAAATTTGAGGCCTGGATTGCTGCTTTTAATTACTGGGACACTGATATCGTGTATTCAGGTCTGTATAGGCTGGGAATCTCCTTTGGGGCTGTTGGGGAGGGGGCCCCTTGTTTAGGGATGTGTTCCTTGGGATTTTACTTTCCAGGGTTGGGTGTGCTGCTTGCATCACCTCTTGAAAGAGCTGGGGCCTCTGCTTAGGGGTGAAAGGCTTCTCGATGGTGGAAAGTGGTTGGAGTTAATCAGGAGAAGCTGTACCCTGAAAGCTGTACTTTGGGTGGCTATTGGCAAAAAATATGATATTCTCCTGCAGTATGCAAAGAGCCAGAGAGCTGTTTGAGTCCAGTCTTTATGGCTTCTAATTTTTTTCTTACCAAAGTGAGGGTATTGATAACACATGTTTTCTGTGGTGATGAGTACTGCGAGCCTCAATATGATTTTTGGTGTGTCTGTTAAATTCTATGAGATCCCAGGGCTGGAAAGCATCAGCTCTGTATCACAGACTGCCCTGAGCAGGAAGGGACCACCAGGATCATCAGTCCAACCCCAGCCCTGGCCAGACACCCAACAGCCCCACCCTGTGCATCCCGGGCAGCGCTGTCCAAACGCTCCTGGAGCTCTGACAGCCTCGGGGCCGTGCCCATTCCCTGGGGAGCCTGGGCAGTGCCCAGCACCCTCTGGGGAAGAACCTTTCCCTGATCTCCAGCCTGAGCCTGCCCTGCCCAGCTCCAGCCGTTCCTGGCTCCTGTCCCTGTCCCAGAGCAGAGATCGGAGCTGCCCCTCGGGAGGAGGCTGCAGACTCCTGGCAGTGCTTTGCCCCATGCTCAGGGCCGGTGCTGAGGGTCACAGTGTTTTGTCCCTGGGCAGGAGGGGATGACAGCCTGCTCAAGGGCTGGGACACCAGGTGCAGTGCGGAGGCTCCAGTCTTCACCAGCAGGAGGTAAGTGAGCCGTGTCCACACCCAGCCCTCCAGCAGTGGGGTGGGAACGCCTGCTGCTGCCCTGCCCCTTCGGAAGCCACTGAATTCGGAGATATGCAGTGAAGGTGGATCCTGCTTCTGCCTCCCTTGGGAAATGGAAGCATGTCTTAGTTTTTTTCATCAGGACAACTTCAGGTTGAAACTTTCTTCTCCATGTCCTTCAACATCATAAAGCAAGTGCTGACTTGCACATGTGAAGAGGGTGGTAGTTTCTTTCTGAAAAAGGATCCTGATTTACACTTTTTGGCAATTTTTGTGTGTGTTAAATTTGGATATATTATTGTGGAATGTTTTTTAGAAAATATTTTGTTCTTCACTGTTTAGTTATTTGAAGTGATCTCTTTTATTTTTATATCTTATTTTAAAATGTGGTTAAAACAATATACACAGATCTCCAGTGGAATTCTGTATGTAAACTTAAGTTACACTGGGGACTATTGCTATGGAAATACTAATTTTGGGAGTAAAGTCTCCTGGGAATGGAGTTGTTCTGCTGGAATTTTTATGGCCTTGGAGCAGCAGTTTTTGGGGTAAATATTACTAGAAAATACTTGTGCTGAGAGATGGTGTGAGGAGAAGTTTTGTCCCTGGGAAGGCTGTTGGACTGTGTAGATGGAACTCTGCTTGGGTGGGTCACTGGACTGAAATTTTGAACTTGCCTCTCCTGAGACACCTTAATGAAATAATGTGGACTCAAAATCCTCGAAATTCAAGGAAGAAGCCCTTCTCGAATTGCTGTCTCTTCCCTCTGCAGACATTCCATGGGTGTGTGCAGCATTCAGTGCAGTCCCCACCGAGAGAATCTCTTGGCCACAGGCAGGTGAGTCCCCTCCAGCTGCTCTTCCCTGGTGTGACCAACCTCCTCTGTTGCCTGAACATGGTACTGCCTCCTCAGAAATCCCGTGTGGTGCAGAGCACGTGGTCTTTCCTACCTTTCTTCTGTGCCCTGACTCAGCTGTGCTGCTTTTCTGCCTGTTTGTGGTGTGTCTCCAGCTACGATGAGCACGTGCTGCTGTGGGACACCAGGAACATGAGGCAGCCGCTGGCTGACACCCACGTGGAAGGTGGGGTGTGGAGGCTGAAGTGGCACCCCACGTGTGATTTCGTGCTCTTGGCAGCCTGCATGCAGAGTGGCTTCAAGATCCTCGACTGCCGCGGGAGCCTGGGTGAGTGTCCAGGGAACAGAGGTGCTCTGGGGCTGCTCTGCTGCTCTCCTTTGCTGTCTCCAGGTTAATGGGGAGCTCCAGCTCTTGCTGGAAGGATTGAGATGGTGTCAGCAGCCATAGACATCTGTTCCATTTTGAGGTAACTCTTCCAGCTTTTCCACATCTGTGCACTCTGTTGGCCTCCTTGGTTGCACCAAAGCCCTGTCACTATTTGTGTGTAAATCTCTCATAACTTCTTTTCATGGGAGGAAAGCCTTTGTGTTTGGAGTGAGGGCACAACCATTCTGGGTTTGTGTTGTGATGGTTCAGAGGTGCTTCTGACTGTCAGGTGGTGCTTTCCTGCTAGCAGGAGTCACTGACCTGCTGGGGAATAGGTTATTGCCTCAGGAAGGAAGCACTTTGCAGCCTGGTTAATCCAGAATAACATGAATAAGCCTTTCATGTGAATCACAAAGTACTTCCATGATGGAAAAGCCATTTGCATTCACATTACAAATGCAGTCTGACAGAGGATGGTTGGCCTCCTGGGTTCTCTAGACCCTGAGCAGATCCACAGCTTAGGAAGTGAGGATAGCACTTCTCCTGTGTGGGGAAGGAAGGAACTTGATGTCCACTTACTGTCAGAGTCAAATGCTGAAAGCTGCCAGGAAGAACATCTGCAGTGTATTAATAACCAGGACCTGGCAATCCCCCAGGTGTGTTCATGGCTCAGTGAAGGTTGTGGTGTGGTCAGTCTTGTCTGTCTTGAGCCTTTGTAGGTACTTTGAATAATGATGCTCTTAAACCTCATGCATGTTAAACCCTCTTCTCGTCTGCTACTGATCCAGGGAGAATCAAGGCCATGGAGATGTGGCTGAAAAATGGTCAGTACCTCATTCCTCCTGGAATGCTTCACTCTGTGGTGAAGAAGGCAATAAAGCAGAGAACTCTTCCCGTGGGACACAGCCAGTGCTGGAATGGCTGCTGAGCACTCTGCCACAACCCACAACTTGCTTTCTAAGTCATTTCATTTATCTTTTTTTCTTTTTTTTTAGCTGAAAACACAGAGGAATGTATCATCCTATCATCCTATGTCCTGCACAATTCCTTGGCCTATGGGGCTGACTGGTCAAGGCTGTGTCCGAGGGATTCCTTGCCTGCAAGCCAGGACCTTGCTGCTGTGTGCCAGCCTTCGGAGGAGCTCATGGGAGCATCAGGGCAAGGAGACGAGAGGCTGAATTTGCAGGTCCAGAACCTGAAGATAATTTATGAGTCTCCTACAGCTACTTTTGATGTAATCTTGGATGAGGAGAGTGAAAGCCCTGCTGCGGCACTCGCGGCAGGGGCAGGGCCAAAGCTGGCTGGGGATCCTGGACTGGTCAGGGGCTCTGGTTTAAAGGGAAGTTTAGATTTGGCTGCCCAAGGGGCAGATCCGGGGTCAGCCAGCAGCTCTGACTCAGGAGCCAAGAGACCCAATGGAATGGGCCTGGACAGAGGCAGTGACTCAGCCAGGTCTCCAGATAGCCCCAAAGAAATGAGCATTGTAGCCACTTGTTCTTTCTATGACAACATCCTCCATGTCTGGAAGTGGGAGATGAGCCTGGTGACCCCTCCAGATGTGCCAAGTCCTAGATCTCCATCCGAAAGAACAGCTGAAAGTTTGGATTGACCAGTTCCAAGGGAAGAGGGAGGAAAACTCTTGAACTGAGAGTGAGAGCTGAACTTAATGCCCTAACTTCTGCTGGGCTTTCCCAGTCTTACTGCTGAGCTTGGGAGTCCTTCAGGGCCAACACCGATGGAATTCCTGGTGTTCTATTTTCAGCACAGAGGGAAGCCTTTGCTTAGAGGCCTGTGGTTATGCCCCGACAGGTTTATTTAGTTTTTCCCTTAATGTCCTAGTTCCAAGTGGAACAGCCCTCCTGTCACAGGCTGCTGCTTTGTACCTCGGATTTGAATCCTTTCAAGGCTGGTTTGCATTTCACAATGGATCTGTTCAGCCCGTTCTCCTTCCCTCACAAACCAGACTTGGCTGTGCTGCTGTGCAGACCCAGTAAGTGATCAGAAGGTTCCCTGAATGTCTCAGAAAAGCCCCCGAGCAGAGGCTTGGCTGTGTGATGTGTGTGTCCCTGGAGAAGAGCTCAGACAGGCTGGGCACAGTGCAGTGTGCTCACAGTGATGTTTAACAGAGAGAAGTTCTGGTTCAGAAGGAGTGCAGACTGCCTGGTGTGATGGGAAGTGCTGTGGGATCCTCCTTGTGAGGATCCTGGTGCTTCTCCATTGTTCTCCATCAGACTCATCACCTGCTTGCAGACTCCTTCATCATTCCCAGCTGAGCACACCCTGGTTCAGATAAATCCTGTAGTGACCCCACCATGTTTTAGTGCCACTCAACCATCCCCCATGGCCTCTCAGGATCCAGCTCATGTTTTCTGCTCTCCACAGAGCCACGTTTAGGTCCAAAGCCAAGTTCAGTTTTTAAAAGGTGAACAGCTTTAAGATCAAAACCTCCAAAAAGTATAAGTGGTGTTTCCTGACATCTTTTTAAGTTTAAAGTAAGTACCGAAACCAAAATCTTAACAGCATTGCCCTAACTACCTCCAGGAATTGCTGCAGGATTTCTCATGGTTGCTCCATTAGGTCTCTTTTTTTCACTGTGAAATATCAGCAAAACACCCTTTCTGGAACATTTTCTCTATTCGTAGAAACAAAAAACCAGCTTAAACTAGATCAGTAACTTTTAGCTTGCATGGTTTGTCTTCGAGGGTCCTAAAGAATGAGTTGTCTGGAGGGACAGAAACACCAGCAACAGGTCTCTGTGTAACAGTGCTGCAACTAAATGAGGTCCAGCAGATGAGAACTTTGCTGCTTTGAAACCCCCTTCTCAAGGGTGAATGTGTATTTTAGCAAACATTCTGGAGCACTGTTACATGAAGATTCATATTAGTAATGAAAACAAGAGCTTTTGCTAAAGAAAAAACATGCTATTTTTGGATGTTTCTAAAATAAAACCAATATAAGTGATTTATCTTTTCTTGGTTGTTTTGAGTTTTAAAAATCAAATGACTTGGAAGTCCTCACGAGGACCTCCTGCCCTGGCCTGGGATGGCTCAGACTCCAAGGGGTGAATGTTCTTTGGGAGTCAGAGTGGACAATCCAGTTTCCTGGGAAAACCGAGGGTGTGTCCCTGTATCTGCCGATGACTGTGCTTTAGAGGTTGTAATGCCTTTTATTGCCCTGTGAGATCGAGAGGAACCAGCCCGAGGGCAGCGAGGCTGGAGCGGTGTCACCGACTGGGACCAGCCTAGTTTAGGCTTTAGGCCAGGCCTTGCTTTGCTCAGAGAAACAAGGAGACCCAGCTATTATCTGCCTTCACGTGGGGTGTGAGGCAAGCGATGTGGTCAAGACCAAGCTGGAATTGGCATCAAAGGGCACAGGATCTCCTGCTCTGCATCCCCCTCCAGCCACCTGCAAGGTGTGCGGGCTGGGCAGCAAGTCTCAGAAGGGAAGGGCTGAAGGGCCACCTCTGCCAACAGCAGCAGCACCCAAAGCTGAAGGCAAGAAACAGCCACTTGTGTGTAACTTGTTCTGATCAGCTTCACAGAAAGTGAAAAATGTGGAGTTCAGTTAGAAATGCTGTGCCTTCCCTCTCCCCGCTCGTCCTTCTGTGATTTGGGGCTGCAGCACCCCCACTCCATCACAGCCCTGCCCAGCCCCGAAAATGTGGGGATTTAACCACCACCATAAGGACTCACCTGGCAGCCCTTAGCACAGACTAAGTGCTCACCGACCATCCATTAAACATGCCTCCTTTCTCTCAAAGTGAACGTTTTCAGTCTTAATTTAATTCTTAAAGTTTAATTCTTAAACTTTGCAGTACTTTGTATTTAGAAACGTCACGGACCCTTCACCTTAGAATCCCCAGAGAGAGCTGTGCTCTCCAGGCACAACTGTCCCACAGAGGAATTACCAGTCATGGATGGGAAATCAAACCGCAGATTTCCCCCAGGACTTAAATCAGGTATTACAGAAGAACAGGGTAGAAGGACTTGCTTTAATGTTCAGTGACAGAGCCTGTCCCGCGTTGGCCGGTGGTGTCACTGCCGGCTCCCTACCGCACGTAGTTCTTGGGGAAGAGCTGGAAGAGCTTGCCCTCCTGCGTGGGCTCGAAGCCGTATTTCTCCAGGCTGTTGGGGTCGAACGTGCCGTCCTTCACGTCCTTCTCGATGCGCGGAGCCACCAGCTCGTCGAAGAGCTGCTTGGCCGTCATGGGCGGCTCGGAGCCCTCGGAAGCGCGGTACGACACGTAGGGCCGCAGCTTGAAGCCCGTCAGGTCGGGCACGGCGAACTCGGGCACCATCTCCTTGACAAGGAGGAACTTCTTGTTGCGGGTGAGCACGCCCAGCTTCTTAGCGCCGCGGCCCTTGTTGTGGCTCCGGGGGCCGCGCTTGCTGGTGAACGGCGACACGCGGTCGGCGCCGCGCACCAGCCCGCGGACCAGCTGGGTCAGCAGCCCCATGCCGGGCACCGAGGGCTCAGCGGGGCCGGAGCCGGGCCCTGCGGGCACGGAGGGCTCAGAGAGCCGGGCCGGTCCTTGAAGGCAGCCGGGAGCTCAGAGAGCCGGGCGGGTCCCCGCGGGCACCGAGGAATCAGGGAAGCCGGAGCGAGTCCCGGAGCGCACCCGGGGGGCTCAGCGGAGGCGGAGCCGGTCCCTGCGGGCACCGAGAGCTCCNCCCCCGGCCGGTGCCGGTGCCCCAGGCCCGGCGGGAGGAGGTCGTTGTTTGGCGCCCCTGTCCCGAGCTTTAACTTGGCGGAACGGAGCCGGGCAGAGAACCCGGCTCCGGCCGCGGGGTGACCCGGGTCTGGCCGCGGGCTGACCGGGAGGGTGACCGCGGCTGCCCTGACCGGAGCCCGGGGCGGTCGGTGCCCGGTCCCTGCCCGGCAGTGTCGGTGCTGTCCCCGGTCGGTGCCCCGGCAGTGTCGGTGCTGTCTCTGGTTGGTACCCGGCAGCGTCGGGGCTGGCTCTGGTCG
>VZTG01001477.1:0-17713 GCA_013397845.1 Melanocharis versteri
CGTTCGCCTGTCCCTTACATGAGACCCTCAGCTACATGATATTTAAGCTGGAAATATCATCACCTTTGGCTGAGGGGAGAGCAACTTGATGTGACGGAACAGATGTGTTTGGCAAAAGCTTTTCATAATATACACAGCAAGTATTGAGATATCTTGTGCAATAATGTTACTTGTATTGAATAAATGAGGACTTCGCTGAGGACTGACATGGCAGGTATACCTGCTGTTGCAAGATATACCTTGCACAGTCCCAAGTTTCATTTATTTGAGGATGATCTGTAACGGTCCCCTCCCACAACATGTGTACTCCAACAGCAGCAACACCTTCTAAGCAAAAGAAGATAAAATTTGAAATCATCAAGCAGGGAGGCTATTTTTCTTATTTAAAAGAACCAACGTCATGGAAACATATAAAGCACACTATAAGAATAATCAACGAGTTAAATTAGGCACACACGAAAATATAGTTCCACCTACAGTAATTTTAGAAAGGAGTATTGAGCTTCCCAAATGAACATGCTACATGCACATTTTTATTGGCTCATCTCCAATAACAAGATTCTAATAATTGGTTGAAAAGCAACCTATTGCTATTTATAGTAAGAGCACTTGCCAAGCAAGCACTGATAGCCAGTCTCAGTCTTAGCTAAGTTGTACTACCATTCTTCCAGCAGCTGCACTGCAAGTGCAGACAGAAAATGAAACTCTAATCATTTTGAATCTTGCCACACAGCTCCCTTGGAGACAACATTTTTCCTGGTGGGTTACAGCAGCTGCATACCACAAGCCTTTCCAGTGGAGCCAAGCTTGAGATGACTAGAGTACAAAAAACCACCATGGGTCATGAGAGGGGTTCAGAATGGATCCCAAATCGACCTAATCATTATGGCAGACTAGGTCCACCCACCCCTTAGGGTCAGGCTCCAGATCCTCATTGAGGTCTGTGTCTCAAGTAGATACCATGTGTCCTGGTTGTTGTGGTCATCTGAAATTTTGATTCAAATCTACTAAAAAAAAAAAAAGAAAAAGAAAAAAAGATACACAGAAATCTTGGGGTACACTGCTGATAGATTCTGGAGAAAAGACTGCATACAGCATGAGGTTCAGACATAAATTAACACACCTAGCAAGGCAGTATTTTGATTCTGCAGTCAATGAAGAGAGTTAAATATCTATGGGGTTGATTTGAAGCATCCAAACTACATTTCTAAAGCCAAACTGTGCATAGTCTTTAGAAGAAATGAAGGGAAGTGACTTAAGGTTGTTTATATTTTCATTAGGAAATACTGATCTAATAATTTTGCCAGTAATTTATAAACATTATACAGATGGTTTTACATTCTAGTGAAATACTGAGAAGGACAATTCAAATTGTCCTTTTTAATATTGCAATATTAAAAGTCTAGAGTCATGAGTTTGCCCCTTTCATATCTGGCCTTCAGGAACGTAATGCACTTTTAAAGGGTTTTTCTTTAATTCGAAAGTATGTCAAAGATCTTAGCTTACAAAATTAAAGGTGAATACAAGTAATCTAACAGAGCTTACCTATCATTCAGGTAGCATCTTTAGATGCTACAGGGCAGTGGGGGAGATGTTAACAGTGGTCACATTTCAAGGAGAATGATTTCTCCTGGGGAGGCCCGGAGGTTCAGGATTTCTCATTTCCCATTCTAACATCCTATCTTTCATTTTTTTCTTGTCACAAGTGGCGTTACTATGTCTGAAGTCAGCTAAAAACTTTGGTTCTTGTTTTGTAGGTGTATGGGTTACAAAACCGGTATTCAGCCGAAAGAATCTCTAAGGCCATCCAACATCGTACCTCTTCCTTGTATTTTTCCTTTTTTGTATTAAGCAATGAGTGGAAACTTGACGCAGCCCTCTGACCGCCCAGACGGCCAGCTCAATGGCCAGAGGCTTGTGCCCTTCCCCAGCTGTGGTCACAGATGGCCAGTCGCTGTTTCGTCGCGGGAAGGCAGGTGAGAGCTCGCAAAGAGCTTGCCGTGCCTACCAATCTTGAGGGTTCAGGAAGGAGGCAAAAGAGACAGGAGGGGCTCTTTGTGGGAGAAACGAGGGTTTATTCAGGGGAGCGAGGGTTCAGGGGAGCAGCACCAAGCAAGGGTGAAGAGCACAAAGAGCCCAGAGCTAGGTGTTACACAGTAACTTATACCAGGGAGAAGGGGAGGGGATACATTCAAAATTAACCAATCAACGTAACTCAAGGAGGCAGTACATATGTAGAATGACACATAAGTAACCAATTACAACAGTGAGGGGTGGGGAGGAATAACAGGGAGCCAACTGGCAACCGAGCAGCTAAGAAC
Source organism: Melanocharis versteri (assembly GCA_013397845.1). Classification (NCBI taxonomy): domain Eukaryota; kingdom Metazoa; phylum Chordata; class Aves; order Passeriformes; family Melanocharitidae; genus Melanocharis; species Melanocharis versteri. The sequence goes on from VZTG01001477.1 coordinate 2,322, forward strand.
TTGCCAGAACATAACCATAACTGGGAAAACTGGGGAGGAGGATACAAAGACCAATGAGAGAGTGGGGATTTACATAATTCAAATAGATGGGGAAAAGGATCATGGGATGAACACATTTTGTCACCCTAAACAAAGGTTAGGGAGATGTTTCCACGTCTGCCCAGCGGAGTTTCCTTGGGAACCCTGCCTGGGCCTGCCCAGGCAGAGCAGGTGGTCTTTTGACCACTGCAACAGAAGCTTTTACCTCCAAGGTAAGTTTCTCCTGTTTTGTAATTAACACCCAGAACCTGCACTTTATTGAAAGAAGAAGAAAGGCCTAAAGGCTGTAGTCCATTACCTATCTCTTGCTACACTTTGCTCTCAATTTATTTCCTTTTAATTGGGACCTTACTTTTAATGAAAGTATTGTTGATGAGGACAGAGTGTTGCTACATGAACACAGATCACTTTGCTTGGTTTTTATATACATTAGTAAATTATGAGAGATCAAATAGCTCACAGAGCTGACACAAGATACCTCATAGTCACTGCTTCAGGTTCAATATAATGTATTAAACTATTCTTTTCAAAAGGCAGTCCCAACAGACAACAAATGTGTCCTTCAATGTTAAGAGATAAAAAAGATTTAGAACAGAGGATAACTACTGTATTTGCAAATAAAGTGTACATTTGGCTATTTTCAAATAAGGGGCTAATTGCAATGAAGTAAGATTTTGAAAACACAGAACTGAAAGCTCAAAATTATGGACAGTGTGAAATTGCATTTGAATAGATAACATGAAGTTACAAGCAGAAAAAAAAAAGAAAAATGGAAGCTATTAATTCCATCTAATACTATAAAATGGAAAAAAAATTGAATTTACAGCATTCGGTTCAAGATATCAAAAACAGATTTATGATTTCTTGACAGAAATAGATAAAAGGATTTTTAAAAGACTGACATAGATTTATAATTTTTTTTAAAAAAACTCCACTGGGAATGAAACAGATCCTACAAAAACTGGAATTCTATTAGCAAAGAGTTGTGATACGCCTATTAGTAGACAGGTATCCCAGAAACAGCCAAAATAATTTCTGTTCTCCATGTGGAAACAGTAAGGACATTTTTATCATATAAGAATATCCTTTAATGAGGTTAATGATTACTTTTAATGACTTACAGTCAATTAATACACATTAAACAGCATCTGTCAGAATAACTTTAACTCAAGAGTCATAAAAGACTGAGCAGGTGAGAGCACTCTACCACTGATGTTAATTTTTAATAAATTTTGATGTATCAGGGAAAGGCCAAAAGACTGAGAATATTGCTGGGCCAATATTCAGAAAGGGCAAGGGGTTCTACACAAGTAACTTGAGCCAGTGAGGAAAATAGTTGCGTTGGGAACCAGTCAATAGGGAATTAAAGATCAGCTCACATGTGATTAGGGAAATTAATTTTTTCAAGCAGACCTAACTTCCGAAAAGAAATACTGCTATTAAACTGTTCTCACTTCCACTAACAACCCCAAATGAATAAATGGTTTATGACTAGTGGGTGGTTATTAAAAAATGGGAATATGATACAGGGATTTTCTGCTAAGACCTGAAGGGAAAAAGAACTGTGCTTGTCAACATTTTCATCAACTAAATTGAACTCAAAAATTGCTGGTGACACAATAAACACTGATGAAGAATCAATTAAAGCACTCTGCTTTACTTAATAACAGGGGTCAGGTGATGTTTTAATACAGATGAAAGTTGCATTGTCTGCAAAATATGGGTCCGGACCCTAGCCAGTAGTAACTGAGCAAAAGATCTCAGTGTCATACTGAACTCCAACATTTCTATGACAAGGAACAGGTGATGCTATCCATGCAGCTATAGCATCGTATAGGGTTAAACCATGTCAATATAGTTTAGTTGTAGGGTACTTTTAAAGAAGAAGTTTCAAAGTCAGAACTGGAGTAGAAAAGAGCTCTCAAAAATATTTTTATACAGAAGATAATGCTTTAAACTGAAAAACTTAAAGAATCCATCTGTTCAGTTTATCAAATGACAAATTGAGTGGGGACTTGACTAGCGCGTGTAACTGTCTCCTTGCAAAAAACAGGCTTGGTGCTCAAGGGCTCTTTAATTATCAGCAGAGAAAGGCATAGGATGGACCAGTGGCTGCAAACTGAAGTCAAACAGGTTAAAATGAGAAATTAGACGCCATATGTTGCCAGGGAGGCTGATCAATGAGACAAATTACCAAGGTAGGCTGTAGGATCTCCATCTCTGAGATGAAGACCAGGTGACTTTTGGAAGATGTGCTTCAGCTAAACACAACTAAGAGTTTAGTCAAAGAGCAGGGCCCATGTAGTGGCTTGTGATGCTCGGAAGGTCACAGTGGTCCCAGACTTAAGTCTTGAGAATTTATGAGTCAATAAAAGTAAACATACTTGTCATCTCAGTTCAGCTGCAATTGAGTTAGTAATATACTTTTTTAATTTTATGTTATGTCTGAAATTTGAGGGAGAGAGACAGCCTAGGAAAGTGGATTATCCTATGGGGAAGAGATACGAACTTTTGGGCCACAAAAATTATCTATATATTCTTCCAAGGTCCTCCATGGCTTCTGCTTCAGGACTGGGGTGAGTTTAGGAGGGAGTTGGTCTGAAGTATTGTTGTCACATATGATTCCCTGACACCTTATGGTGTGGTGCTACTACCATAAACCCTGGAAGAGGACCTCACTAGCACTTGAGCCCCTTATGTTTCTCTTCTCTTCTCTCAAATATTCCATTTCCACGGAATCTCAGCACCTGCACGTGCACTTGCAGGTGGCGCCTTTCTGCATCCTCCAGGTGGGCAGATAGGAGTTGATCACTTCCTGTCCTTAGTCAATAACTTAATTGTCTACGGCATTTTCTCTGTAAAGAAAAAAAAAAGGCTGCTTATAAAATGTCTGTAGTAAGGCTTGAGATGAAAAAGTCTCAAAATTACACTAGATGTAATCTTGTGTACACCTTCTTCTCTTTGACCTGCCTGTCACCTTTTGTCTAATTAGCATCCACTATCTAATGTTTCTTAAACATATCTTAAACATTTCTGAGTAAACTTTAATTCCGTGTACCCTGAAAACAACTGTTTTTCAGGATAACCTTTTAAACTTTTATAATTTCAGTTATTATGAATTTGAGTGCACCTCTCCTGTAGCTTCAAGAACAGGGCACACAAAATATCTTCAATGAGGCTTTTGTAGGGAGAAGTTACCCCAAAGCTGTGGAGTGGACGTTGAATCACAGGGGGGTAAATCCCAATTTTACTCCTCAGCTTCCTTGGAGTATCTTTTCTGTTGTTGCAGGAGAAGGTCCACACTCTTGTTATTCCTACTGCAATTTTCCTCCCTTCCTAACAGGGATGCAGAAACCCCAAGACGTCCCCCAACATGCTTAGAACTACAGTTCTAACACCCAATTATTTGCTCATTTTAGAAGAACTGAGTTTCATATTTTCCTGATCATTCTGTAGCTATTATAAAACTAGAAACTCATGACTTTGTATTCCTTACCCTCTTCTCCCCACTATAACTGCAAAATCAGCTACACAAAAAATAAATTAAATTGTGGAAGACTTCTGAGAATAAACAAGATAAAAATACAGTGAAAGCTGCTTTTCACTAGCCTTTAAGGCATTAGGATTTTGATTCTTGTTCTCATATTAGTCTTGAGATGCTGGCAATCTTATTGCTCCCAGAATTATTTGCCTAAAGTTCACCCCAATAAAATTACTTGCATACTCAAAGTCAAGCAAGTGCAGAAGAGTTTGCAGAACCAGGCCCTTTAATAAGCAGCTATACACTCGACTGCAAGAGCATGGGATGAAAAAATGAGTCATCAGCCCTCTGAGGGCAGTGTAGGTCAGCTCTGTGGCTGCTACTGCGGAACATGGTCAGACACCAAAATTGCAAATGCCTTTTCTCTTCAGTTTCCTCTCTCTTCCTCTCAGAAGAAGAGGGGTCCTTACATTGTAACATTTCCTTGTGCTCTGGCCATTGTGGTTTCAGACACCTGTAAAATTTCTCAGAGGAGATTATGGGTGGTCTGGTTAATTAGTTTTTCAGTCCGACGCCCTGGTTCATCAACACAATTGTTTTGTAAAGGGAAGTCGCAAAAAATGACTCTTTTTGGATAACACCTGGAGGACATCAGCAACACCAGAGTATTTATGAAATGTACGGTTGTGGGCACGCAGAACAGGAGAGCTTACTCTGAGAGTCTGTACTTCTGGAGGGCTGAATGTGCATGGGCGCATCTCTCCACAAATATACACAAATATTAATTTTGGGGATTTTACCTGGGCATTGGTCTTTTGCGAGGATGATGCTTGCTTTGCTATGAAGCAGAAAAGGAGTGGCTCACATGTCAACTGGTCAGCAAAGGCTTTCATCCTCATTTCTCTTGTAACATTTTCAGTTTCCGTGATTGCCAGTTTAATGCTTCTGCCTGAAGTATGACCTGAAATTTCCTTCTTCAGTTACCACACCAACTCCTCTCCATACTTGCAACTTCCCTTATGAAGTACCTGATGCCAAAATCAGTGCAATCTTAATGAGGCATATTTAAAATAAGAAAGTTCATGTATTTTTTAAATCAAGTTTTACTGCACAAACTCCCAGCAAACAGTTGCTTGTTGTGTATTGGTAGGATTTCACACTGTTTTGTATTTCAAATAAATGATCCAATGTAGAGTAAGTATTTGGTTAAAAATATACCACAAATATGCAGGGTGACATGTTATAAATGATCTAATGCTACATAAGAGGATGTTATTTTCGACATTCCACAATTTCTTATTGTATGTCTTCAGTGACCTGATGTTCTGAACATTTAGCTGGAATTGATATTTTACCTATTACCTCCCAACATACAAAGCTCCTAGGCAAGGAAAAGTCCCAACATACACAGCTCCTAGGCATGTCATTTATTTGCAGCTGACCTTAGTCTCGTCCCTGGAATGGGGCAGGGTGCACTGACTTAAAATGGATTTCAGTGGGGTGGCACAGATATCTGCCAACGGCTTATTAAATTAAGGATGTTCATCTGGACTCATGGGTTTAACTCAGAATTTCCTTACATTTATGGATTGACCGTGGAAAAACATAATTATATTAATATGTTTTCATGTTCGAATCAAGGACACAGATGTAACCCTTGACTGTGTTACATAAAACCACACATTTTCAATGAGTAAAAATGCAAACCTATTTTTATGCTTTTAAATAATAATCTTTGCTTAACAAACATGTTTGGTTTTTTCCATGCCAAATAATTTTTCCATATTTATAAAACACAGCCTCTAAAAACAGTCTTGTTTTACTCCAGGAATAAATTACAAATTATAATTCTTAACTCCTAATTTTTTGGGGTTTTGAATAGATATTGATCTTAAAACAGAACAAAAACGTGTTGGGTATTATTTTCTTCTCTTCATGCTTTGTGTTATGTATAGGGAATACTTTGCCGGTGTCACTCCTAAGTAATGGATTCTGGGAATGCATACTATAGCATATTTTGTTAATGTACAAAAGAAAATATCCGAGTTTCCAAATCTCCTCTATTGCACTTTAAAAAATTATATATGCTTCATAGGGAACACTGATTATGCCCATTGTGAAATTTTCATTACCGGTGAACACTGAAGAAAAATTATCTTTGCATCATGAATGTTCAAAGCAAAATAAGGAAATTAAATTATTTTCATCAACTCTGGCTATACCTGCTAAATATTTTCTAACCATTCAGATAGAAAAACAGAAGGCTAACTCTCAATGAATAGAAACAATAATGATCAGTAGCATGTGTTGCATGTTATTTGAATGGAAAGTAATTTATCACCTCTGAAATAAAAGCTGTTTATTCTTGTGTTTCACTGTCTGTAGCAATCCTTGCAATTTATCTGTGAAAAAGTGAGAAACTGTACTCCCATTAGCATATGAATACTTGACACATCAAAGTGGTTTGTACAATAATAGAGGAACATTTGCTATTGGTGTATGCACACAGACAAAGCAGACATTTTGGGGGAGAGAGGGAAAAAATAAAATGAAATGGTGTAAGTGTTAAAACCATTGTTGCCTCTCTGGTTTCACATGGCAGTTTTGATCAGGACAGCCAGGCAGAGTGGCTGGAAATTCCAAAAAAAATAAAACCTGAGCATGCAGGTTAAATGTTGATACAAAAATGAGATGTGTTAAATTTGTATTCAGTCAGTAGTGGATGAGATAATGAAAGAAATGCAAAATACCAGTTTAGAATAAGCAATTTTGTGTGGTCTTTTTATGTGTGCACCTGGGGCGGGGGAGTAGAGAAATGAGGAGGTTGTACAGAAATAAACCATTGCCTATGTACAGTTTTATTTCATGGTAACAGCATCGCAGGCCTTGGGTCAGATGTGTGAAATTATTTCTCAAAGAGGCTGCATACATAATTGAGGCCCTATGAAGGGTTCTCAGTTGAAGTTGCCAGGCTACATTCATTCCAAAAGCAGGGCCATCCATTATCAAATTTAAATTAACTCTCTCAGCACTGGATACATAGTTCAAAGCATGGCTTTGCAGATTGTACATGCTGTCTGAGGGAGAAGGAGTGGTGTCTGCTCAACAACCGTAGTGTTATTTTGCAAAGGATGAAAATCTTACCTGTGTTTAGGCCTAAAAAGCAGTAATCTATTACCTAAAAAAAAGTTGATTTCTGAGGTATATCTTTATATATATCTTGTTCTCTCTTAGAAGGCACAGTGACCTTTTTTCTTCTGTTCTTTTCTTTCCCTTTTTAAAAAAAAGTAATAATTTCAGCTTTAATTTGGGAAAAATCAGCAAATCAGTATTTGCCGCTGTTTTTTTCTGCAAGCACACTCTGGCTGCCTTCACCTTTTTTATTTTTTTTCCCTTTTCCCTTAAATGAAGTTTCAGGTGTTTAAACACATAGATTAGCAACCCAAGATATTTGTATTTTTCAGAATCATGGCCTGCAACAGCTGAGTATGACCCCATACCTTCTACTTGCACTGGTAATCCTTACAGGTGTACCTGCAATGTGACTTCTCTCATATTCAAGGGTTACAGATAAGAGAAAAGATAGCACTAGCTGTTATAACTTTTTATTCACTTCCCTGAGCAGTCCAGTGTGCCAAGTGCTTTCCAAGAACAGGAAAGATGCCCATGCTCCTAGGAGCTCATATGGCTGTCACACACAAGACATGGGACTTGAGATGCCATCTCTTAAGTAGCAAAGGGCAACCAATAAAAACAAACACCCAGAACCACAAACAGCCGTCCACCATAGCAATCTACTTTCACTGGGCTCATGTCCTACTTTGAGTAAATGCTGTAACAGTTAAATGCCAATGGCAAAATATTTGTGGAAATCAAATTTCATACGCTGGGAAGAAGTCTGCTTGCTAGAAACTTCGTGCCCGTCCTTGGTGGAGGTGTTGGACATTCCTGAACTCAGCAGGAATATACCTGTGCTTGAAGGTAAAGGTGCTTTGGCCCAGATCCTTGAGATATTCTCTAGCCCTTACTGAAATTAAACACCTTAGAGCTCCAAAAATTAAAGAACAGGTACAGCAGTTTATGACTTCTCCAGCCAAAGACAACTGATGAGTTCAGTGGAGGTTTTGAACATTGGCAATGAAGGCATAAAGCAGAGAAAAGAAAAAGTGCAAAATAGAGCATTTCCAATTATCTGTGCTTTTATGTCTTGAAACAGAATCTTAGGGCTTTTAATCTACATCTCTTCGTCAATATAACATGCTGATTTATAAGAATCAAGCATTTTGCAGCTGTTGACATGTGTGCTGGTAATTTAGACTGAATTTCATCTTTGTAGTCTCTGTGTTGAAAGAGGACTTTGTTTCAGTAAAGATTTTGACAATACCACCAAACACTGAGGTGTCACATTAAAATAACCTTTTTTCTAATAAAAGGACAAATTGCATTTTACTTCTCATGTATGTAATTATGTTAAACATTTGTTGAAGCATTTAGCAGGTGGCCATATCAAGTTGCCTACTACATTAGAGAATGATCCCTTGTGTAATTTACAAACGTTCTCTGAAAAAGAAGACAAAAAGATAAAGTGGTTTAAAAAGTGGTGAGAGTAAAGTTTTGCAGTATAATACCTGCCCTTCGATTTTTCCAATGGAAGATATGTCCATTCCAACCCTGACTATCCTGTGATTCTGTGATATCACGTATGCATGCCCCATGCAACTATGAACATTATTCTAAAGCTAAAAAGCATTTGCTTATTTAAAGATCTGTGCAGCTAACAATGCTACAGAACTAGTAAATCCTGCCAAGCACTCTTTGAGAATCTTGTTTATTTACTGGTGGAAGTGATGGACCATGCTCATGTATCCATGACAACACTGCAACAGAGTGTCCTGCAACAGAGCAGGGCCAGGTGTTGCATCGCCTGAACCAGCAGCTGTTGAGGCTGCTGGGCTTAAAAGCCCAGGTATAGACAGAGCCCGCTGGTGGACAGGTTACAAAGGCTAAGATACCCCTTATCTCAGCAAGAAAGGCCTCCCCCATTGACTTGTGACTCTATGGAGATCGGGTCTGTCTGATTGGCCAGCAGCCAGACGCCCCCTTGTATCCCTTAATAGGATGTAACCCGGCCCCTTCTGTATTCCCATTGGTTGTTCCTGTATGCCCTGCCTCCCTTCAGTACCCTTGATAACTGTGTGCAGCACAGAAGTGCATCCCTTCTCGTCTTGGACATCATCGGGGTCAAATAAATCTTTGGTACTTCATACGGGGGGCCACCTCTTTCTCATTCATTTCTAGCGTCGCCTGGCCCGACCGGCTCAGTGTGAGAGTGGCTGCGTGTATTCTATCGCACGGGTGAGAGAGCTGGCTTGCGAAGTGCCAAAGAAGCACTGCCGGGGGTTCCCTAGCTGAGAGTACCCCCTGGGACAAGCAGCAGTTTCTCCATCGACCACGCCACACAGCGATAGCCAGGTCTTTTCTTGCTCCTGCAATATAAGATTAAAAGTAAGAAGCTAAATCTTATTAAATAGCAGAAGCTTTTCACAAAATAAAACAGAGTTTATAGGTCCATATGATAGTTGTTCATACTAATACACTTGCGCTATTTAAATACTTTCATTACTTTCCTCCATCGATTGTAAATAGTGCTTCATGGTGAACATACTAGGAAAGATAAAACTTTGCAGTTCATCCTGGAGTTCAACAGAGTCAAGACTGAGTTAAAAATATCTGTCTCAAAGGGTATTAAATTGGATCATGTTGTAATTTTTATTTTTTCTTGAAAGGTGTTACAGGTTCTTTTATATTTTTTTGTTCTCATGCTAAATGCTTTGATTAAAGATGTTATATGATCCAGTGGATTAGTGCTGTAATTGCCTATTTATATTTATAAATCCATTATTTCTCTCTGTGTATTTGTGTTAGCTGTGATGCTGATATGTTAGACTTACATAACTGAGATGCAAATTTTGTGTATGTGGTGGAATTTAGACATAAAATGAGAATTCAGTTCTTTATAAGCTATTTATTTTCTTACCGTTACTCTTGATTGCATTACTGTTGCCTTGAGAAAGGTTGTTCGCTTTGAAGGTTTAGAAAAGCACTTTGAAAAGTTAAATAAAAATAATTCTGTGCAAGAAAATCTATACAATAAAGGAGGAATTTCTTAGGTAGCAATAGGCTCCAGAAGTAAATTTATCTTCCTCTAACATCTTGATAAATAACATGGCCAAATTCTGGCATAGATTTCTCAGTATTCATAGATTTAAATGACAAAAGATTTTAATTTAAGACATCAGATATTCTCCAAGTATATTGTATTTTCCAGAAACACTAAAAGCTAGGCTAAAATCCAAAGTACAAAACTAATATGTTACCTATACTCTGATCACAGGATAAAGTTTTCTGGTTTAATATTAAGTGTGTTACTTGAATCTGTCAGTTGATTCACTAAAATTAGAGGTGATTTCCTGAAAAAATTAGTAAGCCTTAGCTGAGACCAGCTGTTGTGTTCCACTGTGGGAAACTGCAATGAGTTCTTTTAAAAATAGGTGGTCAGGAACGAAATTAAGTCAGCTGAGACAAACATAGTATCTGAAAACCATTTACTGATAACAAAAAACAAAACAAGAAAAAAAAAGAGTTACTGTACTAAAGAGGGCTAGAAAAGACAGAGCAGGAGGAAGAAAAATGGGAAAGGAAAAAGGGGAGAGACAGAGAAAAAAAAGGGTCTAAACAATTTGGATTTCTTACGTGTAACATCAGAACTACACAACTTACTGTTCCACACTATATCTCTTCTCAGCAATCTCAGGTTGGTCACTGTCACATTGAAGTATAGGGTCATTGTGGAAGTCTGCTGGACTTATGTGTTAGGTTCACCAGTTGATCTTTAGCAATACCGGGGGTGACTTTAATCCCACTAATTTCTAAAAGGAAGGGATTTTGGCTTCACACTGCACTCCAGCATGTTGTTCCATCCTCAGAACAAAACAATAGCAACAACAATAACTGTTATTCAACACCTTCATACATGTTTTTCACTTTGTTTCTGAACACCTACATTTTCTTTTCTCTGATGTTCATTTAATCACACTTACAAGGTGGTACAGAAATTACATAAGCAACAATTTCATAAACTGCAAGCATTGAGGAAAAGAGGAGTACACAATATTCTTTTCCCTGGGCATTCCTTTTTTTTCAAATTATTGTTTTTCAGTTTCGCCAATAAATAATTGTCTGGGACCTTGATTTACGGTGGCACAAAGACATACCTTTTACTTATGTTGAAAACACAGATCACAAACATCCATGGACTGACAATCACTCATGGTGATATTTCACTATCTGAAAACTGCTAAGCAACGAGATATCTTAGATGAGTTTCACATATCAAAGGTGTTCCCATTTTTTCTTCTGTTTTAGAATTTTATGTTTTTGCCATCCTCTCCTAAACTTATTAAATTCCTCAAGCTGATAAAATTATGCAGGATCAAATCAGCATGGGAGTACAAATCAAACTTCTTCTGCCAAACCAACAGTATACCTTAGCAAACACATTACACCACCAAAGTAGTCTTATACCTTACTTTGAATAACAGAGTTCCCTGGCCCACCCTGAGATGTTTTACTGGATTCTACATTTTCTAAACCAGCCTCCTTTCCCCCACCCATCAAAAGGAGACAGGGCTTTTAGTATACCCACTTTAGTTTCACTAGCACACCTCCTCCCCGACCTACATCAATTAGAGAGGGATGTGCTAGGGCTCTTGTTGCAGTTCCCCATGCCTGACCTTTTGGGCATGTTGTCTGGCCATTCAGTCACCACCTTTTCCAATTCGTCTGTGGGGAGACTGTCCATCACCCTTTTTGGGATTCCCTTCTGCCAACCTTGCACCCATATAGCTTATCTTGTCAGTGGGTGCTCTCTTCCACCTTGATTGGTGTGGGGAGGAATCCTGGATGATAGTCTGGGGCTATGCCCATATGTCTCACCACACAAAAGTCTCTGGTTGGCTTACTGTTGCTTTCACAGGACCATATTTTTTGACCAAAATTGATTAATTCCCAGGTGATGTATCCCCAGGCCCGCACCTTGCCTTCCCAGGCCATGGTATCTCCTGCAGGGGAGGAGGTGGTACCTTTCAGAGCAGCAAGGATTCTCTTTAAGGGGGCCAAAGCCTGTCACTTTCCCTGCAATTGAATTCCAATCAGTTTTAGAGAGTTAGGAAGCACCCGAATTAGAGAAGTCATTCTCTCAGCATCTGCTGAGAGCATCGTAGGGGATTCTTGGAAGGGGACTAGTTTGCAATTTTACATCATTTGTAGACAGGCTGCCTTATTGACAGTCTCCAGTAATTGGTTCGTAGTCTCTTCTATAGTGAGGGGAGCACCTCTCTCCAAGGGATCTAGACCACCAGCCCAATATGCAGCTCTCTGGGTCAACGACCACAGCGCCCGGTGGTGTCCAGCAGTGAGTAAAACACCTGGACCCCAGTAACCTTCTGCCTCCTTCTCATTAAGCAGTATTTGGTCTCCCCTGCTTAAGGAGACACGAAAGACATACTCAGTTTCAGTTTCGCCAGGGTGGTAGCTGAATTCCCTCTTCAGTTCAGCCAACTCCAGAGCTGTGAAAGGCACCTCTTCAGTTGTTATGTGGGGGGACTGATCCTGATCGTTTTCATATGTGTATTCCGTTTTTATTAAGGTGCAAACACAGCAGCGTCAGCTTGGCTCGGCCCACTGCTGTGGACTCTCTTCTGGATTCTGAGGGAGGGACGGCTCTGGCCATGACGTCATTCGGGAGAGCTGCGGTGGCTCCAGGACCGGCAGCTATGGGACTGGCGGCTCCAGGACCAGTGGCTCTGGGAGCAGCAGCCCCAGACCGAGGGTGCACGGACCAGCAGTGCATGGATCAGCAGCGTCCCTCGCTAAAATGTCCCGCAAAACCTGCCACAAGCTGTCATTCTGCCTTTTTTCTCTTCTAAATTTCTCTGCAAGTCCGCGACGCGGATTTGCAGGGACTGCACCAGCATTTGCAGCAATTCGATGGCTGTCATCTCCTGGCAACGCTGGGCAAGTCCTCTCCTGTATAGTGGCCGTCAGAACCGCCCCCAATACCACACACGTGGCTGCTTTCTCCTTCCCGGGCTTGGATTTTGCTTTTGCCCACAAAGCCAAGACCTGGTCTGTAATACTTTGGACACTGTGCCAGTGGTCCCTAGCCCACTCCAATCCAGGCACAGAGGGTCTTTCTCTAAAACCTTTAAGAAGTCCAGTAAGGGGGCGGATGGGTCTCTGCCCCACTGTCTTGTTACAGCACTTACATTCATTGCTACTGTTTTCTCGGGCAAAAAACTTTAAGGGAGGGTCACACCTTATAATCTCTAAGTGCCCGAACTAAACACCCCAAAAGGACACGAGAGGTTGCGGGTGTGGGTTTTTTGGGGTTTTGTTTGTTTGTTTTGTTTGTTTTTTTGTTTTGTTTTGTGTGTGTGTGTGTGTGTGTGTGTGTGTGTGTGTGTGTGTGTGTGTGTGTGTGGTGTTTGTTTGGGGTTTTTTGGGTTTGTTTTTGTTTTTTTTAAAAAGCACACACTGTGAGAGAAGGGGTGAAACAGCTTTCTAAGGAGTGTCACACCATAAAAACTTCCAGATGCCCCGCATAGCGCTCCGCAGGAGGACACACCTGAAATGTAGAGTTTTAATCATTTTAGCTAGAGGCTAGTTTTGCTGAAATTAGTTAGAATAGAATTAGCAAGCAAATACAGCTGGAGCTAATTAAAAAGGTTAATAATTCGCTAAGAAGCCAGGCTTAGAATAAGATTGAAGACACAAAATAAATAATAGCTTGTCATGCTAGGTTTANACTTTGCTTCTGCGAGTCAGGGAACTATCCTACGCGAAGCCCGACGCTGAAATAAACATACACTTTCTAACTTACTGAGTTAAAGAGTCTTTGTCCGTCTCAGTTGGATATCGATATTAAATCTTTATCCATATTTTAATATATCATTCTGGCAAGCCAGGTAGGAGCTGTTCTCTCTACCAAAGGGGCCAGGGGGTTCAGGGACCCCCTCTGGGGCGCCCACCCGGCTTTCGGGGAAGAGGGCTCCCTGACCCACTGACACCCCAGGGAAAGACCAGAACCTGCTGGAACCACGGACAAATGTATGTTTATAAAATCCTAAAAGATATCCCGGGACAGGCACGTTGATAAGTCGCAGCGGGACGCCCTGCGCGCAACAGGAGCCTGAATTAGTGTCTGCAGAGACACTGGGATATCTCCTCCAGCGAGAGATTTGACATCCTCAAGGCCTCCGAGTGGGCCCTGCTCAAACGCCACCACACCGAGGACATTTTCAGGGTGCAGCTGGAGGGAGCCTTTCCAGACACCATGACCAAGTGTGCAGAGCTCCTGAACAAGACAATCGACGTAGATTTTGTTGACATCAATGTCGGGTGTCCCATTGACCTGGTCTACAAGAAGGGAGGAGGCTGTGCTTTAATGACTCGCTCCAACAAGTTCGAGCAGATCGTCTGCGGGATGAACTCGGTGCTAGATGTCCCACTGACTGTGAAGATCCGCACTGGGGTGCAGGAAAAGGTTAACATGGCTCACAAAATCATCCCCAAGATCCGGGAGTGGGGAGTGTCCATGGTCACGCTGCACGGCCGGTCCCGGGAGCAGAGGTACACCCGGAGTGCAGACTGGGAATACATCGCCGAGTGCGCCCACATCACCAGCCCCATGCCTCTCTTTGGAAACGGGGATATTTTGTCCTACGAAGATGCAAATCGAGACATGCAGATGGGAGTTTCTGGAATCATGATTGCAAGAGGGGCACTCATCAAACCCTGGCTTTTCACTGCAATCAAAATAAAGGAGCAGAAGACCTAGATTCACCATTCCCGAATAAAGAAAGCTCCTGAAGGAATTTGGGGAATAACACCGAGCAACGAAGGGCTGAAGTTGAAACTGATTCGGGAAAGTGAATAATGGACTTGTAGTTATCATGAGCATCATGTAGAAAGCTTTAGTAATTGTTATACTTGTAACAGAAAGTTAGGACATCACCCAGTAGGCATACTGTGACTGGAATATATCGATATTAGATCTTTATCCATATTTTAATAAATCACACCTTACAGCACCAAGCCAACTGGCGGCAGAGATGGGGCATTTACTTCCCAGGAAGGGCCACATCATAAAAATCCCCAAAAATGCCCCAAACACTTCCTGGGAGGATGTACTTTAAATCACAAACGCAGCTGCACACAGAGTTACAGAAAGGGAAGCAAAATGCTTCTCAGAAAGAGCCGCACCGTAAAAGTCCCAAACTGCCCCAAGGAAAAACACTTTCTGAGAGGACACACCTTAAATTACTACAGCAGTTACAGATAACGGGACAAAATGCTTGTCTGAAAGGGCCACGCTGTAACAAGTTCCAAGTAGCCCAAGAGAAAAAACACTTTGTGAGAGGACACATGTTAGACCAGTTGCAGGCACTAGGTTTCAGGGAGACTCACAGCTTTTTTTTTTTCTTTAATGCCCAAATGAAATCTCTCCCCAAAATGCACACTAAATGATTAAAACAGATAAAAGGTTTCATTCAAGACCATCCCCCCACTGCCACCAATTTAAATGTCTCCTCCACTGTCGGGAACTGTGAGGAATTCTTTTAAAAATAAATGGTCAGGAATGAAATTAAGTCAACTGAGGCAAACATTGTATCTGAGAATAAATTTAAAAAAAGGAGTTATCGTACTAAAGAGGGCTAGAAAAGACAGAGCAGGAGGAAGAAAAACGGAAAAGGAAAAAGAGGGGGGGAGAGAGACAGAGACAGAGACGGAGACAGAGAGAGAGAGAGAAAGA
>VZTG01001477.1:17781-58945 GCA_013397845.1 Melanocharis versteri
AGAGGGAGGGAGAGAGGGAGGGAGAGAGCGAGTGGGAAGTGCTCTTGACGTCCACAAGGCAGGGGGTTGTGCTACACTCTGCTTGCTGCTGAGCCTGCGCAGCTCTCAGAGAGGCACGGCTCCCCAGGCACAGCCGCTGCGGTGACAGGCAGCCGGATGCGCGGTAAGTGGGCGCACAGGCAGGAGGTCCAGAACCCTGGACAGGGTCATGGCAGGGATTGCGGCGGAGGGCTGGATCGGAGGTGGACAGGGTTGGACACAAGTGGCTCAGGCAGGGATGCAGGAGTGAAGCAACAGGGTCACAGGTCATGGACACAGGAAGGCAGGACAGGCAAGAGGGCGAGCAAGAGCCAGCTAGGGCAGGAGAGCCAAAAGACAGGNTCAACTGAGGCAAACATTGTATCTGAGAATAAATTTAAAAAAAGGAGTTATCGTACTAAAGAGGGCTAGAAAAGACAGAGCAGGAGGAAGAAAAACGGAAAAGGAAAAAGAGGGGGGGAGAGAGACAGAGACAGAGACGGAGANACAAAAAATGGGCTAGGGCCAAGTCAAAGGAAAGAGCGAGCCTCTGCAGGCTGGAGCCGAAACAAAAACACAAGACCCAAAAGGCCCCCAGAATCAAAAAGCCCAAAAGACAAGACACAAAAAAGTCCCAGTCACCCAACCAAAAAGCACAAGACCCAAAAACCCCCAGAGATTGTGGTGCAGTTGCTTTTATACCCGCTGGCTCCTCCCGAAGTCTGCCTGCTGACAGGAGACCATTGGCCCAGTCCAACCTTCCGTGGCAGTTCCTTGGTAGAGACTTTTTGATACCTGATTGGAGAAGCCTCTCTGGGGAATACAGTGTCTCCTGCTGACTGCCTGTCCTATATGAAATGTTGCCAGATAAAGTCTCCCGAGAGACAGGGCTTTCTCCTGTCTTCTAGTTGTCTCCTGCAAGCAGGACATGTGGACCCGCTCCCTCACATGCCTCTGAGAGCCAGTGTTGAGACGTAACAAAACTAAATTGGCTCCTCACACCAGCCCACCACTTTATATTAAAAAAATTAGGATCAGGGGGTAACAGCTCTGGAAATTATATAGAAAACACTGATTGAACTGCATGGAGTATCTGACTTTCAGAAAAACAGCAAAAAATAGGTGGGTTTTTTTAAGTTAATAAAGACAACCTTTTTTCTCATTTTCTACCCCATACTGAACATACCATCATTGACCACCTCTTGAATAAACAAAGGAGCAGTTGCTTTAGTAAATAGCTGCTTCTGGAGGTACATGCTCCTCAGCTAGAAGAGAGGTTTCGGTCTTCTGTTGAGTGATTTTTGAACTTCATATTTTAGGGTGACTGGCAATTACTTACACACCTGCTGTTCAGGTGTGTGCCTACACAAATGAAGCTGTGAATTTGGTCAGGGGCTTATTGCTGTCTGGGTTAGCATTTACTCAGTCTGTGAGGTCAGAAAGAGCCTTGTGATAATGGCACCCATCTAAGTGACAATGCTTTGCATTTTTAGCTCAAAAAGAAGTGGAAGACTGGACAACTCCTATTTTCAAGCTAACTTAACAATGTGACATCTTTGTTGTTAGAAAAAACCAATATTTTTCATGATTCTGGCTTTGATATTGGTGCCAAATTTCCATCCGTCTAATATACAGACTCCTCTTTGCAATATCCTTCTCTTTTTTCAGGTTAGGCTTTGCAAACCATTGCTTTTCTGCCACCTTCAAATAATTCTAAGATACTATTGTACAGAAATGGCAGAGAAAACTCCTTTAAAAAATACAAAAGTTAAGACCTGGTCAAAGCAGAGAGCTCTGTTGTCCCCATAACATAAAGAATGAGCAATGGGATTAGTCCCCTTTAGACAGTGTTGGTCATTCTGGTATTAGCATATAAATATTTATACAGCAGCACAAATTTCCCACACAAGTAATTTCACTGATCATTCATTTCTGATGATCCAATCTGACTTGGTTTAAGGGCAACCTGACAGTCCTGTCAGGATTTTTCCGTCCTTTATGCTGATTGACCAGAAGTTAGCCAGAGGGAAGGGACTAAGAGATTTACGCAATTTTTACAGTTTTAGAGAAAAGTTTGCCTTTTAGAGGGAAGAACTCTTTACCTATTGCCACTTAGAGACAGGTAAAGAATATTAGAGCCTGTGAGGGATGTAGCTGGAAACAATAACAATTTGTCTCACTTGACACTTTAGTAAGATCCCCTACTGGAATTTGTTCAGACTGTCTAAAATGCAGATCAATCCTCTGAGCACATATATAATTTTGGATTTCCTGGCTCTGCATGCTGAGATGATTTTAAATATTCAGGAATGGCCAGAAATAGCTTGGCCATGGGGATCATCAACCCTTGGAGAGTTTGCTTCCAGATATTTTGTCATCTAATCTGGGAGAATGTGTCTTTCGGGTGCAGTGGGTTTGGGATTCTAGTTAGAAAAGATTATAGGGTTACTTTTCAAGTTGTGGATAAGACATCTGAACCAGACAGAATATGTTAACTAAAGAAGCAGCACATTTCCAGGAGGTGGCTATGTTGACACCTGCATTCTTAGTTTTGTTTTCACTTTAATAGACATGGTTATCTTCTTGTTATTTGGTATATTGTGCAGTTCCAATGCATGGAACATCTGAAAGTGTTCAAGGCCAAGTTTGAGGGTGTTTTGAGCAACTCGGTCCTGTGAAAGGTGTCTCTGCCCATGGCAACGGGGAAGGAACCAGGTGATCTTTCAGGCCTGTTTCAACCCAAACTATTCTGCAACTCCATGATTAGCATTTTGCAGAGTTGTTTCTTTCCTACAGCTGAGCTGGGATGTTTGAAAATCTGTTATGTCATTAATAAATTGTCCAGAATTCTTTTGTGCTTGCTACAGATAAATTTCTAGTGATGTTTTTCTAAAAATACTTAATTGTTTAGCAACTTCTCCTGCAAGATTTGGTGATTCTTTCAGCTATATTTATGCATCCTGAAATCAGATATCTCTAGTGTGCTTGCACAATGATAGTAAATGGTAGTTTGTAAATATTGTACACAACACTAGATTGAAATGCAGGCAGGAAACCCATCAGAAAGCAGGCAGAAAATTAGGAGGGAGTGAAAAAGTTAACAACTAAATTTTCAAAGTGATGCTTCAAATACAATTTTTGAAAATGAAATGTATTTTAAGCATAAATTAAGACATCCTTATTTTCAATTTGTTTCCACTCATAGAGACACATAAAGATCGAGCAGTTTTAGGAATTAAAATACAAATACAGGAATAGGGAAAAGTTCAGTTGATCTGTACATAACATACTGTAAATTTTCTTTGTATTTTCTAAAAGTGAGGTAGGGTGGCGTGAGTAAAAAAGATAAACAAGTGAGTAATACACCTTCCTTTTTGATTAGTGATGTGAACCAAGTTCAGAAAATAATAATTATGGAAAACCTGTAGGCATGGCCTACAGTTCTCATCAAAATATTTTTACTGCTTGTTTTCTCACAGGATGCCAGCTACCAGGGTGTTTCATAGATAAAAACAATAGAATCATAGAATATGCTGAGTTTGAAGGAACTCATCAGGATCATCAAGTTCAATTCCTGGACCTGCACAGGACACTCAAAGAATCACACCATGGGCCTGAGAGCATTGTCCAAACACTTCTTGAATCTGTCAGGCTTGGTGATGTGACCACTTCCCTGGGGAGCCTGTTCCAGTGTCCAGCAATCCTCTGGGTGAAAAACCTTTCTGCAATATCAAACCTAAACTTTCCTGCTTCAGCTTCATGTTATTTTGTTGAGTCCTGTCACTGGTCAAGAGATTGCAGAGATCAGTACCTGCCACTCTGTTTCCTCTCATGAGGATGTTGAAGACCCCAAGGAGGTCTCTCCTCAGTCTGACAAGCTCCTCAGTTGGCTTCCCCTCCAGACCCTTCGTAATCCTCATGGCCCTCCTTTGGATGGTCTGTAATAGCTTGATGTCTTTCTTATATTGCAGTGACCAAAACTGCCCCCAGCACTCGAGGTGAGGCCACCCGAGTGCAGAGCAGAACAGGAAAATCCCCTCCCTTGCCCAGTTGGCAATGCTGGGCCTGATGTACACCGGCGCACAATTGACCCTCCTGGCTGCCAGGGCAACGCTGACTCATATTCAACTTGCCATCAGCCAGGACCCCCAGATCCCTTTCCACAACGCTGCTTTCCAGCCTCTCATTCCCTAGTCTATACACACAAACAGAGTTGCCCCAGCCCAGGTGCAGAATCCAGCACTTTCCCTTGTTAAAATTCATGGTACCCCAGCTCAGGGCACTGGGACCCCCTTGGTCCATCAACTACGTTGAAGACAGAGGCAAAGAATGCATTAAATGCCACTGCCTTGTCTCTGTTGCTGTTTGTGAGGTGACCATCCTCATCCTGCAATGGACTGATGTTATTTTTGCAGTGCCTTCTGTAACTGACATATTTGAAAAAAACTCTTTTTATTGTCCCCCACAGTACTGGCCAAGTTCAACTCCAATTTGGCATTGGCCACACAAATTTTCTCCGTACAGTGGCAGCAGCATTTCTGTATTCTTCCCATGTCACCTTGTTACTGAACAGTTTATATTTCTGTAAGAAAAAGTCTATGCAGCAGTGGGGAAAGATGTTGGAAAATCCTTTAAACTTCAGCACAATAGTGTATGATCCCTATATTCATAGTTAATGCTTAGTTCTGTACCACAGAGTGCTTAGAACAAATGCCAGAGAATAATGTGTCTTTGTGTTAACTCCCTACATTGGTGAATATTAAGTCTTGTTGTAGATAATGCTCCTTTGTTTAATTCTATCAGTGTTTAATATATACTAGCTGATAGTTTTGAGAACAAGAATTATGTGTCGGAGCAAGGAACGATAAGTACATTGACTTGACGACATATTTGAGATACTCTCAAGGAGAAAAGATTAATCAGAATATCTGGAACCATACCCAAACAAGTCCATATAAATAATTAACATATATGCATGTATTCTGGAAACTTGATAAATGTGTATTAGTTTCTGGAACACAGCCTACTCTTTTGGGTTACGGAGCATCCATGCTTTCAGGAGAATTCCACATGTATCCATCACTGCTGATAAAGAAATGTCAACTTTCTGACCTAACAAATTGATTGGAGAGTTTATTGCCTGGTTTTTAGTGACAACCTGACATTGAGTCCAGTGGGTATAGACATTCTGTTTTTGCCTTATCTGCAAAAGAAGATTCCTGTTTGGCCAAGTCGGCCATCTGTCTCATCTGCTCACTTCTGATATTTTGGAATTTCCTGCTGCTGTGCCCTTAAGAGGCGATGTTTAAAAGGTGAGCAGAACTGTAAAAACATTTTCCCAGGGTACTTTACTCACTAGTTCCCTGTGCACCCTGAAGCCTCCTTTCCCTATGTCTAGGGTTGAAGTTTTGCTGGCACTTTTCTTCCTATCAACAGAGATTTTAAATTTGATCGCTTCATGGTTGCTGTGGCTGAGACAGCTGCCAATCTCCACTTTGCTCACAAGATCCTTTGACAGTCAGCAGATCAAGGAGGGCATCTTTCCAAGTTGTCTCCCTTAGGATCTGTTCCATATAGTTGTCATTCAGGTGTGTTAGGAATCTTCTGTCCTGCTTTGTACCACTTGTGTGATGCTCTCAGTTAATTTCTGTCAAGTTGAAGTTCTCCATAAGGACAAGGGCAGTTGACTTGAAAGTGTCCCTTACTTCCTCAAAGAATGAGTCATTGGCATCATTGCCCTGGCCAGGATGTCTATAGTAGACTCTCACAGGGACATCCACATTATTCGTTGGCCCCTTGATTCTTACCCGGAGGCTCTCAACTGTTCCATTGCCAACTGTGAACGCCATACATTCTAACCCTTCTACTACATACAGTGCCACCCCCCAGCCTCTTCTGCTCAGCCTATCCCTCCCGCAGAGCCTGAACCTGTCCAACAGGGCACTCCAGTCACAGGACCCATTCCACCAGGTTCCACTTATGCCAATGATGTCAAATCTCTGGGATTCAGTGAAAAAGTTCAGCTCCTCTTGTGTGTTCCTCACGCTGTGTACATTAGTGTAGAAGCATTTCAGGTGTGGTACATTGTAGTCAACATCTCCTAAAGCAGATTGAGGGATCCCATTAGTGCTCGTTTCCTCAAGTTTTGGCACAGCATTCCATTGGTCTTTACTGGTGACCATGATTTTGTCCTTTTCCCCCTTCCAAGCTAATTTAAAGCTCTATCAGTGAGCCTTGCTACTTCCTGTGCTAGAGCTCTTTTTCCCCTCTGAGACAGGTGCATCCTGTCAGATGTCAGTAGACCAGATGTTGAGTAGATCCTGTCACAGTAAAAAACCCAAAATTTTCCAATTATACACGCCTCTGAGCCACACTGACCTCATGGATCTGCCTATTCCTATCAATATTGTTCCTTGTTACTAGAAGGATTAAGGAAGTTCCTGATAGTGATTTGAGCAACAATAAATCATGGAAATAGTATATATTGGAATTTCTCACTCCTATCAACAATATTGGGGCAATTTAAGAAAGTTTTACTCAGACACATCCTAATGACAAGGTTCAGTGTGAGCATTTGTTACCCACTGAAAAATATAGTTAATAAACAAAATGTGCTAAATGGTTCATAAGGCCTTGTTTGGTAACATCCCATTAGATAAATGCCTCAGCTGATGTTATGTGTTCAAAAGGCAAGGGAACAGAACAAATTTTTTCACCAGTGTCTAGAAGTTAATTTATCTGGTTGTTTTATGCACATCTGTAATATTTACATGGAAAGAAAATAAAGAATTTTAAAACTTGGCTTAATACTTTCAATTATGCAGTTGCAGACCTAGAACAACAATATAATCTTATATTAACAAGGAGAAATGTAAAATGGTGATTTTTCAGCTTATACTTTTTTTGTGGAATGATGTAACTGAATCTGCTAGACAGAATTAGTGATCCATTTTCAAAGCTGCAGGATATCCATGTAGGTTTCACATT
This sequence comes from Melanocharis versteri, assembly GCA_013397845.1. Classification (NCBI taxonomy): domain Eukaryota; kingdom Metazoa; phylum Chordata; class Aves; order Passeriformes; family Melanocharitidae; genus Melanocharis; species Melanocharis versteri. The sequence continues at coordinate 24,787 of VZTG01001477.1, forward strand.
AAAAAAATCAAACCTAACCAAAGTGAAAAAAAAATCCAAAAACAAAAACTAGGTTTCAGTCTTTCAGGAAATTTCATAAAGACTAAAAGGATCTGTATTTAAGTTCAGAATGCTGTTTTTCCTTTTTAAAACCCTTTAATGTAAACTATGTGAAATTTTAATTTATACGTTTTTCTTACAGTTTTTTTCTAAAATTTCTGCTCTGTTCATGTTCTCATTTTGATCATGTAATACACGGAATTTCAAGAAAAGCAATTTTTATATTCATAAGTAATTTTTTTCTCTTTTTCAACAGATATTTTTGTTATACTAAGATTACATTTTGTAGAGATAGATACATGAAAAATTTCAAGGTGTTCTGTTATGTTTTTAATTGGTCTGACAGTTTTACAGAACCATCTGGTGCAAACAGATAAGGGTGTGACTAAGACAATTAGGATATAGGAGTTTTTAGTTAATTTCAACATATCAGTCGTATTACTTAAAAGTGATAGGACAAAGTTTGAATTTAATTGCCTGAAAATAGGCAGCTGACACCATCTTAGATCATTTTTCATCAATCTAGTTTAAAAGTGAGCAGATTCCTGATATTCCCGGTGCAGTTGCAGAACATATTAATCAATTAGTATTGATATTGTTTGACTCTGTGACCTATTTACCATATTCTCATAAGAAATATTAAGTTGACCTGGCCCTCTTATGAGATTCCATGTGTTCTTCATCAACTTAATTAATATGTATACTTTCACCAAGAAGCCAACTTTAAAACTCTCATTGTTTTATCTACATGTTTTCTGAATGTATTCTGAATATTAACCCGAGTCACATCATTTTACAATAGTAAGTCCAAAGATCAGTGAATTATAAATCTTGCAGAATACATCCAACTTGCTGATTAACTTCTAACGAGTCAATACATCACCTGGGGACTGCAAGACCCAACATTGCCCCTAGAAGAAACTCAGTGGAGTATGATGATGTATCAGAATGATGTTGGTGTATATAAACATGCAAGCAGACTTCCATTCTTACAGCTACAATTTGGTCTAAGTTCAGTGGAGTTTTTCTTGATTTACTTCCCTCTCACACAAGGCTTCATAGTTACATGACATGAAGATGTTATTTGCATTAGTCTGAGAATATTTAGTAAAATATGAAATGTATACAAATTTGTCACTCAGGCTCACAACTTGAAGGTTACTGAGATCCCTGGACTGTCTTAATGTCCCATATGCATGAAACATGTATGAAAATATTATTTATACATGTTCTGGTCAAACACCTCACATGATATGTCTATTTAAAGCTGTGGTTTTGCTCTACACCTGAACCTAGGAGTAACTTACAGCTACATTATTTTCTATACAATGCTCTTAAATATAATTATCTCACTTCATTTTTTATAGGGAAGATGGAGTTTAGAACCAACGATGCACACTTGGCAGGACACCAAAACAAATCAGCGTCAACATCTAGAAGAAAATTCCAAATACAAGAAAATAACAGTGACTTAACCTGATTTAATATCAATAAATTGGTTAAGGGTAATGGAACAAAACACTTGATCTTTTCTTCTTAAAAATTTTAAATTATTTTATAATATATTATAACTGTTGTAGCTCCTTCCAACTAGGTCTATCCATCACAGCCTGGATGGAGAAACTGCTCTTCCTGCATATTAGAGAGCCAAAATGTGAGGAAGGCTTGTGACAGAGGACAGAGGATAATAAAGACCTACAGACCCCATTCAAGAGCCTGTTCCTGCCATTGTCTACAAAGTCTTTTGTGTCTTTACTGAAACAACAGGTATCATCTCTTGCTCTGATATACACTGGGATGCAGCAATCCTATCAATCCACATCTCCAAAGTGGTTTTGGGTCCCAGCATGCAAAGCTTGACCTTCAGCTATGCCTTGCAGAGCTGGTGCCAAACAATGTGAATTGTCTTCCTACACGCTTTATGGAGAGGCCCTGGTGGTACTCCACCTCCTCCCTACTCTCACATATTTTAGGTATTTCATATGAATGAGTTACAGCAGCTGAGGTTTAACCTCACCTCTGACACAACTTCACTGTCTGAGCTCTTCCTTCTTCCTCATCTATTGCCCAAACTGCAGCCACTCCCTTCCCAGCCCCGCAGGTCTGAAATACTTTACCCAGAATACAGGTGCCATGGGCTGAGGGGGTCTCCTACCCTGGGGCATCAGGTGGTTAAGCCATGTCCTGAATGGCTGCGGGAAGGTATAAAGCTCAGAGGGGTAAAGGTGGGACATACAGCTATGTTTCCTATGCTCCCATTGAATTACCAAAGACAACACAGCAAAGAACGGCTGGGAGATACCTCTGACTACAGTTTTTTGTGTCATGTCCACACACCATCCTGTCCAGACTATGCTTTCTTAAAGATCTCATGAGATGGGCAAAGCTGAGAAAGCTCGAGGGGCAGCAGGCCATAGAATGTTTTGGAAGGGACCTTTAAAGATCATCTAGTACAACTCCACTGAAATGAGCAGGGACATCTTCAAGTTGATCAGGTTGCTCAAAGCCCTACCCAAACTGACCTTGAATGTTTCCAGGGATGGGGCACCTAGGAGCTCTCTGGGCAATCTGTGCCAGGCCTTCACCATCCCTATCATAAAAAAAAAGTCTTCATTATGTCTAGTCCAAAACTTATCTTTTTATAGCTTAAAACTATTTCCCTGTCCTATCACTACAGGCCCCACTAAAAAGTCTGTCCACGCATTTCTTTTAAGCCCTCTTTAAGTATTAAAACATTAAAGTCTGCTGTGCTGCAACAGAGTAGACTCTGTTGAGAACAGACAAGGTGAGTACATACGAGGCTTGATGAGACCCACCACATTTTATATGTTCCCTTGTTTTTTCATTTTAAAAGACATCTTACCTAATGTGTTTCTCAATTGGTTACCTATAAAGTTATGACATCAGTACTGTTGTAGTATCAATATGGTGAAGAACATTTGACTGTAATATACTTTATCTTCAAATGTAGAATGAAATGTAACAAATTATGTATATTGAGTTAATAAAATTATCCCCAAAAGACAACAGAGCTTCAATTTAGCTCACCTGATGTTTAAATTAAAGGAGCAGGCCTTTATTTTCACACATCTGCTCCTTTATCTTACCACCTTCACCTTCATCTTCATCATCATCATCATCATCATTGCTTTACATAAACATAATTACTCTTTATGTAATGTATAAATTTATATACAACCTGTAATGGCATTCTAACAATTGCTGGGAAGTAAATGCTTACTTTCCATAGCATGGTAAAAATGATGTTTGCAAGTAAGTGTACGAGTAAGTCTGTGTAAGAATGGGAACTGTTATTTTACAGACTAGTGTTAGAAAGTCAAAACTGTTGTCAATTCACCATAGAACTAAACTTAAAACCAATTGGGTCTTAGCTGGTTCTGTTTTGTAATGAGCAAGGAGGCTAGGTTGGGCTCACTGACATTTTCACATACCCAACTTTGTTGATTTCTCATTTCAGATGAAAATCACACAAAGCTTGGGGCTCCTGGCATGAAGATAAACTTAAACATTTTTGGCTCAATTCTGTTTTCAAGGTTGTTTTACTAAAAGTGCAGTGGGACAATCTCTAAAGAAGAAATACATTCTACTGTCGAAGTGAGACCAGCTAAACAATTCCAAGACAAATCCTATACTGTCTATCTGTTCTCTGTTCTTCACTGGAGCTGTGTAAAGCTACTCAGAAAGCCATCCCCTTTTGGGCCATGCATTTTATTTTCTTTCCCTCCTAAAGCAAAAAAGCACAAGATGCTAAAGGTGGTATAAACCTGCGTGACTGCTGTGTGATGTAGGCAGAGAGAACATTTTCCATTAAAATACTGCTAGATGTCCATGAAAAATTAGAAAAAGTAAATCACAGGACTATCAGCACGGTGCGAAATAATGGAAGATCAAGAGAGAACAGGTTCTGATTTCTCTTTCACTCTCTGGATTAGAGGAATGTTTTGCTTGTCTCCTTTTCCTGTTGGATTGATGGGTATGATGTATAATGTTGGGCAGTCAGGAAAGACTGGTCTTGTGTTAGGAAGTCAGAATAGCCTCAAAGCAATTCCAAGAAGAATTCTATTTTATCTGGACTTGAAGATAACCACAATCATCCCTCTGAACTTTCAGCAGGCTGTAACAGATACATCATTAAGAAGATTCCACTAATACTGAGGTATCCCTGCTCCATGGAGCATCTTCAGAAAGAAATATCCCCCTAGGGCTATGAGGTGTGCTGCCTGCAGACCTGAGCAGTGGCTACCTCCTGCTAAACTGATGCAGTTGATCTGTGCTGAAAGTTGCATAATATTCTACAACTGCAGTGAAAGAGGGTATTAATTCTGAAAAAGCTACTGTATAATTCCATATAGACACTTCCCATTTTGAAATATATTTGAATTAAATTAATTTTTGAATAAAAATTAACTGCAGCATTGAATGGATGGCACTAGGGTCAGAGTTTTGCATTCTGAATTCCCCTCTTTTTGCTTAAAAAAAAAGAAAGAATGAAAACGTAGTTCCACTCTCTTTTGTGCACCCTCTTTTGTACTTTTCTAAAAGTATCTGTAAGTGATTGTATTTTAAAAATGGGATTACCATGATCATTAGATAATGTTTTACACATCTTAAACACATTTTTTTTCCTTTGCTTCTTTTAGTATCTGAAGTGGAAAAGTGAATGGAGAATGGTAACACTTTAGTCATGGATTATTTTGTTTCTCTTGTCTAGAAAGAAGTAGTTTATGTTGTTTGTCTTGAAATAAAGAGTTAATGCCAACTTGGGTAGATTTTTGTTTGTTTTATTTTGTTTTGCAGCTGATGTATTTTAGCTGCGTTCCATAAAAGCATTTAAGATGGATTACTAATTACTGAGAAATTCATCTGCAATTCTGCATGCCTTGGAAACAACATGTGCTAGCAACAAAAAGAAAATTTGGTCTTTACCTGCATCGTGGAATATTCTGAAGGCAATAATTGTGGGAAAACTGTATAGTGAAATGTGTAGTTTTTACTGTTTTGGGGACAGGGGCAATTCTTCTTTTGGACAGCACATGGCATGAGAAAAATTCTTGACAGAAGGTACCACCAGAATGTAAAAATCTGACTCTCAGTGTCTTTTACTTGGTCCTTTTCATTATTTACCTATTACAACATACACTGGAAATGCAGTTCTTCTATTAGATTTCTACTTGCTTGCTTGCTTTCACCACCATGGACCCTAACAGACAAAAAAGTTAATGACATTTTTTCATTTAAACATATATACTTCAGAAACAGGCCATTTACATTCAGTCATAATTTTGCAATGGAAATCAATAGGGAAAAGCTATGATTGCTACCTAAAGTATGATTTTGTCTATTTTGTAATATTTAAAAATTATAACTTAAAAACCAGCTTGTTTCTATGAAATATGATTATGTATTTCATTCTTTCAAGGTTTCTTAGAGAATGATCTGTCTTCATTGTCCCTATGAAACTAATGTTTTTTCAAAATTTTTGGCTTTCTTACTGTTTCATGTGCTCAGCAGTATATTAAAGAAAAAGTAAAATTAGTGAAAAAACCTTAAACCAGTTTCAACTGTCTTGTATTTTAATTGCTATTTTGCATTCCTCTTATAGAGTTTAGTCTTTTAGAAATCCTGTAGATCCTTTGCAGACAAAATCTTTGTTCATATTGCTCGAAATGATTATAAAATGGAGTTTTGAGATTAGTTTTGTGTGTGTAATGCAGCTCCTGATCATTTTTCCTGTCATATTCTTCTGTCTACTCAGAACACTTTTTCCACTAATACAACTTAACTTTTGATGTAATTATTGTGTATGTTTTTCCCGATTTTCTAATAAAATAAATGGTTCATGTTGCTTAAACATCTCTTTGGTTGGATTTCTGGTTAAAATACTTCAATTATTTTAAATTGCCATTTCTAAACCTTTCAGGCTCCTCTTTCTGATCTTGATCTCTTTTAATCTGGGTATTATGGTGGCGGCTAAAGTCTAAGAGTCTGTGCAGCACTATCCTATAGGAATAGAAAAGTTAAAATAGCACAGCACTATTTCATTTTCAATAAAGTTTTTTGAAATATTTGGAGCCATACAATATATGACCATATTATGCTCATCACGGTTTTGAGAGCTGTGAATTTACTTAAGTGTATCACAACTGTTCTGGAAAGAGTGCTTAAATCTGAGTGGTGGCAATGGTGGAATACAAGGTATCTCTGGCATTGCTTCCTCGCAACCAGGGCGGAGTTAAACTGCTCAGTGATCGTTTCAGAGAGTAGTGAAGAAGCTTAGACTTTCAGTGGATACCAATCCTGACAGCATTGCTTCTTTCCCTAAAGTAATAGAGTGGGGTTAGCAGTTGGTGCGTTTAGCTGCAGATCCAGCTACATTTCCATGCAAAGGAGTGTTGATATCAGACAAATTCCAGGTAACCACCCAGAAAAGTGGAAAATCTGCCCATGGACAACCATCCTACTCTCCATTAACTCTGAGTCTTTTCCCTAACCTCTAAACACTTGCACTAATGCTAACACAGCACTGAACAAGGAATCGCCTGTGCTGGCTGAAGGGCTGCTGAGTCTTGCTTCCACTTTAGAAGAGATAAAATCAAGGACCACACTGTAACTGTAACACACAGTCTCTTAAGAGCGTCTTACATGGGAAGTCATTTAACCCTGCTTGCTTGTGAATAATTAATGAAATATGTAAATCTAGCTTCAGATTTGTAACGAATATAGCACAGGAGAAAGCAAAAAGGCAAAAAACATAAAATTTGGGCATTGAGTGTATCACATACACACTTGAGGAGAAAATTAGTCCTGCTTTACTTAACAGAAAGCAAAAAGAGAAATGCGTATGGACCTACAACATCCTAGGAGGGTGAAGGCAGTGTCAGCAATATCAAACAATGTGCAATCATTTAACCAGAGAACTTATTTCTGTTCGATGACATTCTATCATATGAGCCAGCCCAAAGCCACACATTTTTATATTTCCATTTTCACTGTTATTTTCATCTCCATGCCATTGGGTTGAAGTGTTAATAAAATTCCACTCCAACAAGAGGTCATTTCACAACTAAATGCAGCAGTTTGAAGTGGGAAATATAACAAGCACTAAGAAGATGTTTAATGAGGTAGCATTCTGGATGTGCTCTTTGAAGAGTACATTTGCAGAATTGTTTGATTGCTTAGATCATGCAGGAAAATATAAACCGATACAGATTTAGCGTTGATTCTCATAGTTGAATTCAGATCAAACATCACTATTCCACTTGGAATTACAAATAAATCTGATACTGAATTACTTGATATCATGGAACTGTTTCTGTGCAATTTGCATAGTAAAAGGCTGAGAAAAATGGTGCTTCCTTCAACCTAAACATAAATAAGGTAAGACTTGAATCTGCTTATTCATATTAAAACAATTGTAGTGAGTCTTAAGACTGATTATAACATTGTGTTTAAAAGCACAGAGATGCAATTTAACCATGTCTCCCATCATTTGGTTCTTTATATTTTTGCCTTCTGACAGTAACATAGAAGAGTTTATTTATAAACTGTAAATATGCCAATATTCCAACTGTCAATGTTGATTTCATTTAAAAGAAGCAAGCTGGCATAAGTGGTTTTGCATGTCAATGTGTGAACTCCAATGCTTACCATTGTTCAATGTTTATCTCAGCTCCTAAATCTCAGCATGCAACATATAGAATTCAGTCTTGGGCACTGTTTTTATTGAAAGAGCAAGAAATTGGAAGACATTGGAATTGACTCTGCTCCTGGAATGAGTTTGGTTTTACTTCAATCTCTTTGCCATCAATAGGTATCAATCAGAGATCCTAAATAAATACCAGATGCTAATTCATTATTATTATTGATCACAATTATAATCACCTCCAATTTATACAATTCTTTAATTGTTTCTTGGGAGTCTGCTACATTTGCCACCATGCTAATAAAAAAATATAAGCTCTGTTTTTTCTGCACCTCTCACGGTGCTGCATGGGTGTCAAAGACTGAAAATAGTTTATGCCTCAAACATTGATATAAAGTTTTAAAGAAGCTACAGCCACAGAAATCTCCTTGAAGAACTTTGGACTGTAAATCGAACTGCTGACTGGATTAAAGGAAACCCATTGTTCCATCACCTCAGGCTAAGGGAAAGGTATGTATCCACAATAGGCCAAAGCCTCCAGCTGCCATCCCAGCTGAATTTGGGGGNCTATACAATAAAACCCATATTATTGTCACTGGCATATGGTCTCGTTTGCACCTTAATTCAGGCAGAGGAATTTCCAAAGAACCCTAATAATAATAATAATTGGATCATAACAGGATGCTATACCTTGAACTCAACACAGAGATTCATCAGGATGAGTAATGGAGGGAGGCAAATTCATTAGAGAAAAGAAAGCAGAAACATGAATAAACTTTAAAGACGACAATCAAAAAAAGCAGCTTCTGTGATTTCCACTTCCCCTCCCGCCACATTTCTGTTTTGGTTTTGAAAACTTAAGATCTCTCTTGTAACTCAATTTCATCTCCTGATGGATCCCGCAGTAAGATCACAGCATCTACTCTGCTTTGAAGGTTTTCTTAGAGAAATGGCAAATGTTGATATTTGAACTGGATAGGAGTCACCAATTCCTGTCTGCCTTGACTCCTCCAAGATCACAGATAAATTGTTTCAGTCAACTGCCTACTACCTCAAAGGTGAAATTCATCAACATTGGTAATTTTAAAAACACCTAGAGTCATAGAATGGTTTGGGCTGGAAGGGACCTTAAAGATCATTTAGTGCCAACCCCTCTGCCCCGGACAAGGACTCCTTCTACAAGACCAGACTGCACAAATCCCTGACCAGACTGGCCTTGAACACTTCCATGGATGAGACATCTTCTCTGGGCAAACTGTTCCAGTGCCTCATCACCCTTATAGTAAATAATTTCTTCCCAATATCTAATCTAATCAGTTTGATGCCATTCCCTCTCATCCTATCACTCCACATCCATGTCAAAACTCCCTCTCTTTCCCTCCTGCAGCCCCTTTAGGTACTGGAAGGGGTTCTGAGGTCTCCCAAAAGCCTTTTCCAGGCTAAACCACCACAACCTTCTCAGCCTGTTTCCACAGGAGAGGTAAATTAACCTAAATCTTCCCTAACTTGCTCTTTTCCTACAGTAGATGTAATAACCATGATAACTAATTTCAGTCAAGTAATGACTGAAAAACAAATTAAACTTTTCTGCTGGAGTGTTGTTAGTGTATCATTTAATCTCCTGAGAGTCAAACAACCCTTCCCTTTGTTATCTGCCTCAACACTACTGTACGTACAGAACGATTTCCAGACACCGTTTTTGTCCCTGGTGACATGTGAATTTACTTTGTGCCTTAAGGACATGACAACAGATTGTAGTGAGTCATATCCAAGGTCCATCTGGCCTACTATACTATCTGCAGCCAAGGTCAATAGCAGATAGGAAATAGCCTAAGAACTGGGCAAGTGTATTTTAATTTTTTATCAGCATCTTGTGGTTGCATCCTTGCATATACTAGATCTGGGGGGATTTCTTTTTATCTCCAATGAATTTTCTTCATAATTGAAAGGTACTTTTAACTTACACAATATTCCTTATTATGAAGTACCATAGCAAAGCACAGACTGTGAGAAATAATCTCCAGTCTCCTGCTGTCCATGAACCTATCCAATGTATTCTTACTAAATTATCAGTTTTCTCTTTGTCATCCTTGATTGTCCTGAGTTTTGTCAATTTGAGCTTCTCTGAGATGTGCCGGTTCCTGTACGCCTTTGAGCAGCAGAGTTAACGCTGCTTAAACTTCCTTTGGGATATTGATGCTATTACACTTCATGTGCTCTCTTGTGACAGGTTTGAGTTTGATAAGGCATCATCTTCTATCTCTCCTTCCTCTTCTCCCAAAGACCTGAGTGAAAAAGGAAAGTTGGGAAAATCAACAGTATTTATGATTGCAATACAGCACTGAAACAATACCCTTTTTTTGTGTTTGACAGTTATCTCCACGTAGAGCAGATGCCACTTGTTTTGCAATCAGAATAAAAGGGGTTGGCACTCAGATTGCATTTTTTAGATCACTGATGAAGCCACAGGACAAGAGACCAATAATTCATGCAAGTGAGGGCAGTGGGTGCAGAACAGAGATACCTTGAATAAACTCAGCGCAGAGTTTGACCACAATGGGGTCAACAGAGTTTATTTACCCAATAAGAAAGAAATTATTCCATATTTAACTCCTTGATGCCATAAGAAGATACCAATGAGCAGCCAGCTAGTAGGGTAGTAAGCTACGTTAACAGTAAACAGTGAGCAGGGGCTGAAGTGAAGCCATATTTGGGGGGGTCAGACCCAGATGTATACATCAGCCTGAGCTCAAGTACTTTCATAGGGGACATTTGTAGATACTTTCCTCTCCTACGATTTCCCTGAACACCCAGTAAAACAAAATAGAAATAAATACATAAAAAGGATCATATTGTCTTATAACTGGGTCTAAAACCTCACCAGAAATAAACAAACAAACCTCAAAACAGCATGTCTTTTCTTCATTGATGCAAATCATGTATTGTCTGCATTAACTTTTTCCTTTCTATTATTCGCTCCAGCTGAGTAGACTGCTTACTGGTGACTTACCTTCAAGTAAGTAAAAGCCACTTAGCTACACACTACATACTTTGGAAGGGGAAATGAAAGAAGTTCCAGTAATGCTTTAAGACTGAGGTTGGGGTCCTATGGTTATAATTTTAAGGAAGAGAGTTACCTGCTATGTTTTGCATTACATGCCCTCACATCTGTGTATGTGTATGTAGGTATTACATGCCAGTGTGTACATTTACATATGTTCTTATGCTATATAAACTCAGTTTTTTATAATTGGAAATAAAGAAGTTATGCACCTTTTTTTTTTAATTTCAGAGTCTGCGTAATGTCCCTCCATGTGCACATTTATAGACATAGTTAGTGGAGTTCAGCCACCCTTACACTGGGATAAATCTGTACTAATTTGGATTGCCTAAAAGTCAGGCAGTATCAGTCACACAGAGAGACAACTCCAGAGGACAAAATTCAAGGAGGTGGGATCATTTATCACTGGAGTGCTACATAGCCAACTTAACAACTTGCTTAAATTGTATGTCTCACTTCAAGATAGTTAAAATTAAAGCAAACAAATGTTTTTTTGACAGCTATTTGCTGTTAGTCAGCTCTGGAAGATCACCTGAGTATGCAAATAATTGGATGAAAAAAATGACAACGCAGGGTAACACCACTTGTACTCCAGCAAAAACCAGAGAGAAATCCAGGCAGAGATAGATTTCCAGTCTCCTTTAATATGCAAAGTTGCATGCAATACCAGCTTTTCTTTGCATGCAATTGTTGCCACATCCATATTTAGGCAAGAGAGCAAAGAGATTTGCAGGAAAGAATACCACTTTTGATTTTAATGGGCATAAAAATGCTAACCAGCACAAATGACTGGAAGTGTTAAGCTGTAGACATTGCTGTTCAGCCTCTTCAGACTTTTAGACTTTATGGAGGAAGCAGGAAAAGTGTGGAGCTGTTGAAATATTACCAATATTTTTCTCCATCAAGAGATACTTCATTGACAAAGTATTTGGATATTCTTATTTTAAACAAATGACAGTGTTAATACTCTTAAATATATTCAAAACCACATCAGATGAAGAAATGAATAAAATCTACAATTCAAAGAAATACACCCCTCTCAACACACAATTTTGATGATGTCCAAACCCACATGATCTTTTATCTAATTATTTTATGCTTTTTCACATGATCAAATCACGGAAACACCCAAGATTTCCTTTCCAAATGGTCGGAAAGCAAATGTTATTCTGCTGTGAAGAAAAACCAGTCCTGCACATCAACAATATGACTCTTTGTTACACTTATCCAGAAAGCTTTAATTCCAAAGCTGTTGATCCATCTCTTTTTATAAATATTGCAAATACAAAACAAAAACAACAAGGCCATTATCTCAATCAACAATGAACTTTTAAGAGACACATTATTTAAAGTATCTCACCTATGGAAGAAGATTCTGTGGTTACAAAAATTTATACTGCTACATAGAAATTAACAAAATACTTCTTTATCTAAATATTTAAACTATGTTCAACAGAGTGAGATTACCTTAATGAATTCCTCTCCTTAGGGAAGAACAGAATTTTGTCTAATGTGTTCACGGTCATTTCTGAAAATTAAAGAATGAAACAAAGGGCAAATCTGATTTTCACAAAACCAGCAGAATTACAGCTTTGTTCATCTTTGGAAATTATTGCCTGAGTGATGCTGCAAATGTTTATGCAGTTGAAGTCATGCTCCATGGCCTTGACAAAAACATAACATAAAAGATGGCAGGAAATAAATATACTCATTTCACATAGCTGTGTATATATCTTCAATCTTTACCTAAATATTCATTCTTATTTGTAGGATTTATCTTGAAAAGCATCATTTGAGGCTATTTTTTAATTGCTGGAAACAAACAAATGGGAAATGCTTTAGGTGTCAATGCTGTATCTCACACTTCTTTGTGGAGAGCGGCCAAAGGAATTGTGAACATATAAAATATCTGTGCCCTATTAGCAAGCTGTCAGATGGACGCAAGCCAGTCATTTTGAACAAACGCCCACACCCTTGATTCTTCACAGTAGAGTCTCACATGCCTATTTTATGAGCAGATGTGTTATTGTAATTACACATAATGCAGCCATTCAAGGAAAAAGGAAAAAATGAAACAATCCTAGAAAGATAATTTCTTAATTGGAGTGGACTAGTAACATCCACTTCCATAATATAATGAAAATGGTTTATGTGGCTCTAGGGAAGCATTTGAGTCATGTTTTTCCAGAGTGATTTGCCCAGGCACAGTGGCAGAAGAGAAAATTTTGATGATGGTAAATTGCAGTCTCGAAAGCTCAAAAGTCTGTGATGGACTGTGATGGTCTCCCTGCTGGATATAAACTGGAGCTCAGGGAGATGAATCCCACTATGGAACTCTTTGCAGCCATGCTGGGGAGTCAAGTACAGCCAGTCACTCAAGAGAGACTCTTCAGCTGTGCCAGCCATCTGCAGCAAGAGAGAAGCCAGTCACCCTAGGCTGCCCTCATCATTAATAGGCACTTTCAGAGTGTGAGTCATATGGCCTATTTTAGATGCCTACCTCTGCATAAGAACTATTGCCAAGAATAAGGCCTATGTTTGGCAAAATGATCCCCACCCCGGTTTCTCTTTGCTGACATCTGATGGATTGCAAATTTAAAAGCCATCTGTGGAGTTCTTCTTCCAATATGATTAAACATTTTACTCTTTAATGATTGTCAGTTCCATAACAGGTGTGGTTCGGGCTCTGATCTTGGCAGTTTAGCTGCAGATTACAGTAGAGTTCTTGCATCAAAAACCCAACACTCTTCCCTTAAAGTAACTGAGGGCTTGAATACCTTTAATCCAGCTGGAGATAGCAACTTCCACAAGACCATCAGTCAAATGTTCTTGTGGATTTATGATGGAAGATTGGACTACCTTTGTTATTAGTGCACATTAAAAATCATGCATATAGGTGCAACTATGAATACATGACAGACAATTTCATGTATCTGTTTTGGTTTTATAGTAACCTACAGTATCTCATAAGAGAAGAGGAAAAAGTATGAGGATTAGCTGTTAATTCTCAAGTACTCATACACTGCCCATCAGTTAAAATGACACTTAAAAAACCCAAGTATTCAAAGCCAATAAATAAATCTATTAATTAATTTCAAACTTTGTTGATTCTTGCAGATTTTCATTTTGCTGGGAGGACTCCTTTCCCTGGCCAATTTGTGGTTCACACGGGAAAATGTTTTTCCCTTGTTCTCTGACAACACAGGAAATATATTTACGTAAATGAAAAAAGCTGGTTCAATCAATTCAAACAAGGAAGCAGAGAATGTATTTTGGAGTTGTACATAAACACAATTTGAAGAGGTAACAGTGAATTAAACACAATGTATTTGCACAAGCATTTGTAAAAACAGTTCACAAATTTCACAGAATGCTTTATTCCTATTATCTCAATTACACAATTGGTTTGTCACTTGCTATTTGACCCAATCTACCAATCTTCCTGCTAAATAGGAAATACATTCAATTTTCCATCATCCTTCACATTAACCACACATCTCCTGCTGCTGCACTTGGGGAGTAAAACGGAAGGATTCTTTAAAACATTTCATTATTTTTAAATTCTACACTACAAACAAACAATCTAATAAATTAGTAACTCAAGTGGTTGAATATTGATTGGAAGGAAGGAAGGAAGGAAGAGAAAGAGAGGAAGAGAGGAAGAGAGGAAGAGAGGAAGAGAGGAAGAGAGGAAGAGAGAAAGAAAGAAAAAGAGAGAAAGAGAGAAAGAAAAAGAAAGAAAGGAAGAAAGGAAGAAAGGAAGACAGGAAGAAAGGAAGAAAGGAAGACAGGAAGACAGGAAGACAGGAAGACAGGAAGACAGGAAGACAGGAAGAAAGAAAGAGAAAGAAAGAAAGAGAGAAAGAAAGAAAAATTCTGAGGATCTCTCTTTTCCTTGTATTGCAGGGTAGACAAAATAAAAATAGGAGATATAGTTTGCTAGGAAAAAAATAATAAAAAAAGGTAAAAGTTTCTTCTCATAATCAGCCAAGGAAGTTTTACCAGAAGGTATCAACCAAGACAGCTGCAAGAAGTGAATTTATCCCAGGTCATTTCCACCCATGTTCCTCCTTCAGAGTCCCACACATACTCCCACAGCCACTGTCTTATGTAGAAAAATCATAAATAAAGTGTTCACCTCTGTGCCAATTCAGGTTTATTATCTACTTTCTGGTGGTCTGGTTTTTTGCTCCTTCTTTTTAGTCATCATTTTTAAAAGGACATACGAATTGGCCTTTTGTAGCCTCTTTTTATAGTGGATTAAACTCAACAGAGCAGAATGCATAAAAAAGATAATTTTTTTTTTATTAAATGTTTTCCAAGACAACAGCAAAACAACAATTACAAAAAAAACCCTAACCTCCATTTTTAACAATTTTTTTTTTGGTTGTAAAATGCATCTTTGGATTCTATACAGTTAGAACAGTGCTATCAATCACATTCACTGTAACTAGAAAACTGAAAATTGAAATTCTTTGTGACAAATTCACTGTAATTCAATTTTCTTTTTTATTTCAGATGCATGCATATTTAAAAATCCATAACTAATCTTAATATATTAATTATATATACAAAGTTAGCCAAAAATTAAACACAATCACAGTTAAAAAGGGGAAATATCTCTTCATACAGCTGAATGTCTAAAAGCAGCTGATGCACTCCATAGCTGGTGCAGTGGCCGATGTTTTTGTAAACCAGAATAGCCTAGGGAAATCCTTAACATCTACTTAAAGCAGAATGTTCCTCAATTACTAGGCTAGAGAACTGCCCGTTATACAAATATTAAAAATTTTTCAGATAGAGTATAAGCCAACTAAACTAAGAAAGTATTTCTTTTCCTTCTTCTGGAAAAAGACTGTGAAAAATTGGTAAAAATAATGACCTTCAATTCATTTGCACCCCATGTCAAATAACATGATATTTGTTCATAGATTTCCATTATATCAGCTGTGCCAACTATTCACAAAGAAGAAACAACTTGAGTTCAACTCAGCACAGGGAGTAAACACAATGGACCACAAGGGGTTATTTTGGATTTCACCCTGCTGTAAATGCCCACAGCTAATTTTATTTCACTCACACCATGTTTACCATTATGCAACTCTACCAGCTTTTATAAAAATAAGCCAATTTTATGTCAGTGTGATGAGGATCAGATTCATGACCAAAGAATCAGTGTTCAGTGTAGGATTTATAGATAAATATCCAAATTTTTTTCAGCACAGAGGAAAAAAAATGAGTGTTTTGCCATACGATCTCCAACATAAATTAAATTCTAGTTCCAAACAATCAAACTGATAAACTACATTACTCTCTTAAATAAATGTAGACAAAAGTGGACATTTTAGCTTAAGGAAAAAAAAAGAGATAGAGAGAATAAGTTATTTCCTTCAGGAGATCTCAACATGATGTGGAAAATAAGAAAATAAACTTAAATGGTGATGTAATCCCCAAAGAAAAACTTTCAATAGTACTGTGCCCACAGCAGATAGCTCACATGTAAATAATTTTATCTATAAATAACTGAAAATTACAAGAAATTGATTTAAATAATTTTATTCTAACTTGAACAAACAGGGTGTGAACAAACTTGAAAAACAGAATTACAATAGACTGGCAGTCTGGTGTGATAAAAACTCTATTACTTGTGCCGGTGTGAAGTGATTGTTTTAAGAAAAAGAAAGAGGAAAGGAAGAGACAAAAAAAGGAAAAGCAACTGCTGCTGGGGAAGAGGATGGCTGTGCACCATGCCTACTGTCATAGCTTCAGCCTCGTCACATTGAAGTATGACCATATGGACAGGGTCACATTATACACACTCCTCAACTCAGATTAATGCTCATGAAGGCTTCTGTGCAGTTTATTAAAACAATCCTTGCTAGCATAGGATTTTTGAGCACCCTGTATTATACTCACTGCTATGATATCTGAGTTCTTGGAGTCTGTGTTATCATTTCCTAATTACAGTCATAGTTGGACTCTGGATTGTATGGTGATAGGTACCCTTACCTGTAAACAGACATGATGCTTGCAGCAGCTGTACTAGGATGCATTGGGCAGGAAGTCACCAGGTTAGGCAAGGAGATGTTTCGTTTTATTTTATTTTTTTTTTTAATTTATGTATTAATTATTTTATTAATTTATTTATTACCATTAAGGCAGGAGGTTTTCCAGGTCATCTGCAGCATTTTTTACTCTGGGAGCTCTTCTGAGTTCATATGAATTTGGCAACCAAACAACCTGACTGAGCCACTTGAAAGCAGGGCCGGATGATGTGGCCTCCAGAGGTACCTCTTGCTGTAAAATATTGCATGATTCAGTGAACAAATCTAACAGAATTTGTGAGAGAGAGAGAGTATGTCTGTGTGTCTGTGTGTCTGTGTGTGTGTATCTGTGTGCATAGCACTCTCAATTGTCCTTCACATATAAAAGATAGCAACTCACAGAGCAACCCTGCACATGAGTTTTCTTCATGTAACAGCCCTATACAGATAAATTGCACCTCAAGCTGTGACTGTGGCAGTGGCATCAAGCCACAAATAATTTTTCTTGTGAGCCAGTTGAATTTAACCTGCACCTAGTGTTGAAGACTGAAATGTTATAATTTATGGCTGAAACATCTTCATGAAAGACTTTTGCCTATTATAGCAAAACTATATAAAAGCTGCAGAGAAGACCACCACACCCTAAGCTCCAGGATGTTGCCCAACGTGCCCTGCATGTTGACAGAGGTAAGATGAAGTGACTCAGGTCTGGGCTGGTGGAGAAGAATACATTCAGAGGGATCAAGCTTAGCACCTTTGAGGTGGAGACCGCTGCCCTGGGTCTATCAGCTGCCAGGCTCAAACAGACCTTCACACCAAAGGGTGGGGAGAGGAGAGGTTTTGGGTGTGTAGTGAAAAAGCCTCTGGTACAAGGCAGTGATCACCCATCCTCTGCTGTGCAGACCAGCCCACAGCAGAGGATGGGTAATCACTGCCTTGGACCAGAGCAGTCCCTTGAGGGACCCTTTTTTTCCTTGGGGAAAAAAAAACACATCCACATGAAGGACAGCATAGCGGATGTCATGTCTCATCAAAGGTTCCCCCCAAAAGGGGTCCCCGGACCCAGCACCAGAGCACTGCAAATGATGCAACAGATCCACAGTGTTGCAAGGGACAGTGTCAAGCTTGTCCTTGCCAGGTCAGGCACATGGGCATTCCCCCCTGGCCCAAAACCTGTATTAATCCATGGGATTCTATACTTTTCGGCAGCGCAGGGCGGCGGGGGACCCTCACCATCAAGCTGACCAGATGGAGGGGAACAAGAAGACATTGTTGGGACCCTTAGAAGGGTGATATGTTTCTACCTAATTCCTGTCACTCTCTCTCTGTCCCCCCCACACCCCCACACCTTCCTTCCCTCCTTCCTTCCTTCCTTCCTTCCTTCCTTCCTTCCTTCCTTCCTTCCTTCCTTTCCTTCCTTCCTTCCTCCCTCCCTTTTTCCCTTCCCTTCCCTTCCCTTCCCTCCCCTCCCTTCTTCTCCCCTCCCCTCTTCTCCTTCTAGCCGCCAAGCTCTGTAATTGCAATGATAACTCCTGAACAATTTAACTCATCTCATATGCCAAGAATAAACAGTAAATCACTTTGCAGGTTTGTGTGACTTTCCTTGTTCCCCAAAACCTAGGAAAAAAACCCCTACTTTTGAACTTTTTTTGAGATCAGAACCTTATTTGCCCACCACAGGAGACATTATGATAGACCCTGAGGAAGCAGGGAGAGATGGGGTATCAGGACTTGGAAAACCAGAGATGATGATTACCCACAAGCCAAGAACAGTGCACAGAGCTGAGAGGTAGGTGAGGTGCTTTCTTAAATTTTTCAACTTCAGAGACATCATCTTTACAGCCAGGTGGGAGGACTGGAAAAAAAAGGAGGCAAAAAGAGGAAGCAACAGAGAGATGGCTTTGTGTGCTTTATAGGAACAGCACAACTACTCTCAGGGTCACAGTGATGGTAAGAGGAGAGATTACACGTTGGTGGTTATTAGGCTCTACCCGAAGCCTCACAGGTTAACGTAGCCATAAGGAGCAAAGACACATGGACTTCCCTGCTCTAAGAGACGGTCCGAGGATCCCTCATCTGTCTCACGATCATCAACGAGGACAAAGACTGAAAGACCCTAAAAACCCCAATGGGGGAAAGGGTACAGGAGTCCTAGCCAGACTGAGGTGGGATGTCTGCCAAGCGTCTGCAGGTGTGCATGCTGAACAGACTGCTCTGGTGCTGTTCCTTGCTGCCCAGGTGGGAAGGGCAGTTCTGGAGTGGGAAGGAATGTTTCGTGCCCAGACCTGCCCAGACCCTGCTCCGTTACCCCAAAACAACGGGTCTTACTCCCCTACCTCTTTGGCTAGTTGCCCTCCACTTTTGAAAGGACTATAAAAGGACTTTCTGAAGAGACCCCCTTTGAGATCTCCCCACAGAAAGAAGACGGGCCGAGGATCCCGGCTTGCCATTGGTAGCTATCAACCCCTTCCCCCCCTCTTTTCTCTCTCTATCCTTTATTTCCTTGTATCTCTCCCTCTCTTCTATCACATAATCATGTTGTTGGCACTCAATAAAGGTGCATTGTTTTGATTGAGGCTAAAAAACTTTCCCCGTTTCTGTTTCTTTCGCACTCTGAGATCAGTTTAACGAACCATCACAACTCCTGCTTGTGTTAGCGGATCGTGACGCTTGCTTCAAAGAAGATCATTTATTGTAACAAACTGAAAGCTTTTATGTTCTAAACTGTCTCGGTTTTGGTTCTGGTTGAACACTAGTGTACCCACTAAAATCATCTATTCAATTTTTGCTGTGAGATATGGATTAGGAGGAAGCAAAGCAGGCCTAAAACTTTAAAGAGCATAAAGTTAACTTTATTAACAGAACTAAAAGGAAAATAATAAGAATCCGAATAAACCTTCAAAACACTTTTCCTCCCCCCACTTTCCATCTTTCCTTTCCCACTGACAACGTAAAGAGACCAAACTTAGACTTTTCAGTCAGTGCATCATTTCTAAAATAGTCTTGGTAGTTCACTCAGAGAAAGAAAAGTCTCTCTTGCCATGCCATGGAGACTTCTCCACAAGAAACAGTTTTCTTGTAGATTTAATATCACAGCAAAGCAGTGCCCGGGTGGAAATCTGCTTGTATTGCGAACGTCCCTCCCACATTTGGCAGTCTTCCCACAACTACCTCTGTGGGCCACTGACCCATGGGGTACACTTTTAAGGATGAGTTGTTCAGGAGCAAAGGTTCTCTTCATTATCTCTGAGATCATCTTCATTTCTGAGGACAGAGGTCTCCCCCCCCCCCTTTTTTTCTAAGGGCAGGGGTCTTCTTCACCTTATCTCTCTCTCTGTTCAAGCTTCTCATTGGATCACAGTCACTTCAACATCTGCTGGCTTTAGCACAAGTGCCTTTGCTCGTGTCTGCAGTTTGAACGCTTCATCCCCCCATGTCTTTCATGAGTTACAGGGATAACAGTCCGATTGTTCATGTCTTCATCATGGCTTACAAAAGAATTTCAGTCCCGAGACATAGGACATCTTCTCATTCTCCCCCTTCTGGACTTCAGCTCTGCCCTCCTCACTGACCTTGGAGTCTCCATGTTGTTCTCCTCAAGTGTCTTCACCCTTCTCCCCGCTCTTATTCGCTGGAGGATTAGTATCTGTAGGTTTTATCTGAGCACGGAAAGAGTTAACATCTCTCTGGGCTCCGGCAGATGGTCAGGTGATCCGGTGCCGGGCGGCGGCGGGACAATCGAAGTGCAGGATTTCAGGCCGCGCTGGGGGGGCTGTGCCAAGATCTCAGGAGTCGGGCCAGAATGGTGGCGGCCACTATGGCTGCATGGGTGCTCCTCCGGCCCCTGCCGCGTTCAACTCCAGTCGCAGGGCTGCTTTCCGCACAGGCTGCAGACTTGCCCCCGATCTCAGCCGCATGATCTCCTGCGGCGCCGGTAGGACGGCTCAGCGGCTTGTGGCCCGAGTGGGGCCCATCTCGGCTCCGCCCGAAGCCGAGCGGAGCCGGCCCGGCCTCGCCGGGGTCCTGTGGAGCTGGCGGGCTCAATAGCAACAAGATTTTAAAAGTCCACGCCGCACTGGGGGCCGGCTGGGCCGGGCCGGGCCATCCCAGCTGAGCCAGGCTGCCCTGGCCGGGCCGGGCCCGGCCCTGCCGGACCGCGCGGGCTCCCCAGTTACCTGTTTGAAATCCGGAACTAAAAGAGGGCTTTTGGTGCCTTGCTTTGTTTTAAATATGGGATCTGGAGGCGTGTCCAACCGTCACCATTGGTTCATGCTCAACCCATGACATAAACTTAACCCAAAAAAGCACGCAATGGCTGCCTACCACTGCAGTGTCATTGTTCATGTGTCCCTTTACCCAACCAGCTCTCTGTGGTGTCCATGTGCCTCCCCAACCAATCACTGCCTCATGCATGAGGCAAGCACATGCCAGCCGTACAGCCCCATCTCTGCTTACAGGACCTGGTTTGTACCTCGCTGTTAGCTGAACCTTTGCTCTGTTGAGCAAAAGTGAACAGGATTTCTTGTCTCCCACAGGTTAATTTCAAGTAACAGGATTATTTTAATCCAGCGGCAATCCATTTGCAAAATTCAACTCAAAGCTTTATTTTTCTATCAGATCTTATCAGCTCTCTGCTTCCCCTCGCAGCTATTTATTTAGTGAGAAACATCACCCTTCCTATGCACCTGTTTCTGAGCCATCCAATGCACCTCCTGAGTCCTGCAAGGCCCTTGTCAAAACTGTCTAACGGACACCTGCAGACACACAGCATAAGAAATGGTGCGTAGCAAACGGCTTCACTCCAGGGACAATAGATGATGCTGTGAAGATTTCTGCCCCTTCCTTCCACTTCATGCCAGGTCAAGAAACAACAAAGTGATTTCACATTTGACCTGTGTATGTGCAGCACTGATGATTACTAGGCTTTCCTCATTGCACACAATGCTTCACAGAGGAGCACAGGATTCCTGACTCTAAACCAATTACACTTGACTTCCCATCATTCTTTAGAAGTAGAAATATCAGTTTAAAATAGAGTGTTTCCAATTAGCAGTCTGCAAGTGTTGGGTTGACTCTGGAGGAGGTCTAAGTCAGTGCAGAAGAACCACAGCAAAACAATCCCTGGCAGGAAGAGAGTGAAGTTTGCAATTAACATGTTATCAAGAAGTCCATTATTATCAATACCTTTGTGCAATCCCAATTACAAGTAAAAAAATACCAAGCATAGTGCAAAAATTTCCCCAATGTGTTTCAAATTAAAACAAAAGCAATTCAAAGAATGGGCACAGACAGGTAAGATGAGTGAAAAAATGAGCCATTATTGCCCAGCCTGACAGGCAGCGGGCATCTTGCCAAGGCAAAACAGAATCATCTCAGAGAGTAACTACCCACAGAGTGCCATTTTCAGACAATAAAGATGCAGGCATACAATGCTCACAGATTTTTCCCAGACTTTGGTTTCTCAAATTCATTCAGCACAGTATCTTGAGAGGGTTGGGGGTTCCTTCCTTCCTTCCTTCCTTCCTTCCTTCCTTCCTTCCTTCCTTCCTTCCTTCCTTCCTCCCTCCCTTCCTGCCTCACTCCCTCCCTCCCTCCCTCCCTCCCTCCCTTCATCTCCTCCTTCCTCCCTTCCTTCCTTCCTCTCTCCCTTCCTCCCTTCCGTCCGTCCATCCGTCCGTCCATCCATCCGTTGCTGTTTCTGGCTAGGATGGCATTTAGTATTAATGGCAAAAAAAATTATTCTCTGGTGACATAGTAGCAAGATGCACATTAATTGACAAAGATAAGTTCCAAAGCAATTTCTTTCTCATAGGTTTCTGATGTTTCCTCCTTAAAAAAAAATGAAATGGTACTACAAGTCTTTAGTAAAGGCCTAATACCAGCTCCACTATGAGTTTCAGCAAGTGAAAAGGTGAGTAGACTACACTACTAATTACACTGTAAACATTTAATAAATATTCTTTCTTTTTATCCTTTGCCCTTTTTGAAAAGGAAAGGCTGTAATTTACATGTATGGTGGCTTCTAATTGCCTCTTCACAATACCTGCTTGTTTTATTTACTTTCTATCTTCTTTTGGGAATAGATGGAGCATGTTAAAACACTGATCTACATGTCTACAGTGCCCCTCCAAAAACATCCTCAGCTCCCTCCCCACAGAAAAAAGTGACCCAGTCAAGATTTTCTATGCATCTACATGTGGTCTCAAGTGATAACTCTACTGAATTACATTTTTAATAACATAATATTTATGTGCAAGCATATCTGTGCCTATGTAGGCACACAGCTACATCTTTGTTATAAAAAGCAAAGTTTGTTTGCTTTTGTGTTTTGTAACTATTCCTACCAGGACACAGTTGCTGGATGCATCCAGTTTTGGGGATTTCGTTCATTTTTTACAGCAAAATATGGCTGCAGGAATGGTTACATTTGGGCTCCATATGCAGGGTCCAGCTATATATTCAAGCTGCACAATAAAGTAGGGAAAAAACAGCTGATACACAAAAGAGACCGTCTAGACAGTGCCCCATCAGTCTGGCTAAATTTGGTGCTAGTGCTCCCAATGGGATTGTAATATAATTGTTCTGGTGTCTGCATTCATTTCCCATGTCAAACATCATCCCAAATATATATCTTTTTTCAAATACAATAGGCCCATAGGCGGAAACTGTATCATTAAAAGGAAGTAGCTCAGAAATAAGCACCTAAGTAAATACCTCCTAATATGCAGAAAAACTGTTATTTATTTGCTGGAAGAAAAAAAACAAATAAAAAAAAAACCCACCAAAACAACAACAAAAAAAAACAAAAACCAAAACAAAACAAAAAAAAACCCCAACCAAACAAAAAAAACCTATACAATCTTTAATCAGAATGGAATTAATTTTACTTCCGGCCAAAATATAATTATTTTAATTAAGAAACTAAAAATTATTTTTCATAATACAAAAATATACTTTTGTATAGAAACAAAGCAAAGGCATCTTCTCCTGTACATTTATTAATATTAGCAAAGAAAATTTAACAGAAATTTAGATATACCAATGTGAAATGATAGGTATGAATCATAGATGGTAACAAAGTGAAAATCTTATTTTAAAAAAAACTAAACAAAAAGTAAAATAAAAATGCTGTTATTTTATCTTCTTGAATGAAACTAGCAGTTATTTTTTAATTTCTGTGAAGTAACTATCTTCTTTATTTTGATTTTTTTGATTGTTCAAAAGACATTTGACAAATATTAGAACCATGAACTTACCTTGATTAAGACTTGTTCTACATATTTCAGAAAATGCTGTGAAAATTCTGAAATTTATGAAAACTTTATCAAGGAAATCAAGCACAAATATGGAGCTTCAAAAAGGAAAAAATAATGGGATTAAGAACTGTGTGACTGATGTCCACAAACACAATGGTAAAAGTCAAAACAAACAAATAAAATGCAAAGACCTAAATCCCCTGCTTCAGGAAAATAAAATGCAGAAAATGTGTTTCCGATTTGTTTGTCTGCACAATTACATGCTTTTCTCCACTCTGTTTTGTTCTTTTTTTGTTTCAAGACCAAATTATTCCAAGACCTTTACATATAACAGAACTCAGGTATGATTTTAGACATTTTAAAGAAACATCCCTCAGATTAATTTTATTTTAGAAAGTATTGCTCTCCATGTGCTTCAGTAACTATGTACATGACATACTGAGAATCCACACACACACTTCAGGCAGAGACCATAGAAAAAACCACACTGCCCCACACCGTGCAGTGCCTGGACTGTATTCTTGACCATGCACCTCACATTGCAAACAGCACAGATTTCTTCCCCATCATTTACCAATTCTGGCAAACTGTAGCCAGAAGCTTTAAGCATGCCAAGAACTCAAATACCAGGCTACGCTGCAAACAAACAAAGAACCCACTCCTTCCCCCCAAAACTCTGGTGTGTCTCACTCCCTTAATTTCCTTTATAGAAACTTTGGTCCCAGCAGCTTTCTGCAGGATAAGTGAAGGAAAGAAGAGGAAACACCAAGTAACAGGATGGGAAATAAATCTCCTTATCTCTGCCCAGAAGTGCCCCGAAGGAGCTGGCTGAGCTGCAGCTCGTAACCCAGATGACTGCCTGCCAATGAAAGGGAGGGATGGGAGAAAACATATAAATATGAAAACAAATACATTAAATCATTTAACTGTAGATTTAATATTGGAGTCACCAGACCAGCTGGAAGAGGGATTGCAAGGGCATGAGGGTGTCGGGTCTGGGGTCTCTGAGGAGCAGAGAGGGGTAAGTGTGCACTTCCTGGTTTGCCTCCCTCCCTTCGTCCTCTGTGCTGGAGGATGCAAAGACTGGGGGGGGGCTAAGGGGCTCTGCAGCTGCCCCTCTCACACTTGAATAAAGAGGAACTTTTCTTTCTGGAGGGGACAAGATCCATGAATACCATACTCAATAAGAGATGGGGCATACTGAAAACTATATTAAATTACCCTGATTAACAATTTAGCCACGAACAGGGGAGCTTTGGGGGATCTCTATAGTCAGGGCTGGGGGCTATTCATGCCAGCAGCTAAGAGGTCGAAAGGTTTCTGAAGTTCACAGGCTCAGAGTCTTTGTTATGCTAACAGACAATCTCAAATCAGCTGCCTGCTGGAGTGTGAAATATAAATGATTCCTTGTGAACTTCCAATAACTTGTCACTCTTGTTCTCCAAATACTAGGACAGGCTGTTAATTTATAGCAGGGTCCTTTTCTCTCAGCATCGTGAGCCCTAAATGAATGCCTTTGTACTTAAAATAATCTTTTTAAGGAAGTTGCCCTGCCATAATAGCCCAAATACATCTTGTTTTTTCACTACAAAAGATAATACCAGTATTTCTCCAAATTTATTTTTCCCTGTAGCAGAGGTGTTAGGGGTGGGTGGGAGAGATGGTCCCAAATACAGCAAGCTGGGACCCCAGGTGGGTGGGGGGCATTAACAAGTGATGATAGACTGGGAGCTGTGAGAACCAAAACCTCATCCCCTGCATTGTTCTGAACAAAACCTAAAACAAGATTTACTGTTCCAAAGCTACCTGTCCCCTGCGTTAGGTGTGATTTAGGGCGTCAGGGAAGGTGAGGAGGTGGCTGCACCCAAATTGTGGGTAAGGTCTGGGGAGGGTCTGAGATTTGGGTACAAAGAGAAACACGCCCTTCTGCAGGACGTCAGTGCTAACGCCATGAAGAGGAGTTAATTACCAGTTATTTTAATTATCAGTTAGTTATCTTTATACACAAGGAAATCAGTCTATTAGAGGATGTGATCTGCTCTTATCCAAGGAGGAGAGGGAAGCCTCCCCTGTGAGAACCCGGTTGGGGTCTGGCAGGCACACAGAATGCAGCGGAGGCTCCACAGCGACCCAGGATGAGGGGAGACCCCCTCGTCACCACAGCAATAGTGATCATAATTATAATAAAAAATGACACGGGTTTAGTTTGCTTGCACTGGAAATAAAAATGCTTGTGTCCCATCCCCACTCCTGTATCAGGGAAGGCAAGGAGGGGTCTGGGTCTCCCAGGCACCTACCATTCACAGACAAGGAAGACACATGAACATGTAGGTATTTTGGGGGTTAAGTTCAGCTGAAGGAGGAGTTGCAGGTGCTACTGGCAGGTTCGGGCCTCTCTGATCCACACAACCCGGAACGAGGATGCCTTTTGATGGCTCCCTGTACTGATACCAACTGGACCGTGCTTTATTTCGGTGGGGCATGGGGGGAAGAGGTGATAATTTTTTTCATCCTAATCAGCATTTATTTTCCCTTTTGGAAATTGATCTTGCCATTTATTCTCAATAAGCTTTTATAACAATTCTCCAAAAATAGGAGAAACAAAAGTTTGATTTATGTTGTTTGCAAGAAGAGAAAGAAAAGTAGTATAGGCTTTTTCCTTTTTTTTTCTTTTTTTTTCTTTTTCTTTTTTCTTCTTTTTCTCTGAGCGGATGCATGAACAGGTGTTATTATTCTGAAACACTAGAGTCATGAATTATCTGTGTCCTCTGAGTTATTAAAAATAAACACTTCCAACACACTTTGCATTTAACAAAGAGCTGATGAAATGAAACACTAAGATTAATTAGTGTCGTGATTTTATTTTACATTTCAAGACTTTTTCTCTCCTTTCTATCCTTTTTTTTTTTCTTTTGGAAGGGAAAACTTCTCTATTTTTCAGCAAGTTTTCAAACAAATTAAAACTCACTACATTCAAATTACTACTAAAAGTTTGTTAGTAAATTGCCAATATTGGCTTAATCAATTATGTCTGGAGTAGCCAATGCTGAACTGAATGGTCTGCATGTTAATGGCATGGCATGAGTGTTGATGACAGCATTTATTTCATTGAAAAATAGCTTCACACCCTTATTTTCACATTTCTGATGGCCAAGCTGTGAATTTCAAATTTTAGCTTTCCTTTAAAAAAGCTCTAACCAGGTAGGAACATCATAATACTCGTTGATGCAATTTCTAAGTCACAATAAGCAGATTTTTGGGGATGTGACATTTTATTTTTGAGCCAACATCTTTAAATGACACAATATTTTAAGTATAATGATAAGAATTGCTTTAAATATTTCTTTTGTTGAAATATAATCAACGTTAACAAGAATCAAATCCCTTAAACTTTCCACAGCAACAATGTAAACATTTAAAATAGTAGTTAGTTTTTTCAATAAATATTAGCCAGAGCAAAGTTAAATTAGGGGAAGGTGCATCCAGGATATCTCCTGTTTTAGCACTCCTGAATGGCATACCTGCACATTATTTGCAGGCAAATGAGTCTTGTTCACAATAATAATATTTTGATTACATATTTGTTTTTTGCATATACATTTCCACAAAGGGCCACAGAATGCAAAAACTATCACTCATATATATGAGTAAATAGATGTCATTTCCTTGTAACCACTAGACAGTGATTGCCTGAAGTGCCAAAAGGGAATACTACTTTTCTTTAGTATACGGACCGATGAATATATATTTTTTTGCATATCAGGTACTATCTTTGTGGTCAAACAAGGTGAAAGCAAAGAAAACAGCAAAAGAAAAAAAAAGACTGCATGGAAAAGATCCACGGAGAAAAAGTGCAATATGACACCTACAAGATGGCTGCCTTTTCATTCTTTGTCTATGATTACAGACCAGTTTCTATAGGAAAATTAATGGAAAATGTCCTTTAGCAGATTCGCGACAGGAGCTACAGTTGCATTCTCCTAATACCCTTCCAAACAGTAACAAAACGTATTAAACGTACTTAAGCTTACATACACACAGCAGAACATCATATAGGTTTGTCTGGAGGAACACCTACTGCACATAAGTGTCAGTCATCACACAAATATTGACAAATTTGGGTGCATGAGGAAGACAGAAGGATAAAGATGAATATGTAACATAAAAGAAATCCCTTCAATATGATAGGCAAAATTAGCATAGATTTATCCAACAACTACACCATTTTAGGAGATGATAAAAATACAGTATGAATAACATATCTAGTGTATTAAAAAGATCCTAAGGGAGGCTTCTCAAATTCAGGTAGAAAATACATCTTTGTATGAGTGCATTAATTCCTCTGCTCTTGGTCAAAATCTACTATAATTAAAAGTTATGGAAACAATATAAAGGTAACGTTGAACACTGGATCACGAACTTGCTAAAAAAAGACCAAACAATGTCACAAAACATTAGATCAATTCCAGCAACTGTGGACAAAATTAAGGCTTCCTAAAAACTGTAAATAGTTTGTGTTTTAGTCTATTCAGCAAAAATCGGTAGGTTACAAGGTTACTCTCTGGGCTGAGACTAAAGACGAAGAACAAAGCAAATGGTTCAGTTTCAATAGGAAATATAATAAAACCCCCTTTATCTAAAAGCCATCAGGGACAAGCACTCAATACAAGTTAACAAGCAGGAGCTGATAAGATAACATTTATGTGAGGTCAGAAGTCAAACGCCAGTCAAAAGCTTTTAACCTCTTGGGTCATAAACAGGAATAGATAAAACACATAGATAGTTATTTATTAGATTTTAAAGGAATCTGATCATCGTGAGTGAATAACTCGATGATTTAAGTAATTGGCACTTACAGAAGAGGAACTTTGTCATTACCATAAAATGCAAAGCTTCTGGTCTATAATTCTTTAGGGTTTTTGATTTTTTCTTTTAATTCACTTTACTGTCTCTTGATAATCTACACATGCCAAAACAGACAGGCAATCAAAACGATAATCATTGTCTTAAAACAGGCACATAACAAGTCAATAAGAGAATTGATCTATGCAATCCAAGGTTTGTCAGAGCATTCAATAGGCTAAATATTTACAATCAGTGTACACAAAAGAACAATACTCACCCTCCCCACTGTGGTGTTAATACCAATGGAGTTTTGTTTTGCTGCTTTTCTTTGAGTCCACTAAAGTAAAAAGCAATCTCATTTCACAGTAAAGGCACGTCCCTTTAAAGAAACGATAATAAGAAAAAATCAAACATCATCTGATATTTTAAAAATACCTAATTTTAAGTGCATAAATATTTCACGTGGATTTACGAAAGCTTTAATTACCCTTCTAATATATCCAAGAACAGCAACTTCTCTATGACATTTCTATTCCTTCTTGTAGACAAGAGTCTTCAAATCCTGCTTATTGCCTATATTTTGAAGTTAATGCTAAAAAAATTACTGACTAAAACGTAATATCCACCATCCAAGAAAGAAACAAGGATTGACGGAAGGCCTTTTTAGGCCTACTGTTTCTTTAAATAGAGTTCACAATGCACTAGGCGAACACCGTGGATCTAAAATGCTTTAAAATATTTATCCGAAGTCTTTTATCACCATATTCAAATGACACCTAGAGCACACTCACCTTTATTGACAATCTCCGTTCCTAACATTCATTTGCTCCTCGAGAGCTCCCCAAGCAGAACAAGGACTAACTGTTTTGATTCAGTTAATGTTTCGTAAAAAACCAAGCAATTCTAATCAGCATGCTGATTGCATCGTCAACTAACAAATAATTTACTACTCTGAGCATTGCATTCCATTAAAAGCTCATTAAATTTTCTGTTCTCCAATGGGAGCTTTAGCTTTTGAACTGCATGCTTTTGCTCCAAATTATCACTTAATCTGCACTTTTTTCACATCCTGCCTGTGCCCTGTGGGCCCCCCTCCCTGCATCATAGGTAGGAATTTCAACACCTAGATACATGAAAGCAAGGTAAATAGAGCTTAGATTTTGATTTCTTTTCTGAATTCAAGATCTTTGGGTGTCAAGAGTGATCAAGAGCGAAATTACTTTGCTAGATTCTCACTCAAGCAGTTTAACTTCAGTGAAACATCCCTTTTCCACACAGAGGAATGGTGGGCGATTTAGGTATGGGAATGCTTTGAACAATTTGGTGGGCGGGGAGAGAGATATATAACACAGCAACATTTTGTCCTTTAAATTGGAAGCGATTGCTTAACGAGAGAGAAAAACAAAAAATTGTGAAAAAAACTCAAACCCTTTCTATTTTATTCATGTAAACACTGAACAAAAGAAAGAAACCCACACTTTAGGTTACAGAGCACAAAATTTCTTGTCTGTCCTAAATATCAAGGATTGCAGTTAGGACAATTTGGGAGGGCTCACAGGGGAGTAAAAAGCTCATCTTCCTCAGCCTAAGGAGCACATAAGTGTTATATTTAATAAGTAAAACGCAAGCAGATTTCAGCCCCTAAATAAAAATGCATCTTTGGATTGCTAATTGTGCTCATTGAAAATTTGGGTCATTTTGCATGAGTGACTCTAATGTAGGGCTGAGATTGCCACGTAGCACAGTGAATTCCTGATTCCCCGTGCTAATCCTGAACTCAGTGATTGTGTCAGGTGTAGTTCTGTATGCTCCAGCAGCTGGTTCATCCTCATCAATGCAAATAAGGCAACTCCTACGATCAAAGCCTCCTGAGTCTAAAGCCTGATTGCTGAGGGCAGGCTAAAGCACTACAAAGCCTCACTTTCAAATCACACTAACTGACAAGACAGCTCTAATGTCTCCTGGGTTTCAAAGCCAGCCTTTTGCCAAAAAAGACCAAACAAACTGAGAAAAAATATATCTATTTTTTTAAAAAATGCAGGGACAAGCATTGTTTTGGGTGCTTAGAAAATTCATATATGTATAGGAACTTGAGTGAAAGTCTGCAGTGGTGATAATTAATGTAATATTTGAATACTTAGTATCCCTAGCCAGTGACTACTGGCACAGCCTGCCTCTTTTCTCAAGGACGCTCATCCAGGCATTGAGGTCTCTTGCCCCTCCCCATGCACTGTCCCCGCCACTCATCCCAGAGGGCAGCCGCTTTTGTGGTGTCCCTCACCCACTCACCTCTTCCTCCCAGCTTGCAAGAAAATCCTAAGGAAACCCCCTTACTGAAAACTTGCCTCTGCCTGCTCCCCAGTTTCTGAGGTTTGTTCTGCCTGCCTTTCCATTAAGTCCATGAAGCTGGAGAAAAATGCTACCTTGAAAAAGAGTAAGGCCATGAAAGGGGCTATAAAAATCCAAAGGCCACTCCAGTGGACCCATATCAATGTATATAAAACGAGCATACCCTATAAATATACTGCACACAGTACTATAAATGCAAAACGGGAGAAAAAATAGCCTTTCCAGCAAGAGCAAATCCCCTTGGGCAGGGCAAAGAGGAGACCCACAGCCCAAGCAGCCCTGACCAGAGGCTAAAAATCTGTCACGGGCAACATTCGGTTCTGGAGAAACAGAGTTTCAGGCAGCAGGAGCTGTGCCGCTTCCCTCACTCCAGGCAGAGGGAGAGAGAATGGTAGCAGGGCAGCCTGGGCTGGAGACAGGACTTCAAGACCACCTTTGGATGGGAAACAGGGCAAAACCAAACAACCTCTGCAAAGTATGCAAAAGGAAACACCAAATTTTCCTTTCCCCCTTCCCTCCACGCCTCACCC
The DNA here is from genome assembly GCA_013397845.1 of Melanocharis versteri. Classification (NCBI taxonomy): domain Eukaryota; kingdom Metazoa; phylum Chordata; class Aves; order Passeriformes; family Melanocharitidae; genus Melanocharis; species Melanocharis versteri. The sequence continues at coordinate 56,574 of VZTG01001477.1, forward strand.
CTCCTGGCTACTCCTTTCACAGACTTTAGGAGGCATGGGCAGGGCCAAAAGTGCGACAAGTAAATCCGACCTCAAAATCCTGTATTTCCACAGTGGCTGCAACCAGACACCTGGTCTGCGGCCACTTGCGCCTCACGCTCTCCCCTTCTCATAACCGAGTTAACGGGCATTATCCTAACAGCAAATCACAATTTGGCAAATTGTGTGTGACAGTCGATTTGCTCATAATATCCACTCTTTTCTGAAGACAGCATCATTCTCAGACAGTTTAACCTCAGCTGACGCAGGGCATCTTCAAGGCAAACATTTACCTGGCAAAACACTTATACCCCCCAGCATATCTCCTTCGGGCACGCCCAAAAGGGGGGTCCTGGACCCTCAGGAACCATCGCATCCTGATGACTCATGAATAAGACTATTGCCATGAAAGGATCCCAAATGTGTTTCTGTAATCTGTTTTCTGTGCTGTTCTGTTTCGGTTCCTCCCCAAGACCCTCCGAACATTCCCTGCTGCACTAGTCTTTAAACACCAGTGCAACTCACACTGCAGGAGAAAAACAAGCTCTGCCCCTCCAGAATAGGGCTGAATCCTGCAAATCAATACACTTGGAGACAGCTTTCAGATCGTGTCCCCTCTAAATGGGATGAGGCAGCTGTCCCCCCAGCCCTGGACTGGGGAGGCTGCTCAACTTGTCATGGCTGCTGTTGGACCCCAGTAGGCTCAGGGAAGATGCTCTGCAACCTCCAGGTGCTGCAGCTATGTCTTGAGGAGTCTTAAAAATTAAAATTCTGTTTCACACCAAAATCCCTTTTACGTTAGGGGTCTTGTGAGTGGTTTTTTTATTTGATTGGTTGATTTGTTTTTTGTTGGTTTGGTTTGGGGGTTTTTGTTTATTTGGGGTTTTTTTCCTTCCCTGTGCAAGGAGATCTTTTGGCTCTCGTTTTGTAACAGGTGCAGTTAGGCAGCAGAGAACCCCTAAAGACATCCTCTTAAACAAAAGTCTGTCTATATAAAGCCTCTTAACCCTGTAAACACTGCAGATAAAGTTTCTCAGGTTGTATCCGAACTTCAATTTTCCTACGTACTGTGGGAACAGAATGAGGCGTATGTGATTATTTCACTCCCAGTAACGATACACATCTCTAGCTCTATAATTTTGTGGTGTTTTCTCTGTTCTTCCCAGGTGAGGACATCAGATTTGAATCAAAGCTTACTTGACTTCTCAGTAATCTTCTTATAAACTAACTAGAACCTTGTAAAAATAGCAGTAGTGTTTCACCAGTCCTATTCTAATGCAATTTTCCCTCCTTCTATTAAAAGTATTTCCTTTATTTACAACTGCTGGTCTTTGACAATTTGGGGCTGGGGGAATGAGATGGGTACATGTAACCAAAACGACACATTAACTTTTGAAACTTGAAAAAATAGAGTGATCCACATCTTCTGAGTAAAAATGTAAGAATTCACAGTGAGCTGACAGAGCAGTAGATCCACAATTTGCAGTTGTGAAGAATATGGCATAAAGGCTTTAACCATGTCCAGTCAGAGGAAACAACACTGCACATGCATGTCTTTTCAGCAAGGGAGCCCCCAGCCAACAGCAACCTCCTAAATCAATTTGAGCAGATACATGGGCCACTCTTCCCAACACAACCTGGGAGCCGTCTGGCTAACAGTTTTCCATGACTAGTAAACAGATTGCAAACAAAATTAATTCCTCCTCTCTTAGAAACACCAAAAGTTACCTTACACTCATCTCCACAAGTCTCTTGGTGGGCTTGGTAGGCTCCTTGAAGCTTGACCCAGCTCCCCATCTTCCTCCTGACCAGCACAGAAATAGACGCTAAGCTTTCTCTGTTTTTTATAGTATCAGCTGAGGATTTCTGACTTGTCCCACAGTAAAGGCCATGTATTCCTTCTTCACTGAATGGAAAAATGGTGGCAGATGTTCATGCCCATTGTAAACTCATAAAAATATTTCAAGAGCCTGCTGATGATCAATGACTGTCCTCAAAATGGTTACCCGAGTATCTCTTGTTAACCAACCTGTTTTAATAAGGCTTCACATTTGTACACTCCTTACTCCTCAGAGCCACCTCCAAGTGATGCCTTGGAGTGGCTACCTAGAACAGAGGCTAGACAAGATTAAGGGAATAAGAGTAGGTATTAATTAAAGGCCTTCAATAGATACACCTTGGGCAGTCAATAGCCTCCGAGAGAGGCTATACCCAAGATGGATGACGGTCACAAGTTTTTCACCATTTACATATCAGGGGTTAATCCTCCAATTACAGCTTCATGTAATGAAGTCTTATACCCCCAGTTTGTCCTCCCCCCCCCCCCCAACCCACCTTTGTTTTCTCCTTCGAGG
>VZTG01001477.1:63205-99552 GCA_013397845.1 Melanocharis versteri
ATTTCCACCCGGGCGCTGCTTTGCTGTGATATTAAATCTACAAGAGAACTGTTTCTTGTGGAGCAGTCTCCATGGCATGGCAAGAGAGACTTTTCTTTCTCTGAGTGAACTAGCAACAGACTATTTTAGAAGTGATGCACTGACTGAAAAGTCTAAGTTTGGTCTCTTTACATTGTCAGTGGGAAAAGAAAGATGGAAAGTGGGGGGAGGAAAAGTGTTTTGAAGGTTTATTCTGATTCTTATTATTTCCCTTTTAGTTCTGTTAATAAAGTTAACTTTATGCTCTTTAAAGTTTTGGGCCTGCTTTGCTTCCTCCTAATCCATATCTCACAGCAAAAATTGAATAGATGATTTTAGTGGGTACACTAGTGTTCAACTAGAACCAAAACTGAGACATTAATTGGTGCGCTGGCCGGGAAACTTGAATTGGCAAACTAAACCCACTACAGCCTGCATTTAGACATGGATTTTAACAAGGGAGGAGTTCATACTGCAGCACTATCCCTGCTTGTAGTAATAATGAGGGTCTCCCCTTGACAATCTCCAGGGTTCACAATTTCATCAGACTTGTAAGAACTTAGTATCTTCAGGCTGGTTTAGTAGGAATTGGACAACAAGGCCTGAAGTAACCAGGTGAAATGACTATGAAACTACCATGCACACACTCACATGCAAACATAGAATGATTAAAAACAGCTGACTTCCTTAGAAAACAGAAAAATGTTTAAGGATGTAAAAACATGCTTACTTACATTATGTTTGAGTCTTCCTGTATCCCACAGTATTGTAAACTGTTAATCACTTTAGAGCACTACAGCAGAGAGTTTGACTTATTTATAAATATTTTTCAATTTTTAATTTATTATTCCCTTTTAATCTCAGAGAAACAGAAGGGCACAATTGAAAATATTCAGCTTTTTGCAGTATGTCCCAAAACTCAAGGATCCTGAGATTCAAAACTGTGTAACCCCCATTAATACCAAAACACTGATTGTTTCAGCATTTTTAGTTTTTTTTTTCAGCATTTCAGCTTTTATCCAAAGCCAGTTTATAAAATTTATTGATCTCTGTTTTGCATACCAGAGAACTAATGTTAACTTTGCCTCTGTGACACTTCGCATGACAGAGACATGGAAGAGTTCTTCACATTTTTATCCCAAGGCTGTGTTGGAATCACAGTAAGACACACAAGGACAGAGATGAAAACACCAAACAGATGCGTTGTTCTGCTGCACTTTTTAATTTGAGCCTTACATCTTGACTACATTTCTTTTGGATGTTTTTGACCCGGATTTATCCTTAGTGTGACTGTGCTGAAAAAAACAGATTTACATTATGGATTAATTTGGCCAATTATGCTAACATCCCTGTGTCTTCATACTAAGCCTGTATTAAGATGTTTTTAAGATTTCCTTTATTTTAAACTGACTGAAGAATTGTTCTGTAAATATCATTCTGATAGGAAGCACAGAGAAGAGCAAAAAAAAAAAAATGGAGAGAGAAGTAAATACAGGCAACAAAACTCCTCAGTAGGTTCTATTCTATGATCACAGAGCACCATTTCCAGCTAATGCAACTGAAGCAACACAAGACTTTATCACTGGCTATAAACAACACATAATGAGCATCTATGGGACACTGGATAACTCCCATTAGTGAAGGAAGATCTTCATAACTCACATGTTGGTTTACTGTGGTGGGTCTGCCCCTGGATGTAGCTGCCGCCTCCTTCTCAGATGGTGTCAAAGACTCCTCCTCAGAAGGTGGGTCAATGGGCGGGACCGAGGTCTGAGGGCCTGCCCATCCTTCTAGAAGAGAGGCAGGGCAAAGACTCAGGACCAGCCCACCTTTCCACAATATTCTATTTAGTTCGATCTGTTACTGGCTATGGTCTCTGTACCCTCCCCTCGGATCATTTTATTGGTTTCTGGACACCTGGACCCCCTCCTCAGCTTGTTCCCCATTGGTTGGTTCCCTTAAACCCCTCCCAGTTTTATCCTCCCTTAAAAACCCCCATGCACGACTGTTTCGTGGTATTTCTCCTCCCATTGCTCTCCCTCCCAGATCCCCACATCCCTTCCTCAATAAACAGAGAACTCGGAGGAGACCCCCTCCCGCAACCCTTTGCCTCCAGCCTCTTATTTGATCGGTGCCTCGAGAATTTCTCCCCTCAGGCAACCCACCTCAGCACGATCCACCCGTGCCCTGCCTTGGGGAGTCCCAAAGGATCACTGGGCTTCCAGGCACTCAGGGTTGACGCCCTGGTGCAGCTCCCCTCAGGTGAGCCAAAGAAACTGGCAAATGACAGTTTGCCACTTCATTTTATTAACTCTCACTTATTCGACAGCAGTAGTGCTTTCCATGATGACAACAGCTAACTTCTTCAGGGCCTACTGTGTGACAGTTTTACCAATACTAGCCTTTTGGGGGTTTTTCTGAAGAAAGGATTGCACATATGACTTGTTTATGTGTTAGAAAGGTAGACAAAGACAACAAATAAAAATGAGGGGCTGCTTGGTTTTCTGTGCATGCAGCCCTCTGTACAAAGTTGACTGAGCCTGACCTGTTCCCTTCCCTGACAGCATAGGAAAGTAAAAAATTCACCACTGACCTTGATGAACAGCAGAGGGACTAGGAGGGGGGGTAAAACTTGCCTCCTGACCCTTATCTCCCCTTTGTCAGCATGGGACTAGAACAAGTAATTACCCAATCACCACCCACTCACAGTCAGTCTACTTGGGGCCTCTGTTATGGTTTAGAACTCTACAAATCATCATTTTGAGAAATGCAGAAGCATGTGATCAGAGCATCAAGAGGGGCTAGAGAACTCCTAGTCCTGAACCTTACAAATGGTGCCTTTATATTCTGATTTGTAGAAGGCAAAGAATATTCTTGTAGTCAGTGTTTTGTTTGCTTGCTTGCTTGTTTAGGTTTTTTAGCATATGTTTGTAATACTTACACGTGCTTAGGATACACTTCCTGATGCCCAAGGAACTGAGACACTGAGTAGTGCCGCAGCGTGTGCCAACTACCGAGTGGGTGCCTCATGCAGTCGGGGCTGCAGCCTTCACCCACCAGGCTGGATCTGCCGCTGGCTGGTCTCTGATAAGTGGGAGGACTGCCGGGGAGCACTGAGGTCCCAACAAGTCCACCAATTGTACAGGTGCCAGAGAGGAAGAAGGGACAGGAGGGGCTCTTCGAGGGTGAACAGGCGTGGTTTATTTCCCCAGGATGGGGCAAGGATCAGGGATCAAGGAGCCAGGAACACAGGGTACTGGGGCGGGTGGCAAAGAGCCCTGGACAACAGTTACACAGGGTTTTATACCAGGAGAGAGGGGAGCGGATACATTCAGAATTAACCAATAGGGGTACAAAAGGGGCGGCACAAAGGTGGGGTGACAAATAACAGTCCAATCCAAGGCTTAAGGGGTGGGGAGAAATAACTGGGGGCCAATGGGGAACCAAGTAGCATAGACGGAACTAGTATGTTGCCAAGTAGGGAGAACTGGGGGGGAGAAGGGAGAAACCAACTGGGATATAGGGATTAACATAATCTGCCTACTTAGGGCAAAGGAATCTGGGGTGAACCAAAAACCTCACCCTAAGCAGAGACTTAGATGCAGTGAGGTCTGCCCAATAGGCTTTCTTCTTGGATTTTACCTGAGGCCATTCAGGCAAGTTATTAAGGCAGTTGACCACTAGAGTAGAGGCCTGTGGCACTGTCCCCAAGCATTTAAAGAATGTTCCTGACAGGTTGCTAGCTTGCTTCCAAGCCTCCAAACATACCAGAGTTACTCTGCCCACTACACTGCTTCTCTGAGAAGCAGACGATTCATTTTAAAATTCTAGGTCTGACTTGCAAGACCTTCAGTGGTCCAGCTCCTGCACAAAAGCACAAGCTATTTTCCCCAACAGCACTGCAGGTTCCAGTCCACTGATCATCATCTACTGCTGGCTCAAATACCAACACACCAAAGAACTTCCCCTTTTTTTGCATTACACATCTGGAATGCTTTGCCAGTTTGTATCCCGTTGACTCAGGACAAGACTTTTTTACACACAAATGGCTCTCTGGGATACTGCAGCATATACTAGCCCATTGCTGATATAATTATGTTCTGGTGATACTGTTATGACTTTGTTTTTCAGATACTTTCCTATATATTAAAACAATGTACATGAAACCTCAAGATACAATACAGAGTAAAAAGCATCAAAACCACTCAGTGCTTTTTAAGAGAAAATACTACTGTCAGAGACATTTATTTTTAAATTCTTTTAACACATAGTGGTTAAAAGAAATCACAACACACCACTGGCCGTTTTAGCACTACTGAACTGCTCAGCAAGAAGGCACTTGCTGCTCACTAACTTGATTTTTTAGGAAAAAAAAGTGCTATCAGAAAGCATAATTCAAATTAATTGAACAGAACAGTAACAACTTCAGAAATGACACACAGTAGATAAAATGAGGAGTGCCTGAATTTAGAAGTGATATATTTAATTTGTCTTTTTTATGTTGTGTTCCATTTGAAACAGCACATTTAGACAACACAAGTTTTCTATGCATATAGATGTATATGCATGTGTGAATATGTGTGTGCATGGCATAGTTGTGTGAGCCAATGTATTAAAAATACGTACTTTCATACATAGTTAAAGTAATTTGGTCATATTTTTAAAATACAACATAGAGGCTGGGGGTAGGAATTAATATCTAGAAAACTCAGGCCAGACCTAGGTCCTGAGGCAACTTAGTAAACACAGACATACAAACATCACACAAAAACAAACCCACTGCCATTGCAGTCATAATTCTCTGCCTTATGAAACAAACACACTACTGGCACAAATGCAAGTGTTTTCCTTTTGTTCTGATGACTTATAGAAATAAGGCATGTGGTCCTGCAGTGCGGCCATATGTAAATTCCCATGGATCTGTGAATCTGTCTGCTTCTGTGCTGGTAAGTGATTTTTCACCTAATTCAGAACCCATGGGCCTGTTTCAAATGCATTTATCAAGGGAAATTCTTGATTATAATTACACTGCCTCTGTGTAGGTCAGAGATACCATACATGCTCCACAGACACACTCCTAAAACAGAAATGTGCATTTCTAATCTATCAATCATGGGAGAGAAATCCACAGGAAACTAAACTTCATTAGCTCCACTAATCACGGAACTATTTCAAATAAGCTGAGCAGCCAGCTATGTAAGTCCAAAGTACCACCAAGCAAACCGACCCCCACTTTTTATATTTTTATACTAAACCATAAAGTCACTATAGAAGGGTTTGGGTTGGAAGGCACCTTAAAGGTCACCTTGTTTCAACCCCTTGCCATGGGCAGTAACACCTTCCACTAGACCAGGTTCTCAGAGCCCCAGCCAACCTGGCCGTGAACACTTCCAGGGATGGGGCATCCACAGCTTCTCAGGGCAACCTGTGCCAGTCTTATCACCCTCACAATAAAGAATTTTTTCCTAATATCTAATCTAAACCTACCCACTGTCAGTTTAAAGCCATTCCCCCTTGTCCTGTCACTACATTTTAAAATGCTGGGAAATAGTTCTATAGTAGTTGGAGGATTTAGAATTATACCCCTAAATGGAAAATTTCCAGCCTGACATGCTGGCTGCCAAAAAATAAATTAATGACCCCTCTTTGGAACATATTTTGATGATTTTGTCACTATTTTTCTTTAATACACTCTCATGTGTTAAATTAGGCTTTAATCTCTTAATAGCCTTCACCTTACAAAAAGGAAAAGTATCTCGAATAATAGAAAGTTAGAAATAAACAGAATGCATTGCAATGACGTGTTCCTGTTGTTCACTTCATAAATAACTTTTTACTGATATAGGATGCAAGTTTTCATGTGTTAGGTGACTCGCCCTTTGTTGATCTAAACTTCTGTCATTTAGGGACTGTAGACAGTGTTATAATAAATTTTCCTTCAGCAGCTCAGTTGCCTTTAACATTACACTTGCAGACTTCTTAATTATCTTTAAGTGTTTCAGCTGCTTCAACTGTGGCTCCTGAGACTACATTTGTCAGTCTAGGAATGTATTTTTGGGGAGCCTTGCCTTTTTTCTGAATAATGAGGCATATACATCCAACTTAAGACAGCCTTGTATCAAGCTGGCACAAGCAGTAAAAATGTGTCTGCTCTAATGCATTTCTTAAAACTTGCCCACTGCTTTGAGACAAGAGGGCTCAAGAGAGCAACTTCATAGGTTAGGTGGCGTTTGTACCAGTGGCAGTAATGCATGCGAAAACTTTCTTTACCTTGCTGCTGCAAAGGTTCCACTCCGCCCATATAAATCCATCCAAAAATCCGTTTTTCCATAGTGATTAGAACAACTTTGGCCTTGTCTTTGTGTGAATGTTGTTTTTGTGAAACAGAAATTTAAACAACAGTAGAATTAAAATACTAGAGCTCTGAAATCACGATTGCTAGAGCTCAAGCTGACCAATATGTAATTCTTGTTTCAGTTAAGAGAACAGTTCTGCTAACTTCCAATTCTGATTATTTTTCATATAATGTCACCATTCATATCAGCGATGAAATCTTACGCCAAAGATTTCCACAAGTAAGAATTTTGTTTAAAACACTTTCAAGACTCTTATCTCCACAAATAAATGTGTCTCAAATCAGTTGCTCTCCAAATGCATCTCATCTTTCACCATCTCTACAATAAGATTGATACGTTTTTGTTTTAACTTAGCTTTTTTAAGAGCTTATTAATTTTCTTTAGTATTCTGTCTGCAAGAAACACATGGTGTAAAACAAATGCCTTTAGAATTTGTTATTTTCTTGACATGCTACATTTGCCATATATGTCACCAAACTAGCATTAATAAATTGGGAGGCCAAAGACCTACTTGTTGGCTAAAACTAAATGGTTTGAATAGGTCAAAATCATCTTGGTTTTGGTACTATAATCTCTGATATCTGAGAGGATTTCCTATGAAATCTATTTGTTCTACTGTCTTAGAAATGTGGAGTGGCACGGGCTAGGAATGAGATTATCCCTACGGTTCCTTTCAACTCAAACCATCCTGTGATTCTATGAATTGTCCTCTTGGGTTTCTCAGAAGGCAGGCAAAGCTTGACAAAATACGAACAGATGTTAAGTATTTTCTACAGAAATACAATTTATCTATTCAAGTAGAATACTCCTATTTGTTTCCAGCTCACACATAAGGGAAGACAGCTGTGCATTTACAACCGCACGATTTACGATAAACTGTTGAGCGACGCGACTATTTCCCCGTGCTCCTTTGGGACGCGCTATCCAGGCGTGTACCTCTCGAACAGATCGAGGCGGTGCACAGTGCCGAGTATCGTGCAAGGAGAACACCTATTTCCCTCGGGCCAAGCGACTCCGCCCCGTGTCCCGGAGAGCCACCACCGGGTCGAGCCACCCCCGCGTCCCCCTAACCCCGGCCATGGCTGGGCACAAGCCCAGCCACACGTCCGCCCTCAGTCCGCACCGGTGGGCATGCGCAGCGCCGGGACGGGAGAGGGCGCAGTGACCTCGGCGCATGCGCACTCCCCGCTCTCCCCCACTGCCCCGCCGCGCTCCGTTCGCGCCGCCGCCGGGTCGGGCCCCCCTCCCTGCTCCCCCCGCCCCCCCTGCTCCTCTCCCGGTGCTCCGGCGGTGCCGCGCCGCACGCGGGGGTCCGTGGGGGAATTCCACGCTCGGGGCGACCTTCCATGTCACGTGGTTGGGGTCGCGGAGGANGCAGGATTGCCGGGTCAGGTCGCCTCCCTTGGCTCGGGGCTGAGCTGCTGCAGGCCCGGTCCCTGACTATGGGGAGAGCTCGGGGGTTTGGGCACATCGGGGGCAGGGAGGCAGCGGAGTGACTCCATCGAGCTCTGTAATTGGCGCTTGTGAAGGGAACATCGCGGCGCCTGCTGGTTTCCGCGGTCTTCCACCGACACGATTTCACTGCCCAGTGGTTGTTTCCCTTCCTGCTGCTTTTCCACTGGGAAGCAGAGTGAGCCACTGCACTTAGTGCTCTGTAACAGGGTTAGGATGTCTCTTTATAAATGCATAGGGTTTTTCTCTGTCTCTATAACTACGTGACGGGAGGTTTTAGTGGGGTGGGGGCTGGTCTCTTCCACCGCGCTTGCAGTGAAATGCAGGAAAATGGCCTCAAGCTAAGACAGGGGAGATTCGGATTAGATATTAGAAAAAAGAAAATTAACTGTTCGGGTCGTCAGACATTGTATTAAGTTGCCTATCGATGTGGTGGAGTCACCATATTTGTAAGTGTTTAAGAAAGGTTTGGACGTGGTGCTGGGTGATGTGTTTTAGTGATTCAGGGATAAGAGCGGCAGTGCGGGGTTGACATTTGGACTTGATGGTCTTAAGTTCTTTTCCAACATTGATTCTGTGAGTATAACTGTCTTGTCACGTCTCCTTAAGTCCCCTGTAAATGGAGCGTGTTTGTGATCTTGGGTATATCCAGAAGCTTTTGCCAGATGCTTTGTTGTTCATTGCCACAAGTTCACTCTTGGTGCTGTGGGTCATGTCACAGCTGCCATGTGTGCTGTGGCAGCACATGAGTGTTGTAGAATCATAGAGCATTTGGGGCTGGAAAGGATCTCATTAAAAAAGTCCCACCTCAAATTGCTTTTCAGAGCAAGTATTTCAGCACAGCTACAATTTATTGGGCTGAATGTAGTGCACGATAAATGACCTTTTAACATAGGAGGAGAAGAATAAAGTTTGACTGGTGTAATTCCTGCTAATGATGTAACCTTGTTGGANCGCCTGACAGGGTTGTCGCCAAGGGGCCCGCGGGCCGTGCACCCCAGCAGGCGCCTCTACCTTCCTCGCTTGTCGCCAGCCCGGGGCGCGGAGCGGTGAGGCCGGGGCTGTCCGTCACGGCGTGGTCTCAGTGCTCCAGGGCCCCGCCTGCGCAGGCACCTGGTTAGGCAGCTCAGGCAGGCCTTTTGCGGCGGGATCCTGGCGTGACCTCGGCTTGCGCCGGTCGGAAGCGGCGGGCGGGCGGGCGGATTTATGTGCCGAGAGTGGGGCTGAGCCGGGCGGCAGCGGCGGCTGGCGGGGNGAAAATTAACTGTTCGGGTCGTCAGACATTGTATTAAGTTGCCTATCGATGTGGTGGAGTCACCATATTTGTAAGTGTTTAAGAAAGGTTTGGACGTGGTGCTGGGTGATGTGTTTTAGTGATTCAGGGATAAGAGCGGCAGTGCGGGGTTGACATTTGGACTTGATGGTCTTAAGTTCTTTTCCAACATTGATTCTGTGAGTATAACTGTCTTGTCACGTCTCCTTAAGTCCCCTGTAAATGGAGCGTGTTTGTGATCTTGGGTATATCCAGAAGCTTTTGCCAGATGCTTTGTTGTTCATTGCCACAAGTTCACTCTTGGTGCTGTGGGTCATGTCACAGCTGCCATGTGTGCTGTGGCAGCACATGAGTGTTGTAGAATCATAGAGCATTTGGGGCTGGAAAGGATCTCATTAAAAAAGTCCCACCTCAAATTGCTTTTCAGAGCAAGTATTTCAGCACAGCTACAATTTATTGGGCTGAATGTAGTGCACGATAAATGACCTTTTAACATAGGAGGAGAAGAATAAAGTTTGACTGGTGTAATTCCTGCTAATGATGTAACCTTGTTGGATATATATTGCTTCAATAGAGCAGGCTAAGTGTTTAATGAATATGAAATTGTATGAAGATGTATCTCTATAAAGATACACTGAATTTTGTGTTTAGGTCTTAGTTATAATTTAAAACACTGGAGTTGAATGGCTCAGCTTTTAATGTACTTATATCTGAGATACTAGGAACAGGGTCTGCAGGTATAAAAACATATTTTGTATGTGCCTTTGATGTATTATATTTCTCTTCCATGTGACTATATGAATATAAGTGTCAATGTCGCTTTAACTATGGCACCAGCGTTTGTTCATTGATCTAAGTCTTAAGAAATGCACTTTACAATTATATTTTTGATAAAATATGCATTTTAACTCTTCTCATGCTTAAAAATTTAATCATGTTTTTTCACTAAGGTACTTTTTATTTACTTTTATGTTACTTTCATTTACACTAAAGTGTAAATTCTGGCTTATGAAAGGAATTGTATTTTTTTCTCATTAAGTCTTTTTTTTCCTTTTTTTTTTTTTGTTTTCTGCAGAGGTTAGAATATTTGATCAAAAGGTCTCGAGGTGCTCCTCTCATTTGTAGGAGTCCATGAGTGCTGTGGTCTAGTATTGGAAGCTACATTTGGAAAATTGCAAGCAAGAAAGTTTTTCCTTTCAGTGTAGGTCCTTATTTAAATTATTCGAGTGCTTGCTTGTATTGCCTAGTGGGGTTGAAAGATCAGGTCCAGTTTTCTTTGCTGGGTGCTGGCAGTGTGGGGAAATAATCTTTGTGTGTGATTCCATGATGTAAGCAAAGGCAAAAGATGGTAGTCTACTTCTGTGCTGTTTGGAAGCTGTATTTTCCAGTTCCAAAGCAACAGAATGAAACGTTCATCAGTTTCTTTTGTATCAAGAGGCTTAGAAATAGAGTTATAAACGTCGACACCTGCCAAGCTGGGACTGTCAGGACTCATCTGTGCAGTTGCAGTGCCAGTTAGGCCATGACTTTAAACTCTGCTCAAGTGTCTTAATACTTTGTAAGACCGTGGTGTTTTAGATTGTTCAGCAGGGACATTAAAGGCTTTTCGCTTTTTATACTTGGAATGATTCCTGTAATGGCAGAGCGTGCTCTTTAAAAAGCAAGTCTTCTAGAGGGTGGGAACCTCTGTAGTTCCTACTTGTTTTATTTGTGGAAATATTGGGCAAACTGGATTTTGAAAATCTTGGAAAAGTAGTAATGGAATATAACCTTTTTTTCACTGTGTAGTAGATAATTTCTCTGAACTAGTTTTACTTATAATTTAGTAATATATTCCATATATATTGGTGTTCACTACAACAGGTATTCTCTATTACCTCTCCAGTAATAACGATAAATTTACATTCTTATAAATGCCCTTGTTCCATCCATGAGATTTCTGTAGCAGTAACTCGATTTGCCTAATGACCACTAGTTCTGTAATCTTTGTGCTTAGAGAGCCTCTGTGATAAATGAAGCAAGACTGTCAGGTAAAATGCTGACTAAAGCATAATTTTGGTTTTAAACAAATCACCTTGTTTCAAAGGGAGTCATGCACAGCTGAGTCTTTCCATTCAGCAGTTTATGGCTCTTCTTTGACTCTGTGGAAGGACACTGGTCTAGAGAGAAGTGACCTTTGGTGTGAAAGACGCTGAGGGTAAGCAGTTGGGTGGTAGTCTTGAACACCTTGTATATTCTTCATACCACTTTCTGCATCGTTTGTTGTAAACAATGGTAGGTGCATGAAAATTCTAATGCAGGGAAGCCTTGGTCGTGAGAATAGGAAAAAAAAGTAAAAATCTGAATTTTTTTAGGTATTCTCTTGACATAGATTTCTTTTCCAAAATTAGCTGTATGAATGTCTGATTTTTACAAATCATAGGATTTGAACTGCCTCGGATTGCTGATTGTCATAATGACTATGGGTATTCTGTGAAAGTAGACTTTTTCGCAGTAAGCATTCACCTTGAGATGTTGCACAGCAAGCTCATTTTTCTTTGGCCATCCTATATAATTTTTTCTGCTATTTAGGAAACAATTTTGAATTGCATTTATGTTTCAGGAGAACACTGTCTTGCTTTTGCAAGCTGCAGCTTTAGCATGGACATAAACATACAGAGAAAAATTTGCATGTGGAAAAAAATTTATATGTGGAAAAGTCTCATTTAACAGCAAAAGCTGTTAAGCTTTTGTGTCAGCTATTAAATGGCATTTCAAAGTGGTTGTATTGATTTAGCTTCCAGACTTCACAAATACCATTGCGCTTTTAAAATTGCATGAGATAAGAGTATTTGTTATATTCTCCTTCAAATCTTGATGGCCATTACTGATACAATACCTTTTACATTTCTTACTTGAAAATTCACAGCTGTGTTACTATCTTTGTGTGCTACCATTGAAAGGTATTGTTATGCCCTGTAATAATATCTGCAGAATACTCAAGTACACTTGTGTTAAAATCTTGTTTTTATAAGACTTGCCACTTCAGAACGTAAGCAGCGGGCATTAAATTTCTGAAGGTGGAATTGTGAATGGGATTCTACCAGCTGTTTTTCAGTCATGCAGTTGTACCCCTACTGCAGTCCTGGTACATACAGCAGTTGGCTTCAGCTCAAGGCCCTCATCTTGTAATGGAGAAGATGGTTACTGTCAGAGAACAAGTAGTTTCAAAGTCCTGTGTAAAGCCAGGTATTTTAATTATTTGTAATATGTAGATAGGTGGTAAAGGGAAGAAAAGACGGAAACCCCTGCCCTTTTACTATGGGCAAGGAGGAATAACCTTGGGCAAGATCAAAATAAGGAGACTGGAGTAGTGTCTTTGCATAATACAGTCAGCCTTGTCTATCTTTGTACTTCATGTTCTATAAATCATTTAATTATGAAAAGAAAAATGTTCTTTATGTACAAGTACTTTTAAAAATTTGTTGGGTTTATTTTTTTACTCTGTGATAGCTGTTGGTGTTTTATAAGTACACTTAACGTGTAGATAAGAGTATCGTAACTTTATCTTAATTGCTTATTCTTAGCTTCTACTTAGATTCTACTAATCAGCAACTCTGTCTCCAGATATGTAGTATAAAAGACTGTGAAAACCAAAGTCCAGGTTATACTTTATTCAACCTTATACTGTTGCCTTTTCAGCCTGTCATTTTTTTCCCACCAATTTTAGGAAATCTGTCAATCTTCACTTTAATATAACTGCTAAAACTATTCTTGTGGACCACTTAATGTGTTCTCTGCTATGTTTTATTGCAAACTTTCATGTAAAATGTGCTCTGTTACTCAGACAAAGGTAGGAATGCCATGCTTGCTGGAGGATTGGAAAGTGAACACAGTGCTCAAGACTTCTGAGACATCTCTCATCAAAGATCTTCCTCTGTGGCAGAAACACAGCCGAACTGCAGTTTAATTATTAGGCAGTGTTGCTGCATGGCTGTACCATTTCAGTCTCGTTTTTGCCTAGGAGGTTGCTTGCCAGCCTGTGTTTTGCAGGAAAACTGACTTACATAGTCATCTTTGGTCCCCATGCTTCCCAGCATTAGAGAGATTGACAGAAATGTCTCTGATCAGCAGAATACAGACCTCTCTCTCTAGTTTCTTGAACTTGGATTTCAAGTTGCAAAGCTGAAGCATAGGAGGGATGTGGATATATGTGGAATCAGTGTTGAAGGCCTTATGAAATGGTTTAAATTCCATAAACTATTGTGTAACTGCAGACACTTTATTTAATCTGTGCAGCACTTCCTCATTCCTAACAGGTGAGTAGTGCTTCTCTTAGTTTTGAGTCAATCCAATCACAGATTGTGTGCTAATTACTTCATCACAGGTCAGGTGGTGGGTTCCAGGGTTTGTTTACCGGAGGTCCTTAAAACATCCTGTAGTGTCAGCTTTGCCTTTGGGCATCTTCTCCCTCAAACACATACCACTCTATTTCTCATACTCTAGATTTTTGAAGTTGTAGATTTCTGACTAAAGTCTAAACCCCGCATCCTCTAATTTAAAATGTGCAAGTAGAGGATGTAAGCTGTTGGTTGAAACCAACACCTAATCTTCATTTATGTTTCTGAAGTGAGTGGTTTTGAATTTAGGCTGATATTAGTGTAAAGTGAAGACTTAGAAGTGTGGGGGAGACTGGATCTAGACAGAGCCTGAATTGAACCCTGTGTTTGGGGATGGAGGGAAAATGTGTTCCAGTGTTGTAATATGGGGTAGTTTGGGATGTTGTAGATTTTTCTGAAGTGCATTAGTAAACATACCAGTAGAGTGTAAACACATCCAGGCAAAAAGGTAGAGTTGGCAAAAAGTCGTGCTGTGCACATGGCAGGTTGTTTTGACTTACTGTATCATCTACTGTGTTTCTGTGACAAGTGTACTTGGCAGGTTGCAGGAAGATTAATGCAGTGGATTTTTTTTAATTTCATGTGACGGCTTTTCTCTCTTAACGTGTTGCTGGTGATTGATTACTAACCTTCATGAATCGAGAAAAATGCTTATATATGGCATATATATATATCCATTTTTTAATTGCTTTTATTATTTTTTTAATTTTAATTTAATAGCAGAAGGATATTTCCTCCACAAAGTCAAAATTAGGTTTAGAGATATCATTGGGGTTTTAGATTTGGGTTTGTTTTTTTTTTCCATGTGGCTTAAAACTTGCTATGTTACTTTCATTTGTACACTGAAATGTTTGTAAGTATTTCTATTTTTAACAAATACAGCAGTAACTTTATGGGAATGAGCACTATAAAATTTTGCTGGAAAGGGGTAGATAGGGTGCAGAAAGACATTCAGTGGCTAAGAGAAATTGTTCCTAATGGGGTCTGTTACAACGTGCAGCCTTTGCTTGAGTAAGGAAATGAGGTTTTTGGTGAACTTTTAGGTAGTCTCTTGAGTTGTAAGTATTTTAGCTCAGCTAGTGGACCTGCTGTCCTGTATAAAAATAACTGCCTCAATCTGCATCTTTTTCCCTCTTCTTGCCTTGAGTTAAGCCAATTTCTTTCCCTTACAGATAGGAAGCTCTAGGAGTAATTGAAGAGACATACTGGCACCTGATCAGGCTGTGCTTCTAATAAAAACATTATTCTAGAGAAATATCAATGTAAGTTCACCCTGAGAGAGTGAATTCGGAGAATAATGGCTTAGTAGAGAGGCTAGATGAAGGGACAGTGATTTCTCTCTTACATTGGGTGGAAGTGGTTAGGCTTAGTGTGAGATGGTCAGAATAAACATTTGATTTTAAAATGCATGGTTTATTTTGTACCCAAAGAATATATACTTCCTTAGCAATTTAGTAGTATAAATATAGCATATATATTATGCATGCAGCTGGTAACACTTTCTTTCATTAGAAATACACTTCCCTTAGCTGGGGAACTGGTGGAATTGGTTTGAGTAATCTATGCACAGAAATATGCATAATCCTTAATAACGGTGGAGTGTTAAAATACGTACAGCTCTTGATCCTGATATCAGTGACATAGAATATAACAAAAAAGTGAGGTTTTACTTTTTGAGGTACCTCAAGGAGTTGATGGCACCAAAGTGTAGAAGCAGTAGAAATTCCAAGGTGGGAGAAGGCAAAGAGAGTCTTGAGCACCAAAGAAACTTGGTGGTATCTGACCCCCTCCAAAGGTGCAACTTCAAAGTGTAAAAAAGTAGCAAGTACTTCTAATTGATGTGTAGTACTTTTTAATGAAGGGCGTGGTAACATATTGAAAGTGTTTATAAATACTTGAAAGACAATTTGTTCTGTTTCGATCTCCCTCAGGCACGTTGAATTAAGGATGATAATGTATCTTCAAAAATATTCCATCTGCCTATGTTTGTTTATAAAAGCAGTATTGACACAATTTCTATTTTACTAAAGGAGAAAGCATTGAAGGAAGAAAAGAGTAGAGCTTTCCTTAGTGCTTTATTTAGGATGAAAGATGATCCTGCTGGTAGGGAGGGGGAAAGTTGATCCAGAGTTGTAGATTAATAGCTCATTGCACAGCAGGTGTTGATAGCAGGGACTTGGCTTGTAAGACCACGAGACTCTCTCTTGAGGTGCAAGGACTGCTAGGGCAGAACAGTGTCCACCTGACCCAGTGAGACGAGAGTATCTTTGCCAGTAGTCTGGCCGAACTGGTGTTTAGACTAGGTCTTAGAGAGGAAAGAGGTGATGACCCTCAAATCAAGAAGAAAAAGTGGTGGACTGAGCTGGTAAGCTAAGTATAAGGATGATGTGGAGAGGAGTCCTTGAAAACGACTAATCAGAGAAGATAGAAACCCACACATGTAGGTAAACAAAGAGGAAATATATGTACAGAGATTATGAGGCCAGCATTATGAGGGGGAGGATCTTAGGCCTTTTCACGGAGATGAGCTGTGGTGACCTGAGAATGCCATTTCCGTTTGATGAAGTTTGTAGGTGATCGTGGAAAGTCTCAGGGATTTTTTTTTTTCTTAAACTGCTACAATATTCTGCCCCCTCCCTCCCTCCCATCATTCCTCCCCAGTGTATTATGCCTGTTATACAGAGTGTTACTAAATTTTTTTTTTTTAAAGATACTTCAGCACTTTTCTAAAACACATACTGACTTGTTATTAACTTACTTCTCTACAGGGTGTGATAGGTGTACAGTTGGTGGTTACCATGGTAATGGCTAGTGTCATACAGAAGATCATACCTCACTATTCTCTTGCTCGTTGGCTTCTCTGTAGTGGCAGGTAAGATAAGTGCGTGAATATGGTAATACAATTATGCATCAGAGTAGTAACAGTAAAACATACTGATTTAGTTTGTTTTTTTTTAAAGCTAATTGACTGTTATTAAATTTATTACCGTAGCATTGTTATGTCTGGTTTGTGGGCTCAAGGTAAAAAAACAGTGTTGCTGTAAAAGAACATAGTTGTTTGTTGATATTAATTGTATCAGTTATAAAGTTAGTTGTTGTTCAGCTCTTATATTAAAGGTACGAGGTGCATCCTTTAATATTAAAAAGCTAAATTGAATACAAGGTACTGAAGAATAAAAGGATTTTCTTTTCTTTTGCACTGTCTCTGTATTGTTGATAATCCACCTCCTGATTAGCTTTGCATATGAAGAGTGCTTAGGTATTTATTAAAAATTCTTTTCTTTTTTGATATGTCATAGGACAGGGTTAGTATAAATTAAGTTACAAATTAGTATAAATTAGTATAAATTTCAGTACACTACTTCCTTTTAACAATAGATCAAGCAGACATAATGAGTTACAAAGACTCATTACATACAGCCTGTGTGGCTGTATCCATAATAACAATGAAAAACAGCAGCTGTTTTGAATATAAATCAGTATGTTAAATATTAAAAGGAATCATAGATACTGTGTTTTTTCATTTGGTAAGAAGAACACTTTGTATGATTAGCAGGTAGTGTGCTGTCTTTCGTAATTGTTAAAATTTTGAGAATATCAGATCCTTACTCTGTGCTATTTGAAGGAGTATCCTTGAATAATAATGTACTCCATAGGAATATTAACAAGGGTTTCCATAGACTTTTTTTCCTCTGCATCTCGTAATTATCAACTTGTTCTTTTTTAATATTCCACATTTCATCACCCAACAAGTTGCTAATGAGAAGTAAATGTAAATATTGTTTAGATATGTGTTAGGTGTAACAGAAAACAGTAATTGTCAGGTGGATAACACAAACAGGAATCATACTCTTAATTGTGTGAAGTTTCGCTGTTAACCATATTGGCAGGGTGTTGATCACCTTGTGCTTTAAAAAGAACATTACGCTAATGCATATGAAACTGCCTACCATTTATTTTTAAGATGTGTCACCATGAGAGTCTTTTTTATTAGCAATTATGCAAATGACATATTGTACCTTTCATCTAAGATTGATTTAAACTTTTATTTGAAATTTTAAATATCTAATTGCTCTTGTAAAATAATTTGTCAATATTATGCCCATGTTCTTCAGTCTTGTGAAGTTTTCACTCACTGTATCCTTGTTTTAAGGCATGTCATGTGCCAGCGATTAGGGAGAAGTTGGCTGTTCAAATTGATTTTTGAAATCCGTTTCTCCGTTTATCTTTGCCCATCTGCAGATTGATAAATACCTAAAGCAGGATTTCAGCACTTGTGCTTAGGTAGTTCTGCTCTAACTGAAGTCAGTGGGAGTCTTACTATTGCCTTTCATGTTAGTAGCCTGGAAAAGCTCGTTATTGCTTTTCAGTTTTCTTTCATTTATCTGGTAACTATTTTAGTGCATTGTAATTTCAGGCACTCTGAATAATTCCCTGAATACAAGAATCGTATAACGAGTCAGAAATAATCCTGTGTTCTAGAAATAAAAACAAGTCAGAAGCTTCA
The DNA here is from genome assembly GCA_013397845.1 of Melanocharis versteri. NCBI lineage: Eukaryota > Metazoa > Chordata > Aves > Passeriformes > Melanocharitidae > Melanocharis > Melanocharis versteri. Next base: position 81,191 of record VZTG01001477.1, read on the forward strand.
CAGCAGCAAGAATCTGAATTTTAATGGCAGAAAGAAAAGCAGTTATTTTCTTAGTTAACCTGATAAACTGTCTTTTATCTTTAACCTGTTTCTCCTTAGTGCTGTCTTTTTGCCAGCGGTATTTTCTTCAACAGACCTGTGTGGGTGGGGTGGTAGAGGGTTTTATACACGTAAGTGTATAGGTACAGGCACACTCCTAAGCAGTCCAGCTGTCTAAGGAAAAATTACCACCTGCTCCTCCTTTCCTTTGTTAGCAAACTTCAACTAGTCTTTGGTATCCAACAGTGGTTTTTAAGTGACTTGGTTTGAATGTCTTGCTTCCAAAGAACTGGCAGGCAAGACAAGTCTGAAATGTCTGTAGATAGCCCTTGCTAAATGGGAAGGGGGATAAACTTTGTCAGACAAGAGAGAAACATTAAGTGACCAGTTTGTTTCAAGGTGCTTGTATGTGTTTATGCAAAGTCCGTTAAAAGGAAACAAAGACTTTTCAGAATCTAGAAGAATTGTTAGGATAGACAGACTTAAGGTAATGACTTGTTAGTGGAATAAATAGCTATCATTGTCTCTTGAAAAGCTATTTACATAAATTTGTTAAGAAATACAAACTTTTTCAATTGGTGCTATTTTCAGAGCTTTAATACAACTAAGTATATTTACGGAAAGAATTGGCAGCCTAAATATCTGCATAGGCCTTGCATTATTTTTGACTAATAATACATTCTCTACTAAAATGTTGCTTTTAAGTCGCTCAGCTATTTCAGTTACTATGTTTTCAGACCATATCAGGAAGACAGGAGAAAACAGATGCTTAGTTGTGGATTCATTAATGACCTTCATTCAAGTTCACTAGGGCATTGTCTGTGTGTCTGTTGCTATTCAGACTGACTCAGATATGTCAAAGCCACAAGGTAATCAGTTGTGGGATTTCAGTTTTAAGCATATGTAAGCTAAAACAGATATAAACTACTTTTTATTTACTCTATCTTTATGAAAATGTTTGCTCAAATCTCTTCATTTTGAGATTTTAAATGCAAGGTGTGTAGGGTTTATCAGCTGAAAAATACCAAAACTCTTCATCCTGTAAGTTGTAATTAGGTATCGGTTGCAATGTCGTTTTGTACTGTAATTAAGAGCAAATTGTGGTTTCTTTTGTGGTTTGATTTGTGTTAGCATGCTACACAGAACTTTAATTTTGTCTGTTCTGCTGCATTAGGTACTATTTCTTTGTCCATGCAGGAAATATTTTGAAAAATTTCTTTACCACATAGGTAGCTTTCAGCATTAGCATCCCAAGTTCAGATCAGGGTGATGTGGTGAATGACAAAACAGGAGAATATATCTCTGCTTTTTCACGGTTGCTTTGGGTCATGTGAAGGATAGAAGTTAACATCTCCAGAGTAGTTTGACTTCTTGGATGAAAAGCTTGTTTCTCTGGTTTATTTGTGTCTCAGTCTTAAAGTCTCTTTTGCAGAAAAGTTTGCAAATCACAGATTCCTCAACTGGACCACGCGTTATAAAAATATATTAATGGAGTAACTTCCACTCTTACTTACACAAAATTTAGTTCCTTTTTTCCCTTCCAAAACTGTGTTCGTGCAAAATCTTTAGTATTTGCCATTTTCAATTTTGGAACTGGCAGTGAATTCTTTCAACAGAAATTTGCAGTGTGCAATGGTTTGATGTTCTGTTGGCTGGTACTAGGTTCTTTTCTCTTGGAGAGTTCCCAGGATGAAGGAAGCCTTTCCAAAAGAGAGCTGGGAATCAAGTATTATCAAATGGCTTGAGATTGTTTGGGTTTTGATGTCTTCCAAATTTGCCTTTGCTAACTTTTTGAAATTGTGTCTGACACCATCTCTAATTCACCAACATGGATTTGAATGGTCCTGCTTGGTGAAGTTTTCTTAATGTGAGGTGGTGGTTGTGGATTCCTTTATCATCTCTGTGTTGACCCGTGTCAACCGTGGGTGACCAATATTCCTTCGACTTCCACACACATTTCTCAAATCTGTTCCTGTTAATACTTGGTCTCCTTTGCCTCAGAATTTCAGAGCAGAGATCAGGGTGACATCCTTCCTCCCTCTGAACAGTAACCTTCCCTTGTTGAATGTGGAAAAGGCCTTGTTTCAGCTACTAAGGTTTTTGCCATTTTTAGAGATTTAGGTAAAATATACCATCTTAGACACTTAACCTTCTCTGTTTGTCCTCTTGAGAATTCCCATGCCATTTCTTGCCTTTTAAATGAATGACCAATGAATGGTGCATTGATCTGTGAAAGTGAAAAAACTTGTAGGTCAGCTATGTGTAAATTAGTGATTTTTTTAATAGCACTTTTTCTAGTAGAAGCTGAAGATATCACTGAGGAGGTGTTTAAGGAAAGGAATGTTGATATTATGATTTGCTCTGCTTAAGAAAAAACACTGGTAATGATTATTAGATAATAGCTATTTCAGATTCTGGAAAATTGGTGATTTTGGGGGGGGGGATATGATTATACTTTATGAAGTTGTTCAGAATATGGTTGTGATGAGTAATTGTAATGGTATAGTTATTCTAGTGAACTTTTCCACCTTGTACAACTGTGTTTGCTGTACTTGATGATATCTTTAAAAGTTGGTGTTTTGAGAACTGAAGGGTTTTCATGTGAATGGCAAAGTGGCAAAGCTTTCTAATAATGTATAAATGCCTCATTTGCTGAAGAGAACTAAACTTTAGCTGTTGTTCAGTTCAGGCCAGGTTGGTACTGGCACGCAGAGGTGCCTTGCGTAGGAGTGACGAATGACAGGTGTCTTAGCGGGTATATGAATCTGTGTTGTGATACAGTTTTTTGAAAGCCATGCTCTAAATTGCTGATAATGGTGGTGTTTTACTTGAGATTTTCTTTTTCTTTAGCTTACGGTGGTATCAACATCCCACTGAAGAAGAACTGCGGATTCTTGCAGGGAAGCAAAGAGGGAAGAGTAAAAAAGAGAGGTAAATACTTGTTTTAAGCTTATCTCTTCCCCCTTTTGGGTTGTTTTTTCCGGCATTATATGGTTCATCTAATAACTTTGCCAGCCTACTTTTATCTTAGTGTGAGTTAAAAACTGCCAGTTACATATGACTGCCCTGCTTGCATTAACTGTCACAGTTCTTTAGCAAAATGTGTTCTTTCAGTTTAACATTCCCAAATTGTGCAGAACTGGTTAATTTCCATTCACGAAATGGTCTGTGAAATGCTAATTTGATGGCAAGTTTTTTTAGTGAATGTATGCATTTAGAGAAAAACTGAAGAAACAAATCTTAGGATTGGAGCTCTTCATCTTGAAGCAAGAGATGAAAGATTTGGGTATATTAGTTCAACATAGGATTACTATGAGCCACCACTCTTAACACAGCTGTGAAAAAGGTAAATGGGCTCCTAGGATGTATTATGTGAAATGTTTCTAGTGAAGAGAGAGGGAAGTATTAATCCTCTTGGACAAGACACCAGTGTGGAACTTTATCTGGATTACTCTGTACGGTTCTGATCACTTGTGTTCAAGAAAAATTAATTTTGTATGTGAACAAGTAAACAGAGCTGCTAGGATCATCCAGGAAACAAAGTCTGTCTTAGGGGGTTAAAAGAGCTGGGCTTGTTGAATCTATCAAAAAGAAAACTACAGGGATGGAGTAGCTGTCTATCAGCTTAAGCTGGAAATAGATTTCTGGTGTTCAGACATGAAGTTCTGAACAGCCTTACCAGAAGTACAGCTGTGTCAAGAACTGAGATGGCGGAGCTGGCCATGTTGATGAAATATTTCTAAATTGGCTATGTTTAAAACCAAACAACCGCCTCTGGTTTTCTTCTTGGCAACACAGGAGGTTTGCTCTAGCTCTGTTTCTTCTATCCCAGTATGAACTCTCTTATAACTCTTAAGATTTGAATTAATCTACACACTGCTGATGTAACCTGTTAATTGTAATGTAATTTTTCCTCCTGTTTCCTAGCTCTTAAGCAGTATGGTTAGCAATCTTATTTGTCTTATTTAAGTTGGAAAAGACCTCTGAGATCATCTAGTCCAACTTTTGATCACATGTCGATTAGAATGTGGCCCTAAGGGTCATTTCTTGAAGACCTCCAGGGATGATGTCTCCACCACACACTGCCCAGGAAGGGCAGCCCGTTCCAATTCCATGACAAAATTCCTCTTGAGGTCCATCCTGAACCTCCCCTGGCACAGCTTGAAGCTAGGTCCTCTTATCCTGTCACTAGTTGACCTTGAGAAGAAACCATCCCGTGCCTGGCTACAGCCTTCCTTCCGGTAGTTATGGAGAACAAGAAGGTTCCATATGAGCCTCCTTTTTCTCTAGGCTGAGCCCCTCCAGCTCCTTCAGCCTCTTCTCATCAAACTGGTACTCCAGACCCTTCCCCAGTTCCATGGCCCTTCTCTGGACTTGCTCAAGCACCTCAATGTCTTTCTGGTTTTGAGGGGCCCAAAACTGAACGCAAGATTCTAGGTGTGACCTCAGCAGTGCTGAGTACAGGATATAGTCACTGTCCTAGTCCTGCTGCCCACACTATGTCTGACACAAGCCAGGATGTCCTTGGTCTTCTTGGCACCCTAGGCCCATGCTGGCTCATGTTCAGCCACTGTTAACCAGCAGCCCCAGATCCTCTTCCGCTGGGCAGTTTTCAGGTGAGTCACACCCAGCCCGTAGTTCTGCATGGGGTGGTTGTGACTCAAGTGCAGGACCCAGCACTTGGTCTTGTTGAACCTCATGCCATTGGTGTCAGCCCATCAATCCAGCTTGTCCCTCTGCAGAGCCTGCCTGCCCTCCAGGAGATCAACACTCCCATCCAGCTTCATGTTTGCAAATTTACTAAGGGTGCCCTACATCCCCTTGTCCAGATGATCTATAAAGATCTTGAACAGGCCAGGGCCCAATACTGAGCCTTGTGGAGCACTATTAGTGACCAGCTGCCAAGTGGATGCAGGATCATTCACCGCCATTCTCTGGGTTAAGTTGTCCCGTGTAAAGTAGTAATTTTTTTTTTTTAACATTCCTTACAATTAAGAATCTCTTTATTTTTACAGTTTTCTGTGGCAAAAATGAGGCAAAATAATTGTGGATGAGATTACAATTTATAATTATCCATTTAACCAGTGATATTTATTCATATGTAAAATAATTTTATTTATGTAATTATAAGTTTAAGTCCACCCATAGGAGCCTTAAACTGAAAAACACAATTGCACTGCCAAATAATAATTATACTTTGCTCTTATTGCCTTCCCTCAGCCTTGCCAGTCTTTTGCAATAGTAGTAGTAGGTGACTCTACCAAGGTGAATGTTAATCACAGGGAAATATAAAACTTCAAAGAAACTAAAGCGGTAATGTGGAGGCTTAAATGATGTTTTCTTTGCTTTGCTTCTTTAACAAGTTTTGTTGATCTGAAATGGCTTTAGTGGTCAAAATGCTCATCTCATTCAAGATGATAGTACTCCTGGATACAGACAGTAGGAAAATAATCAGGAGTACAGCTGGAGGCAGGGAAGTACACAGGAGTTTGCAGGTAGTCTAGTCCTTGGGTGGTGTTTGGGACTTCTGGTGTAGATTTGCATAACTGAATTTTTTGAGTAATGCTTCAGATTCCTATCTCCAGTTTGTCCATTAAAATTCTTGTGCTTCAGGTTATACTAAACATTATTATAACCTGAAAAATTTTATTAATGCTTTCTGCTTGTATTTTCATCTCACATATCAGCTGAGATGAGGGCATTCCTGAAAACTAAGTTCATGATGGATTTGATTCTTTTTTAATGCTTATATCCCAATAATTTTTTTTCTTTGAAAAATCCACCTCTCCTTTTCTAATTTCTGAGGTGGTATTCTAAAACGTGGCAGTTTTTTGTTTCCTTCTGGCCTTTTAAAGGTTTTAAGTTTTAGGCTGGATTTTTTAATCTAACGAAACGTCTTCTGATCTCCTTTAATGATTTTTTTTTTAAATAGTGGGAGAAGGAAGTTTTACATAAGTTAGTAATGTTGATCCACCAGACCACATTCTTTAACTTTGTTCATGTTCTTTTAAGAGCATGCTGGGTTTTTTAATTTGAAGTCTACTAGTGTGACTTAATTTCAGGGAAGCAAAGATCATGGTATTGGTATAGTTTGAGAGCTCCAGCTGAAAAGCGCCTTTTGTTCTAAATACACACCTTTCTAGATTAGAAAGATACCTTAAATTGCCTTCACTTGATGGCTAGTAGGTTGGATCTTTCAAGAATCTAGGTTAGTTCAGCTCATGTGATGTACTTGCTTGTTGTGACAGGAAGGACTAATACAAGTTTTTTTTTTTCTTTTTTTGACCTTGGGAACACCCTGTAGCTCTGAATAGAGAAAATCAGTGGGCTGAAATAAATACTGTCCCCTGGATCTTGACCCAGTACATGCTCAGATTGAAGCATCTGGAAGCCATTTAAATCCATACCACTGTAGTATGTCAGAGTCTGTCAAGTTATAGCTGGGAGCTGTTGACATACCTGGTTGTTTTCCAAGATTTGAACCTGAAGTACTACTTTTAGCTAGAGACAAAAATATTTGTATTTGGGAAGAAAAAAGCAGTCTGCATTTTTCTTAAATTTGAAATGTCATTATACATGGAAAAAAATCTATTTTGTCATACCCTTGCTTGTACTATCTATTTATTTATTTGTTTTACAGAAAATATAATGGTCATATTGAAAACAAACCCGTAACCATTCCGAAAGATATTGATCTTCATCTGGAAACAAAATCTGTAACAGAAAGGGACACTATTGGTAAGAGTATGCAAACAATAATATATTATTTCCAATATATCCTGATTCTTTCTATCAAATGTTTATTTGTAATTGATGCTGAAATACCTTTTTTGTAGACCGTGGATGAATAGAAGTAAAACTGGTCATAAATGAGAAAGCAGGTAGTAGGGTTAAGTCTCCTTTTGTGTTCTGTGGGTGACATCTAATAGCAGTGTTGTGGAAAGGGATGGGTAGGTGAAATCCAGCATAAAGCACAACTATTGTATCAGGCTTCCGTAGCAATATAAGACAACACCAAAAGAATCACATCATAGTCTATTCAAAATAGAGTTTTTAGCTTTGTACAAGAAGGTAACAATTGGCAGATGTCAAGTCATATACTTTCTGCTCATCTAAAATAGGAAATGTGCTGTAGGATTGTAACCGAAGACCTTTCAACCACACATCTCAAGCATTCAGGTAAAATGCCCAAAAACGGCAAGTGACAGTACAGAAATATGCAGCATTAAGTGTTTTAGAAGGTACTGGTTTTTTAGATGGTAATTTTTGATTATATAACCATAAATATATGAGTATGTATGTGATACGTATTTTCTTTCCAGCTACATTTTTATATTTGTGTGTTCTCTGGATAAGTATAGAAAGAAAGGATGCATATTCCTATGCAGGAGACTTCTCAGCTGAAATTTTAGGAGACAGTGTTAGTGTAACTGAAATGAAGTTTTTGAAGTTGGCACATAAATAAAGCATTCACAAGTTTCAATTAGTGTTATTTTCTCAAAATAATAGCATTGAATTGTCAGCCTGAGTGATACAGGGTAGGGTTTGACTGTGCTTGAAAATTTTTGGTGAATCTAACCAGATTGTTATTTGAAAATAAGTGTAGGCATTGGAAATACCTAAGTTTGCGCAGTCTCATATCTTTGCCCACAGGTAGCTTGTAGTCAAGTAAAACATTCTGTAGCGTTTTCTTGCTTTCAAATTGTGTAAATGTGGGGAAGGTGACAATTTGTGTTGTCACAAATTGTTCTTTGCAGTTTCCAACACCTATGGGAACTCTGTACATAACATCCAGCCTGTATGCAACTCAGTATGATCCCTGGAATTTTTACAGTGAAGTTTACACAATGATTATTGCTTTATAGGATGTATTAACAAAATCTCAAACAGCAAACCATCAGTATCTTAGATGGTGGGTTTTTTAAAATAGAAAGAAGTGTTTATTTGTAGTATAATAAATGATAGCCAGTAAGCTTTTAATCTTTAACAAACGGTCAAAAAATCCCCTCTTACCTGGAATTGCAGCTAGACTTAACTGGAAAACTGTTTACTCTCTGTGCTGTGAAATCTAAATTAAGTGTGCTTTTTGGATTTAGGATGTTAATGTATAAAAGCTGAGGTGATAAAATAGTGAAACTTCATAGCCTTATAAATTTGAGTAGTAATCAAGTATTGAACAGAAGTGAAGAATGAAGTTCACATTGTTGACTGACCTTTTCACTGTTGTTGCATTTTACTTGGTTGATCTGAGTCTACCTGAACTTCACTTTAATATACTTAATGCACAATTGAAAACCTCTTTTATTTGCTACTCCATTCTATATATATCAGTAACTGCCTTAAAACATACCTTTAACATTCACAAACTTATATTTTTCAGCATTGCATTACTTTCCAGAATATCAGTGGTTGGTGGATTTCACTGTTGCAGCGACAGTTGTGTATGTGGTGACAGAAGCCTATTACAGCATTATGAAGCCCTCACAAGAAATGAATATCAGCATAGTGTGGTGTCTGCTTGTCTTGGCTTTTGCAGTGTATCCTTTTCTGTTTTCTTGTATCCCTCTACCTGTTCCAAATAGTTTACATCATTCTGCAAATTGTATAAATCTCTGTGCCATTGATGGGCAGGATACAAAAATATTTAGCATTTGGAAAAAGGATCCTGCAAGCTAATGCCATTGTTGGATAGTGTATATGCTGTACATGCTCTTTGCAAATGCTGGTATCATTAGCTTGTTAACATTAATACCAGACCATTTAGGAGAAAAATACATGTATGTGAATATAGTTAGTGCTCATCTGTAGTTTGTAATGGTTCTAGACTAACTTGATTTTGCTCAATTTGGCAATCAGAAATAGTTATGTGTACAGAAAGCACAGCTTTTGGAGAAGCTTGGAAATTTATTGCACATTTTTTGTTTTCAGTATGTTTAATCTGATACTTCCTGAACAGAATAGTACAGTGATCTGTATACTAGTTTTTTGCAAAAAATACATGCATGAATTCATAATTTTAAAATACATTCAAGGCATTCTTATAGAAAATAAGGTATGTAGACAGTTGTAGGAACTGAGCTCTGTGAAAAGCTAAACTCACCTCTGAAATGGAGGGAAACAGAAGTGGAGTATATAGGAAACAGGCATTATCAAACCATAATTTTTTTTTTTTGTTATGGAGAAGGCAGTTGGTTGGTTTTTTTTTACTGGAGAAGGCAGTATCAGACATAGATGCTTGCATGTTAATTAACTGCTTTCCACATATGAATCCAGACACATACATTAGGGAGGAAAGTTGCATTTTGAAGATACTGTAGGGGATAAAGCAGTGGAATTGAATAAGAGTTTGTAAGAGTGCAGATTATGAAAAGGTAAACTGGAAAGTGAATTGCTACAGCTCCTCTGCTCCTTCAGCAGCTGAGAACAGATAAAGTGCTAAGTTACAGTCAATAAACCTCTTGAATACTCAAAATTTTTTCCTCTGTATAAATGCTAGTTCTTTAGAGATTCTTTATGTGTTGTGGTTTGTTCAGTTGGTTTGTAATATTATCGGTAGCTGGTGGTGTTACGTAAAACCTTGAACTCTACTATTCAGTTACATTTGGCTAAGAGTTCTCAATATGCTTAATGATTGTCTGTCCTTGATAATTATTAAAATGCATGCTGCCTTTATAGTATGGACAAGAATTCTAAGTAAGCTGAAGTGTAAATGATAAAATTTTTCCAGAATTTTTGCTTGTAATGTATAAAAACTTGCTAGGAGAGAAAGTCAACTCACATTTGGAGAAAAGACTGTCAGTAGTGTGCTTCCAGATCAGGTATTTCCCCTTTGACATGTCGGTGAACAAATCCATGGTCCAAAAGGTGCTTTTTCTAGTCTGCTGTGAGAAGAAGATCAGTGTCTGGCTCTTGTGCACCTTTTAATTGTATTATAGCTATACTATACGTAATATATCGTTGTTACTGTACATCCTTTATTTTATTTTTTTGTGTGAAGTCAGGAATTTTAGCTTAATCTTTGCAGAAGGAAGGAGAAAGAGGCAGCTACCATTTCAAAAATCAGAAGTGATAGCCAACCTTTCACTTCCATTTTGAGGATGAGGCGGAGTTTAATAGAACTAATGGAAAAACAAGCTTCTAATACTAAAGGCGCAATGTACTCTTAGATTTATTGGTGACAATGCCCTGTTTGCTTCATCTCTTGTATATCAGGAGTATTCAATTTAAATATCACTACAGTAATTGCAATTCTAGGTGAAATAGAGTTGTGAATTATATATTGTAGGAAAATCCACTGCAGTAACACTTTCTTACAGTGGTTTTGAACACTGTCCTGTCATTGCTTTCATTTGGTCATCAATTCAGGGCAAAACTTTTAAAAATATTTAAGTTGCCTGTCAGTGCAATATTTTCATCTCAGTTCAGTAATGCAAATGTGCAAGTTGCTGTTAGAGTCTGTGTTTAGTACCTGTATGAGGAGTTAGTGGCAGTGTAGAAGGATGCAGTACTAGGAATCACAGTCTCAACATTACAGCTTTTTGGATGAATGAGGTACAGTACAGAGGTATTGGTAACAATTCTTGTGGTCACTGGAACCTAGTCAGATGAGATTTCAGAAGATGTTCATTTATGTGTTGTGACATCAGTCTTTTGGGATGCAAAGAATACTTAAAACTTACTCAACTAATAACTAACTCAGTATGTCAAGACCAGAAATGATTCTGTGATAGTGGAAGATTCAGAAAAATTTGGTTCTCCATATTTTTGACGGAAAGCAGTCAACATGATATGTCAAAGTTAAATATAGAACAATTTTTGTGTTTTGCTGAGAAGTGTTTCTTCTATTTCGTGCCTGTGTGTTAAGAGGTGATAAGTTGTACTAAGGATACAAAGCAAGTTTGCAGATGGTAGAAAACAGGGAGGAGCTGTTGGCTCCCTTGAAAGCAGGGTGGCCCTGCAGAGAAACCTCAACAAATTAGAGATCTGGGCAATCACCAGCTATACAAAGTTCAATGAGGGGAAGTGCCAGATTCTGCACCTGGGATGGGGCAAACCTGGTTGTGTGGGCAGACTGGGGAACAGGAGTCTGGGAAGTAGTGCAATGGAAAAGGACCTGGGGCTGCTGGTTGACAGAAAGTTCAGTGTGAGTCAGCAGTGCCCTGGCAGCCAGGAGGGCCAACTGGCCCAGCATGGCCAGCCATGCAAGGGAGAGTATTGTCTTGCGCTAACAAAGACATTCAGCTATTAGAGAGCGTCTAAAGGAGGTCATGAGGATGATGAAAGGTCTGGTGGGGAAGCCGTATGAGGAGTGGCTAAGGTCACTTAGTCTGTTCAGCCTGGAAAGGAGGAGACTGAGGGGAGACCTCATTGCAGTCTACAACTCCCTAATGAAGGGAAGAGGATGGGCAGAGACACTGATCTCTTCTCTGTGGTGACCCATGACAGGACTCGAGTAAATGGCCTGAAGTTAAGTCAGGGGAGGTTTAGATTGAATATCAGGAAAAAGTTTCTCACATGGAGGGCGGTTGGTCACTGGAACAGGCTCCCCAGGGAAGTGCTCAGAGCACCAAGCCTGACATTGTTCAAGAACCATTTGGACAGTGATGTCAGGCACATCGTGTGGTTCTTGGCGGTGGTGTTGTGCAGGCCCAGGAGTTGGATGATCCTATGGGTCCTGTCCAACTCAGAATGTTCTCTGCTTCTGTGAATTCACAGTTTTCACGTGTTTTAGTAGGAACAGAAGATGGATCTTTTTCACTTCAACCATATGAACTATAAAATTCAAGAATTCCATAATCACAGCAGTTTAAAAAATAAAATTATTTCTGTAAAAGGGTATACCATAAGTTCTACAATGCCTGCAACTATATGCAATATGCAAAGTATACAATTCTATAATGCCTCACTTGGCCAAAAAAAACTGAATGAAAGGCGGGGCTGGTGTGGGCAATCTATTAACTAAGCATTGAATACTCCCAAATTATTTTTTCAGTAGATCCTGAATATTAGGTCATGCAATAGAAGGAAGTGATGAAGCAAGCCATAATGCTTCAATTTTCTCCAACTCAAAAATAGAAGCAATGGTGATTATTCAACTAACAGAGGGTTTCAGTCATGTGTAGTTTGCATAATTATTAATCTGTTTATTGAGTTCTGAATCTGCACTATAATTGGAATTTATTGTTAATGTCCTTTCTTTTTCCTCCTTGAATTTTCCAAATCCTTCAGGCACAATCCGTACTTGAAGTCATGAAGTATCTAGGGGGTTATAAATCTGTTGATAGATTAGGACTGTCAATGACAAACTGTTATGAACTCCTTTGTATAACTTCAGGGTGTTTTCAATTTGTGATTAATGTCTATAGCTGTAGAAATGGTCTTGGTTTAAGCATGTGTTATTAGAGAAACAAAGCTTCCTAGAACACAGTCTGTATGATCTATTATGTACTTATTTTTGGGATGAGGTAAGTCTTCCTTTTGATGTATCAGTTCTTTCTGTAAACTATGGAGGGGTTTGAAGGTGATTGCTCTATGAGGTTAGAATTACTAGATGCTGTCCTTAGACCACATTGTGCATATTAGAATCTCTCTGCATGTACATGAAATTCAGCAGTACATACATTAAATGTGTGCTGCCTGTTGAAGTGTGATACTACATAATCATAGTTTCTTGAGAGACTGATGATTGTTCAAATGTTTTACTGAATACTTACCTCCAAAAATGCTTTCATTTACTCCACGTATTTAAATTCTTTCTGTATTAGAAATGGACAAATACAGCTATGTTATTGCACAGTGGGGGAAAAAAGTGGTACAGATTACACTTAAAATCTTGTTTTTCCTTTTTCTCTTCGTTTTTTTTCAAATCTCGTAGTACCTGGAGTTATCTCCAAATACTTTATTTAAATCTGGATGGGCATTGCCTACCATTTAAATTACAATGAGCCACAGTTCATAGTAGTAAGAGTTGACTGCGTATCATGAAAAGTTTATCCTAATCTGTTTCACTTTAGAACTGATTTAGAAATGTGTAAAAAAAGAATACTCAATAAATATTTTTAAAACACCCTGATAAGAGAGCAGGTGATGTCTTAAATGTTTGTCTTTGTGGCACTGGAGCTAGATAAAAGGATTTGATATATCATACCAGATCATAGAGGGGTTTTAAGGCTGACTTTGTTTTGGTGAACATGGGATAGATTTTTCTTTCCTAGATAGGACTCAATGTGCTGCTGTCTTAACTCTCTTTGAGCTAAAAGTCTCAAATGTGTGCATGGTTGAAGTGCTTGAGGACATGGCTTAGTGGTGAACTTGTTGGTGTTAGGTTGGTGGTTGGACTTAATCTTAAAAGTCTTTTCCAAACAAAATGATTCTATCTGAAAGGAGAGAAATGTATGTTCCATCTTTTCCTGTGTCTTTTTTCTTACTATAAGTAAGCCTAGATCAAAACTCTACTCCAGAGTATTCCTGGCTACCCATTATGTGATTATTATGCTTTAATGTGTTCTGTAATTTAACCTGAAATTGGCTGAACACGCATTACCTTCAAAAGAAATAAATGCACATCATAGAACAGCGCTAGTGTAGATGACCAAAATACAAGTTTATAATTCTTAGTTATAGTTATTTTACAAACTTAATTTTCCTTGACCTTTTTCTTATGTAGCAAGGTACTGTTTTCATTGACTACCCATTATTTCAAAGTTGAGGATGGAGGTGAAAGATCAGTCTGTGTCACCTTTGGTTTTTTCTTCTTTGTGAAAGCAATGGCAATACTCGTTGTGACAGAAAACTATCTAGAGTTTGGATTGGAATCAGGTAACTCCTTTCTTTAGCGTTTGAAACTGCTGTAGTGATTGCATGATCAGAAAAAAATTATTTCCAGCATTTTTGAGAAAATCTGTGCTGAAGTAAATGGTGTAAGCCATATGCTTCTAAGAAAATTTACTTTGGAATGAAGATTCTAAATAATATCCTGTATATTTTCCTGGCTTTCTCTTAAGTAGTGTAATCTTTGCCTAGGTCGCTTGTTTTGTTAATTGTATTTGCCTTCCAGTTATAGATTTAGTCCTTTTTGACTTTCATAGTAAAGTGTAGCTCCCTTACTGGAAAAGAATTTTAAAAGTTATCTTTTTTTTCACCTTACCAAAGTGTCCAAATATTACAGATGTTGTTAATCAAGTTTTAATTGTATTGTGGCCAACTAATTAGCGCATGAAAGAGTTCTGCTAGACATGTGAAAAATTTTTTAAAAGATTACTTGTTACCCAGCATTTTATTTCACAAAAGAGATTCTTCATTTGTACTGTAATAAAATAAATAAAATATATGTGTCTCTGCAGGATTCTCAAATTTCTCAGAAAGTGCTATGCAGTTTCTTGAAAAACAAGGTTTGGAATCCCAGTAAGTTTCTGGCAATACACTTGTCTGTTTATATGTGAATTTATGAACCATTTGGATTTTCTTAGCAAGCATTTGTCTTGCATGTTTGGCTTCTGTACATGGTTATAATCCCTACAACAGTTAAAGAGGTTAATGGAAAGAATCTAAAAGTACCCACAAATAACTGAAGTTGCATTAGAGTTTTCATTTTAATATGGAGATAATTTCTGACATTTTGACTGTATTCATAAAATATAGTTCAAAACTGTAAACACTTTTTTCACAGTATTTCCCTTCAGCAAGGATTGTTTAAATAGATAAGTATTTTTTTGTCATTCCTATGGCATGCAAGAGGATGAGTGTACAAAAGCTACAAGATGGAGTTTGTGTTAAAGTTTGCATTAGGAGTAAATTGTGTTGTTCAGTCCTGTTATCAGGTTGTAACTGTGTTCCTGTCATGCAAAAATATCTGCTTGCTACAGGACATCCAAGTCTTACATAGACTATTGAAGGAACATGCCATAGCTTGTGATGTTACATAAACACACAAACACTGTTATAGGCAGCCTTTGTATATTGCAAAATGGATTTCTGTTACAGTTCCTTATACGTGTGTGCTAAAATTTAGGGAGCATTTCATCACTGGGAGCACAACATTGAATTTCTTACTTGGTAGGTCTCAAGTATCATGCAGAAGCCATGGCATATCTTTATTTTTGAGGAAAAGAAGTTTCCTCAAACTAGGTTAGTGTAATTTATGAATAAACTCATGGGAAACTGGTAATTGAATCCCATGTGTTTCTTAGCCTTTCTTTAATCTGCTTTCCTAAGCTGTTGTAAGATCACTAAATTCTGTATTCATTTTCATGTAAAGTGTTTGTTTAGTTATAAACTATTGCAGTGCTTTGCCTGTTTTTAGCAGCAGCTGAGTAAATGATGATGTCTCTTGATAGTTTAGGTGACATAGATTAAGAAAGAATCTGAAACTCATTTGGATCAATAGATTTGATTTCGTTCCTCTTTAATCTCTTAGTTACATTTCGTTGTAACTGTGATGTTTTTGTTGTTTGTTTGAGGGTTTTGTTTTGTTTTTTTCTTTGTGTAATCCTGTGTTAATTATGTAATTAATTCTGTGATTTGCTTGATCCTGGATATTTTTCCCATAATTTTTTATATACAATACTAATCACTTGGAAGAGACATGTTAATGACCGCATGTAAATTTCAGATAAATCTGTGAAAAGCTGCAGTAATAACAGTTTGATAGAGCTTTTTAATGGATAATGGTAGAATAAAGTATCCATTTTCTCTTTAAACAGTTAAACTTACGAGACAGCTGTTCCTCTTAAAAACACAATCCTTAAATTCATTCTATTTTAGCTTTCTTATACATAATTTGTTGTTAATTGCTATATAAAATTACTCCTTTTTTTCTTCTTTACTAACAAATTAACATCTCACAGGCAGTAAATTAGGTTTTCTGTTTTTCTAGGAAATAAATAGGTGACTTGGTTGGGTTTTGAAAGTATTTTTAAAAATTTTAATTTCTGATTGGTTTTTAATAATGCTAGTATTCCGGAGAAAGCCTATAGAATACTGTTGGCTTTTTTTATTAAATGTTAGATACTGTTGGATTGAAAGTAGTCTCTGATACTCCCTGCTCCCCCAACTTCCTCCCCAAGAAAATGCTTATTTCCTTTCTTTTCTTTTAGGGGTCCTGTGTCTAAACTAACCTTCAAATTGTTCCTGGCTGTTCTGTGTTCACTTATTGGTGCTTTTTTGACATTCCCTGGCTTGCGACTGGCTCAAATGCATCTGGATGCTCTGAATTTAGCAACAGAAAAAATAACACAGTAAGAGAAAATATATGCAAATAGTTATATGCTACTCAGTCTTAAATCTTTTATGTCTAAAAATAAACAAAGCAAACTATTTCAACAAGAAGGTAGTGACTTAAGACTTCTGTTGCTGCCTGCTTTTTATATCTTGAGCAGATTTGCCACCTGCCACTTTCTGTTCAACCTGTGCTCTGCCAGTCTTACATTCTTTGCCTTGTAATTAAGAGTTCCAATTAAAGGAGCTTTCCTTTCCTCCTGCAAGAGCTCCACCATGAATGTCTGTGTCCAGTTTTCTTTCCCCCATCATGTCTTTCCATAAGTTGCGATAACCTTCAGGAAGTACAAGTACAACCACAGACTGTTTTTTTTCACCCACACTTTCAGCTGGGCATTATTCCTTCAATAAATTTAGCATAAGATAAAATGCAAAAATTACCCAGAATATTTAGTAAGGATCATATGTTAATACCAGTTTAAAGGAATATTTTCATTTTCAGCCATCCTTCCATTTAGTAAAATGTTCTGTCCAATTTAACTGTTTCTCTTGAGCATTCTCTGGTTGAGGGTGAAATTCCAAGTGGCTTTCAGAGATCTTGACTGTTGATGTTTAGTACGTGATAATGACAGATTCTGCAGCCTAGGGAAGTGTGGGTACTCAGTGTGGTAAATTTCCTAAGAACCATTATGTTTTCCAATAGGAAAATAATTTTTGTTCAAACTGCATTCTTTTTCTTTCCCTTCAGGAATGCTCAGCTTAAAAACTAATCTGTTTGAAGTGAGTCCGTCAGTCCTTTTACATTTATAAGCAAGTACACTTGCACTCAGTGTAGTTGTCCATGTATAGCAGCCAGCTATTGGCTTGTTTTATCTGCTGTTACATTTCTGTCTGTATGTAGACTGTGACTGAGTCACTTAATAATCTGTTCTTTTCAGATAAATAAACTACTTAGTTCTTAATTGTTATGGTTCTCAATATTTTAAAATTCCTTGCGTCTTTTCTGTAAGTATTCCAACATCTTCCCTGATCAATGGACATGACATCCTAGGTAGAAATATAAACTCTCTGAAACAAAAATCCATTAATCAAGAACTAAAGGGGAATTAGTATCCACTAAAGTGTGGTTATGAAAATTAAAACATCTTTAGCTTCTTTAGAGGATATTGGAACTGGTTGTTGAAGATAACTTTGTTCAACACCACCAAGTTATTTTCAAAAGTCTACCAGTACTTTGACTATTCAACTGGAACAATGTGAAAATTACATTCAATGGAATAAAACTTGATAAGGTATCAATATAATTAGGTAAAGCCATTATAAAGAAGAACTGTCAAGTGATAGGTTCTAATAAACCTGAAGAACATAACTTGTCCTTGCTGATGCGTTTTTGTCAATGAGTAGATCATTTATTGACTACAGTTGTTTGACAGTGATTAAAGGGGGGTTGTAAATGAGGATGACGTGTCACTGATACAAAGCTCTTTAAGCTGGGTACTAAAACAATGTCTATCTCTGCAGTCAAATACATCCTCTACTTAAAAAAAAACCAACCAAAACAACTACAAAGAAAAAGCCAACCAACCAACCAAAACAAAAAACCAATAAAAACCAAAGAAAAAGCCTTAATCAAACCAAAAGCCCCCAAGTTCCCTAAGCTGCCCAAAAAAAGCACCAATCTCCCTTAAAACCCAACAAAAGAACCAAAACTAAACAACCCAAAAAAGCCGAACACAAAATCTATTCCTTAATGGAATAGAACACTTAGCTGGCAGGGAACACTGACCAAAAAATGCCCAAAAACTTAAGGGTTAATGATCAAGTACCACTTCACTAATATGTTCAAAATGATAATTGTGATTCTTCTATGAGTATAGGGAATAAGTTCATTGGTTTTGGGTAAACAGAATAAAAATCATCTGGTGTCCCTTTTGGTTTTGAGAACTGGTTTGATTTTTTTTCTTTGGCAGTAGTATCCTTCCCTGCATATATTTGGAGTCTTCTTAACAAATTTGTACAATTTTCATCCACATTCCCTCCTTTGCCAGAGCCTGCTTCAAGAAGTATTTCAGCCTGCCTGCCTGTTCCAAAAAAAAAAAAAAAAAAAA
>VZTG01001477.1:99566-141310 GCA_013397845.1 Melanocharis versteri
AAAAAAAGAAAATTTTTTCCAACTGCCCTTTGGCACATTCCAGTCCATTAACTCAGTAGGATCTCTTAAATAAGTAGAAGCTCAGGTAAAAGGCTTTTACAGTCTAATGAAATACTTTGGACTGATCCTTGATGCTATTGCATTCCGTAGTTCCACTTAATAGCTAGCAGGGCTTATTTCTTCATCTGAAACCAAAGATTTAAATTTGTGTGCGATGACAACTTCTGTAACATGCAAACATTTTAATAGTTTTAGGAAACTTGATAGTTTGCAATCAGGAAGGTCTTGTGTTCTTTGCAACAACTTTTGATTACATCATTTTTACTATAATGTAGAAGCACTGTGGTAAAAGGAGAGACAAACCTGATTCTGTTAGTGAGGAAATACTGCACTAACAAAACAACCCAATCCCTTCAACTGTTGTCCATTCATTTTAGTAACGAAAAATGATTGGGAAAATGGGTTTAGAAATAGAGAAAATTCAGAAATTTAGAAATAAAGAAGGATATTAATTTCAGGGAGAACTCCAAAAACTATATCCCCTTTTTAAATTTTGCTGTTTTGTACTCAAAGATTACTAAAGAGTACTACTTTTATTTTTGTTGTGCAGTTTCATACAGTATTTTTTTTGGTCTGAGTATCTTTAATTGAATATAAATACCAGGTTTAATTTAATCAGGGTTTCTAAATAAAATGCTTCATTAAACTGTGAAATCTGACCTCTGACAACTGTTTCTCCTGTTCTTTTTTAAAGCCAAAATCCAGTGTGATATTACAATATATAATATTACTGTTTTGTTGAAATGTAAGTCATACGTATAAAATAGGGAAGTAATTTTCTTGTTTATCGTTCTCCCTATTTTACGTATTTATCTTTCTTCTACTATTTTAAAGTTAATGTTTCTTCTTTTGAATCTGTATACACTTTCAACAGTATGGTCATTGGTTTTGTTCACTAAGTTTTCTCCTTTTTTTCTTTCAGAACATTGCTACATATAAACTTCTTGGCACCTCTGTTTATGGTTCTACTGTGGGTAAAACCAATCACTAAGGACTACATTATGAACCCACCTTTGGGCAAAGAGAGCATTCCTTTGTAAGATTTCCTTTAAAAGTTCTTCCTGTGGTATTGAGAACAAAATATTGTCTTAGAGCTCTTTGAATGTTGTAGAAACATGAAAGGCTTTAATAGCATCTGCTGTCAGAGGTATTGTGGAAGGTGCAGCTGAGTTCTAAAGAGCTTCTGTTATTTCAAAAGAATGGGAACTGGTTGCAGATGTTGAGTGTTAAGGTGGTGGTTTCCAAAAAGATACTGTCTTCTGACATCTCCTTGGCAGTAATGGGTTGTTTTTTCTAGGGGTGGAATACCACCTCACTACTACCTGCTGGAACCTTGTATCTTGCATATTGGTGTAGGAGATGAATGGTTTCACCAAAGACAGTCGAGATATGTTGGCATGAGAACTGAGCTAGGAAGTTTGTCTTAAGACCTACATGCTGATGAAGTGGTATTGAATTGATAGGTAAAGTATTTAAAATATAAAAAGGAAAGGAGTTTCCGTGAAGAGTGGTGTTTGAAATACTGTACCGTAGTTGATTGTCGTCGTCAGAATTAGTCTTGCTAACTCAAAATAGACTTGAAACAGGTATGATGGGCTGATACATTTCTTGCTTTCTAGAGGTGAGATAAGCTTCTAAGGTGATCCTGTGAGCATTGAACTATTACCTAAAACACAATAGATATACATATTTTGTGTATCTTTTGTTCCTCAGTTCATCTTAAAATGGGGGTTGAGCTATTACTGGGTATCTCAGGCAACTGGAGTACCCATTTACAGTCTAATACTATTTTGTATCTAGTCCTGTGTGTCTGAAAACCTGTAATTACCTGAGCAACCTTGGTTTTTAGTGTCCTGCCTTCATTACTCAGAATTTAAGCATTTAAGAACTGCCCTTGTTTACAGACAAATGAATACTAATTTGGATCTAATGCTGTAGGGCTACTGAGAAGTAGTAGAAAAGAGAAATAAAAGGCAAAAGTAAATATTACTTGCATGTGAACTTCATAACTATAGTTTGTGTGTTAACTATTTTGCCTCAAGATTACAGATGATACAAACAAACAACTGTAGCAGTAGATGGTCTTTGGAAAACAGCATTACCCTTTATTTATTATCCACAGAATGTCAGAAGATACATTTGATACCGTCAGATTGTGGATTGTAATCCTGTTGTGTGTTTTACGGTTGGCTATGATGCGTCATCATTTACAGGCCTATCTGAATTTAGCCCAGAAAAGTGTGGAGCAGATGAAAAAGGAAGCTGGTAGAATAAGCACGGTTGATTTACAGAAAATGGTAAGTGTGGTGGCACTGAGGTTATATATTTGTCTTACTTCAACTGTGCAAACTATTTTTTTCCAATTTGTTGTCTTCTGTGGCAGCAGAGCTCAAATCTGAATGAAGCTTTCTAGACTATATCTCCTATAAAAATAGCACCATTACAGAGAAATTCTGCAAACCAAAATATGGAGAGATGTATCATCTGTGTTAGGCAGATGGTTTGTCCTTGGTTATTTGGAAATTGTTATAAAAGATCCCTTCCAATGAGTGGTGATCTGTAACTACAACACAGGAAAGAAAAAATTGAATTTTGATAGAACAGTAAAATGCTGTTACCAACTATGTGTTTTAAATTGAGGGAAAATTTATGATAAGGTGGTTATATTTTGGAATAAAATGACATATGTTTAATTCTGTCAAACCACTTTGAAGTGCACCAGGGTGGTTAAAAAATTGCCTGTCTTACTGTGGACAAGGCAAAATTTCTTAGGATTCTTTTCTTTAAAGAAAAGTAGCAAAGCATACCTTGAACAAATGGAGGAGGTGGAATGTCTGTTGTGTGTTGTCTGCAAAATAAACTTAAATTTCTAGTGTTGTATAATAGTGCTGTCTAATGATCCTGCTGAGTTGGGGTCTGTTGTAGGAAGAGTATTGAAGCATGCCGTAAGACAAAGACTCTTCTTCCAGGATTGTCATTATTACTTGTTACACTAAGTGTCTGAAGGTCATAAGTGAGCTGTGCAGTAGTTATTTACAAACAAACTGGCTAGGAATTTGCTTCAGAAAAAAAATTAGGAAAAACATATAGTAGCAACTGGTTAGGATGGAACTGTGCCAATTGCTGTAAATGCACTATTTTAGTACTGGAAATTTTATTTCTATCTATAAAACAGTAATGTATTCTCAATGCGGTATTTCTTAAATCCATTTCTCTAGTGTCTTCATATATTCTCTTTGAGAAGGCCATAGTCACTAGATGTAGTGTTGTCTTCCTTTACTAATCATATCTGCTTTACCTTTTTCAGAAATTTCTGCCAGTGAATTCTTTCCTGTCTGTCATTCTACAGTGATCATTACTTTTTAATTTGTTATTTTTGTCATAATCCATCACTTTTTGACAATATTCTTGTCTCATGCTTTTTCTTCTGTCAGTGTCTTACTACTTTTTCTTCTCGTGTTAGTTTTTCGATGCTTGCTCATGAAGAAGCCCTTTGAGGCTTGAGAGGTATTCCCAAAACTGTCATGTCTGCCTTCATAATTTTTGCCACCCTGCATTCTATTCTTTTTTAAAACCCAGGTAGTTTTATTTCATTGCTTGCTTGCTATTGATTTGATCACTTTTTTCCTTCTTTATTTGGTTTAATCTTGTAGGTCAGTAGCTTATATAAAATATGTCCTGTTACAATCTTGAGAAAGATGGAACAGATGGAGAGCAGGGGGAAGGATGTATCTGAATGGATTTCGATGAACCATAGTGTATGACTGAAATAAAGACCATTTAAATGCTGTTATTGATCTAATGAAAACTCATCTTGTCATTGTTTTTAAAATACAGGTGTTTTCCAGTTGGAAATCTTAAAAATACCTCGCTTTTGGAAAAGGAATGTAATATTAACCAAGCTTTCATTTACTTTTTATGGGGCTTTGAACTGTGACTACTGCTTCATTTTTGAAATAGGATTTAGTTTGTAAATGACTGAGAACTCGAAAAATTAAATATACATATTTATTTTTGTTTCTGATGTATTAAAATAGGAATCATTGAATGATGGCATGCAGTTTGCAGAAGCAGAATTGATTATCTTTTTTTTAACAGAATTGATGCTTTTAATTATTTCCTTTCAGCACATCCTCTCAGATTTGTAAATGTCCTGAAACTAGAATTCATTCATTGAGGGATTTCTTCATTAGGTCTTTTGAAGACAATATGTCATGTGCCAGGAGTTACTAGAAAATTCTTAAAACAGCTTTAATGCATAAGTACTGGGTTTTTTAAATAAATTACTTGTTTTTTCTAGACATGTTAATAAAGGTCTGCTTTGATCAACCAGGACTCATGAACTTTATTCTCTTCTGTTTTTCCAGGTGGCTCGGGTATTCTATTATCTCTGTGTAATTGCACTGCAGTATGTTGCACCATTGGTAATGCTCCTTCACACAACTCTACTCTTGAAAACACTAGGTAGGCAAAATTGGATCAACAAAAGTTTATTCAATTTCTACACGGGGCTTTTTCATTTTCACCTGACTGAAGAGACACCTTGTAGTTTCCTGTACTTTAGAATGTTCATGTGTGGCTTTTAAGCAGTTTTTTTCTGTTGCTACTTCTGATATCTTTCAATTACATGCTAATTTGTTTGATTTATTTCTGAGAAATTGTGTAATGCAACCAATTAAACTGTTTACTTCTGCTGAAATATTCGTCTTTTTAGAAGTATTTAAAAAGTGAACTGTATAAAGCATGATTGATTTAACTTCATGAGCATCTCATAAAGGAATTCTTTTCAGCTTTTTTATCTCTAGTAGGCTTTTGGAATGGGAATTGTGAGAGATGGGGTTCATGTAGTTACTGGGAGATCTGAAGTTACTCTGGTTTGGGGTTTTTTTCTTTCTTTCTTGTGAGACATGTCTTTAATAGCCTACCATGCAGTTGTGTCATTCTCTTTGCAAAAAGGCAATGGATAGAGATAGTCTTTATTGGTTATGATTCATCCTGCCCTGGAGTAGACATCTCCATCTGGCGAGATGAATCATACCCAGGAGATACATACATACAGGGGTCTCAAGGTAGCTATATCACATGTAGATATTAGGATGTCAAAATAAAGAAGAATCCTACCCCAGTAGATTGTTGGCATGACCAGGAAGTCATGCAGATGAATATAGTTTGTATTTACTAAGTTATTAAAACTTAACATTTTTGTGTGTGTATTAAAAACATATCAAAGATGACCTGTAGAGTGATTGAATTAATAGAACTTGAATTTAATTCTACAAAAATCTGTTACTTGTTTCTTTTTAACAGGTAATTATTCTTGGGGCATCTACCCAGAATTGAATTCTGACACTCCAGTAGAAAACAGTCTGCTTCCCAATTCTGTTTATTCTGAGTCTCCACCTGCTGATGGAAAGATGAAAGTAACTGTAGTACAAATAACAATGGCTCTGGGAAGCCTAAAGAATATTTTCACTCCTCTCCTGTTCCGGGGACTCCTGTCTTTCCTCACCTGGTGGATTGCTGCTTGCCTTTTTTCTACAAGCCTTTTTGGGCTCTTCTATCACCAGTACCTGACTGTGGCGTGAACAAGTCAATTGACAGAGCAAGTGTGAGGTCAAATTCTAGATACAAACCCAGGTACCCAAGAGGAGATGAAGAGAAAAGAAAACTATATATGTGAAGAGAAAACATATCATGATTATTTTTAAACACTTCCTTGGTGTTCTCAGGGTGCATAATCTTAAAATGTTTAAAATTGCAACTGAGTTTGTTATTTTTGTTACCCAAATGGTAGGTAACTAATTGAATTATAGTCCTGAGACTGACTGACATTATTGTGTTGTAGATGGTGGTAAGCATGCTGAAAAGATGCAACCTCTGAGTATCTTGGTTTCCATAAACAGCAAGCCAAACTCAAAAATTTGTGTTTTAAGCGTCAACAGTCACCGACTGAACTGCATTCAAAGGGTACTGGACACAGTGATGGTGGCTGCCTATCGATTAAGTCTTGAAACTGAGCCATACAGTGAAAGGAGAGAGAGGGGATTTAAAAAAAAATTCTGTTGGATAGCTGTCAATCACTTTTCTCCTCGGAAAATGAAACCATCCAACAGGACAAAAGAGATACTGTACATTACAGTAAGGAAAGTTGTATAAAATATAAATTTAGTAGATGTATGTACCTGACAAGTATTGCTGCCTACATACTTTGCAGGAGTGCTTGTGCAGTAAGAAGAGGGTTATAACAAATATATTATTTCAGTCCCTGCAGTCATTTTGAAGTAATGGCCATCTGTGTTGGTGCTAATATTGATCCACAGATTGCATCTGGATCTTTTTAAGTTCTTCTTTTGAGGTAGTAGATAAATTTGAGGTAGTAGATAAATTCCATGGAATTTACAAAAGAATAGAAAATAATTAGTGAAACCAGTCAAACATTTCAAAACAAAACAGTTTAATCCTGCTGACTGTGTATGTATATGTGTCGTGTACATATAAATATATATTATATATTAAATATATAATATATATGAAGGTATGAAATACGGAATCTTTATTTTAAATTCCTGAATGTATCTTACTGGGCTGTGGGAGAGAGGTGTATGTGTATCTAGTAATTTCAAGATCCCCTTTTGAAATGAAACTTCTCTTTTTTTTTTTTTTTTAGTTCGGTTGAAAGGGCTCTTTTTTTTTTGTTCCTCTTTAGAGGTACTTGGCTTTACTAGNAGATGGGGTTCATGTAGTTACTGGGAGATCTGAAGTTACTCTGGTTTGGGGTTTTTTTCTTTCTTTCTTGTGAGACATGTCTTTAATAGCCTACCATGCAGTTGTGTCATTCTCTTTGCAAAAAGGCAATGGATAGAGATAGTCTTTATTGGTTATGATTCATCCTGCCCTGGAGTAGACATCTCCATCTGGCGAGATGAATCATACCCAGGAGATACATACATACAGGGGTCTCAAGGTAGCTATATCACATGTAGATATTAGGATGTCAAAATAAAGAAGAATCCTACCCCAGTAGATTGTTGGCATGACCAGGAAGTCATGCAGATGAATATAGTTTGTATTTACTAAGTTATTAAAACTTAACATTTTTGTGTGTGTATTAAAAACATATCAAAGATGACCTGTAGAGTGATTGAATTAATAGAACTTGAATTTAATTCTACAAAAATCTGTTACTTGTTTCTTTTTAACAGGTAATTATTCTTGGGGCATCTACCCAGAATTGAATTCTGACACTCCAGTAGAAAACAGTCTGCTTCCCAATTCTGTTTATTCTGAGTCTCCACCTGCTGATGGAAAGATGAAAGTAACTGTAGTACAAATAACAATGGCTCTGGGAAGCCTAAAGAATATTTTCACTCCTCTCCTGTTCCGGGGACTCCTGTCTTTCCTCACCTGGTGGATTGCTGCTTGCCTTTTTTCTACAAGCCTTTTTGGGCTCTTCTATCACCAGTACCTGACTGTGGCGTGAACAAGTCAATTGACAGAGCAAGTGTGAGGTCAAATTCTAGATACAAACCCAGGTACCCAAGAGGAGATGAAGAGAAAAGAAAACTATATATGTGAAGAGAAAACATATCATGATTATTTTTAAACACTTCCTTGGTGTTCTCAGGGTGCATAATCTTAAAATGTTTAAAATTGCAACTGAGTTTGTTATTTTTGTTACCCAAATGGTAGGTAACTAATTGAATTATAGTCCTGAGACTGACTGACATTATTGTGTTGTAGATGGTGGTAAGCATGCTGAAAAGATGCAACCTCTGAGTATCTTGGTTTCCATAAACAGCAAGCCAAACTCAAAAATTTGTGTTTTAAGCGTCAACAGTCACCGACTGAACTGCATTCAAAGGGTACTGGACACAGTGATGGTGGCTGCCTATCGATTAAGTCTTGAAACTGAGCCATACAGTGAAAGGAGAGAGAGGGGATTTAAAAAAAAATTCTGTTGGATAGCTGTCAATCACTTTTCTCCTCGGAAAATGAAACCATCCAACAGGACAAAAGAGATACTGTACATTACAGTAAGGAAAGTTGTATAAAATATAAATTTAGTAGATGTATGTACCTGACAAGTATTGCTGCCTACATACTTTGCAGGAGTGCTTGTGCAGTAAGAAGAGGGTTATAACAAATATATTATTTCAGTCCCTGCAGTCATTTTGAAGTAATGGCCATCTGTGTTGGTGCTAATATTGATCCACAGATTGCATCTGGATCTTTTTAAGTTCTTCTTTTGAGGTAGTAGATAAATTTGAGGTAGTAGATAAATTCCATGGAATTTACAAAAGAATAGAAAATAATTAGTGAAACCAGTCAAACATTTCAAAACAAAACAGTTTAATCCTGCTGACTGTGTATGTATATGTGTCGTGTACATATAAATATATATTATATATTAAATATATAATATATATGAAGGTATGAAATACGGAATCTTTATTTTAAATTCCTGAATGTATCTTACTGGGCTGTGGGAGAGAGGTGTATGGGTATCTAGTAATTTCAAGATCCCCTTTTGAAATGAAACTTCTCTTTTTTTTTTTTTTTTAGTTCAGTTGAAAGGGCTCTTTTTTTTTTGTGCCTCTTTAGAGGTACTTGGCTATACTAGAGAACTTACACTGTCTTGGAAGAAAAGATCTACTTAAACTGTTAATCTTAACATTTCTGCTCTGTCAAATTGTCATCTTTTGCCACTTTAATCTGTGCTAACTTGACCATATAATGATAATTAATATATCTTGGCTTCAGAAATAGATTTTCTGTATAATAAAACAGCTATATAATAAGAAAAAGAGCAAAGTATTAACTTTACAATTTTTGATTTCCTGGAGAGATAGATTCCAGTCATAAAATTATTGAATTATTGACAGTTTTTCAGATGTTTTGTGTATTTGCAAAACAGGAATGGGGATTTATACGCAGTAGCTTTTTTAAACAGTTAATATTACACTTTGCAGAGGTCAGTGGGTTTTTTAACTAATACTAGCTGGTTTTATGTTACTGTTCTTTTTCTCTAGAATTTGTGTACAGCGTTGGCATATAATAAGCATTTATAAATGGAAAAGCTTAATTAAATATTTAATATGTAGCAAACCTACCATATGGCAAAACAAACTCAATGCAGAAAATTAAGATTTTAAGCTGGTGATAAACTATCTTACTGTGTTGAAAGCCTTTAAAGTTATTTATTAGTTTATTAAGTTACATTTATTGGGGAAAGATTTGTGTACGCCAGCCTAGTACCTACTGCATTTGCTTGGGGTGTCTGAGAACACCTTGCATGATGCTGCTGGATTCATTGCAGTATTTCAGTGTGACTGGGGCTGCAAGCTTTGTTGTTTTCACACCAACTTTTTGTAACTAACAGGAACAAAGGCTTAACTGTGAATTGACCTAAAGAATAATATTTGACCTCATAGTTTCAAATCCTAAAGCATTCCTAGGAAGTATCTTTCAGATGAATAATTGAATGACAAAATATGACAGGTCCAACAATACTGGATCCACTTTTGTATTAGTTCAAGATATATCATTACTACAAGATACATCATTACTAATAGAATTAACAAGGCCAGCTTTTAGGGTAGAGTTAGTTGTTCAATGCTAATCTTTTGTTCAGTAAAATAAAACAATGCAAAACAGTTTGATTCTGATAGTGAACTTGCCTGATGAAGCTCACTATGTAGGAGATGTAACCTGGTGTTGCAGTCTGAAGGAGTAAATTTTGGATACTTGAGAATACTTCAAAATAATGTTAAACAACAGTTTCTGTTGACATAGTCATTCTGAAAGCTCATAAGCAAAAGTGAACGGCAGTTATACAATAATGCATTCAGCAAAGGTAATAACTGGATCATGTAGCTGAACTTCACAAAGCTTCTGCTAAGAGCTCATGCTGCCTTAATATTCAGACATCACACTGTTCACAGTGAAAAATAGGCACCTGGTGTTACAAACATGAAGATCAGTGCTCGTAGCCGTTGTGCTGTTTCATTGTTCTACAGACCATTGTTCTGCAAAATTGAATGGTTGACCTTCTGGTCAGCAGTCTGATCTGAATGGGAGATGGTCTTTCTTTGGATCCATTTAATCCTGACATGAGTCCAGAAGGCTTATGAAAAACTAAACTATGGCAATAAAAGCCTTTGAAACGTGTGGTGACAGTGAAATCAGAGGGACCATATTGCTAAGGCTGTGAGCAGTGCTTCCTACAAGTATGTGATACGCTCAAAAATGTCTTTTAAAGTAGCAACCCTGATAGTCCTGACTTCCATCTGTATGGAATGCAATTTTTCTTTGTTCGTTTCATGGAGACCTGTATCAGCACCTGGCGATGAGGGGAAAGCATCTTGCAGAAATGGAAAAGCAAGTAAAACATGACTGAAAGGTTCATGGGTGTTATTCAGGATTCTTAAAACATTTTGTCTTGCTTTTTGCCCGCTACTTAATCAAAAAATTTTAGAATGGTTTGGGTTGGAATGGATCTGGAATGGACCACTTTCCACCAGACTAGGTTGCTCCAAGCCCTGTCAAACATGGCCTTGAACACTTCCAGAGCTGGGCAGCCACGGCTTCTCTGGGTAACCTTATCCAGTGCCTCACCACCTTCAACAGCAAGAGTCTCCACCTAACTCCTAATCTAAATCTCCCCTCTTTCAGTTTAGAACTGTTCCTACTTGTCCTGCCACTCTCTGCCTGTGCAAAAAGTCATTCTCTCTCCTTTTAAGTACTGGAAGGCTGCAGTGGGGTCTCCCTTAGTGTCTGAGAGATTTTAGAAGGAAATGTTCCTTTGGCAAAGAATCCATGTTTGTTTCTTTATTTTTAAATTGAGATCTCCCTTCCTCTCTTAAGTGATGTGACTTCAGTCGCCGATCTACAGCGCTTTCCCTGTGTCAGAACCAACTAGGCTAAATTAGTTCAAGTTTCTATTTTGACTTCTGTTTAGTTTAAATTTATCTATTTTTGGAGGATTAGTTCCTTTAAATAGTTTAAATAACTTCAAATTCCATCTGAAACATGAACAAACTTGTTAACATTTGTTTAAACTCTGCATTTTTATTATGTAGGTCCCTTTTGACAAAGGGTTAAGATAACAATAAATCCAAGTTTTCCAGCAAGTTCAGGGAGGTGCAAACATAACACGGGCTATTTCTGAGCTAAGAGAAGTTGATTAAGAACAGGAGAATAGATTATAGAAAGCCTATTCTTACACTTAATATGTGACATTCTCAGGCTGCACTTGTCCTCTTAGGTTATGCCAGTTTTTGAGGTTTTGTTAGCTGCACAGTCTTTTCCTCTTCCAGAATTCGCTTGCGTAAGGATCAACAGATTAAATAGTAGCATCAGTACAAGAGAACATCCTTGTACAGAAGATACTTACAGAAAATTATTTTCTGCTGAGTTTGACTTCCCCTTATTTGGGTCAGAAGTACTGCAAGGTGTTTAAACAGAGATACGTTCTTCCCTGGATTGTAAAGTCAAATTCGTCTAAGAACAAAAATGCTACAAAGATATCAACACAACAATTAGACAGCATAACGTCACTCTGTGTAGTGGTTAGCAAGTACAGAAATTTCAGCTAACTTAAAAGGACCAATTCAAAGTGCTGTACTTCGTTACAGTAACTACAGCTAAGTGGTAATAGGGATATTGGATATATCACATATAAAATTGAACATATCTGATCTTAAAGCTGTTGGAAGGCTCTACAAGGTAAAAGGCCTTATGTCTCTTAATTCTCAAATATCTGCTTTCCACAGAGATAATTTTGATCAGTTTTTAAATACTACACATCATGCTTTTTAACATGACACATTTTGCACATTTATTTGTTCAACACAGCCCGTCGCCACCCAGACTTAACCCCACAGCTAATTTCATCACTATAAAGTTACTAGATATTTTTAGTTAAGGTTTAAGAATTAAGTGCCCAGAGAAAATGGAGACATTGAACGAGGCCAAAAAACCTGTGTGTTCTCTTGATTTGTTTCAGCTGAGCAAAATCTTAATGGAGGATGGCAACAGCAGGTTACTTGTATCCTAAATCAAATATTAAATGTGAATCTTTACCATTATGAGTAAGACTGTTATTTTTAGTATCTGCAGCCTAAATCTCAAATGGTAAATCAAGAGCAGTATTAGGCTACAGATGCTTGGAAGACAGATGTCTGATCTTACTAAGCAGGCCGATGCAGATTGGTCTGTCTGTGCTTCAGAGTGATTTTTGTGCAACTTCTTTAGGAAGGCCTGCCATGTTTTGTGACCTGTGCAGTACATGCAGTGAAGTGGCATGTCTCATTTGCACTCCTGAGTACTAGACTGAAAGGTCTTCCTCCTCTAGGTGAGATCATGAAGCCAACATGTCATTTCAAGGCTGCTTTTACTGACATCTGTGTATGCTGCACTTAACTTTTTCTAGTCTCTCACTGTGGACTGCCAAGAGAGTAATACTGCACTGGATGTTGTTTTGCATGCCAGTGTATATGTATTTTTATACCTTTGATTCCAATGGCGTTTTTAATGGAAATCATTTTTAATCCTAGTACCATGGATCATATTTTCATTTTTTAAATAAATATCAGTGCCTGCCACACAGAAGTAAAAAACTTCTACACTAATTTTTTTTAAAACTTGATGTCCAGA
This sequence comes from Melanocharis versteri, assembly GCA_013397845.1. Classification (NCBI taxonomy): domain Eukaryota; kingdom Metazoa; phylum Chordata; class Aves; order Passeriformes; family Melanocharitidae; genus Melanocharis; species Melanocharis versteri. The sequence continues at coordinate 112,281 of VZTG01001477.1, forward strand.
CTGAAGCATTAACAGGTATGTAGTTTTATATCAGTGCAAAATCCATCTGTAAATACCAGATTTTTTTTTCCACATAATTACACATCAGTCAAGAACCCTTAGAATTTGTACTTGCAGCATTTTTCCTCAACAACATACTATACATATGACTCTGCTATCTATAAAATACACATCTCAGAAGAGTTTTGAATAGCTTTTTACAAACTCCTTAGTAGTAGGTCATTATTCTTTTATTGTGCTGCAACGTATTTTTTAAAACCTGGCTTAAAATTCCTGTGCTTAAAGTCAACCTTATTCTCTCTTCCTCTGTTCGTAGTAACTCTGCCTCCCATATATGTTCTAAGCTTCCAGAATGCATATTCACAGTATTTTTGATAAAAACATAGGACAAAGAAAAATGCACCAAAAATTGTATTTCATAACTACAGTTCATACCCATGTCATGATGTGCCAACAGTTTTTATTTTTCCCGTCTTTGGTCATTCCTTTGTTCCATTGTTAACAGTATGTAAGGTTTTCTAGGTGGAATACACATGGAAAAATATTCTGTAATAGAAGTTACAGACAGCTGTCTAATGTTTCAGTCTTCCAATTTATGTGAGCAGGTATTAATGCAAAGACGCTGTTCAATAATTTCAGTCTAAAATTTCTTATAAGGTACACTTGTTAGAAATTGCACAGGGAACATCTTCCAAGTTGTAAATACTTTACTTTAAATCTTCTACTTGTCTCTTTGTTGTTGGGAACACACAAATTCGATGGTGTTGTTCAGTTAATAGTCTTTTTTTTTTGTCTTTAAATGAAAAGCACATAATATTTTCTACTCTAGAAAAAACTAAGGCAAAAAGACTCCCCTCCCTTCATTTCAGTATTTGCCAAATGGGAAAGACATATGTTATATATGTAAATTTTAGCTTCCTCTTAGTGCTATAATACTGTTAAAATACAACTTTTATAACTACAGCTTTAGAAGTAGTAAGACTCTCATCCTTCACAGTGAGGGTGGTGTCAAGGGGTGTTTGCATTATACTGATCTGGTGTTGCATTCCCTGCTGTTTAAAAACAAATTGCCTCCTGTGCTTTTAAAGGTTCATCAGGATCTGTGATCAGAAGAGCACAGCAACTCTTTTTTTCAACTCTTTCAACAAGGTTGAAAAAGCTCTATTTTGGGGGCTTTTTTTGGTTGTTTTGGAGTTTTGTTTAGTGGTGTCGATAATACTTGGGTACAACTACTACAACTAATAAACAACCTCCAGTAATATTACATTCTTTTAGTACATTGTAAAGTGCCTATTCGTGGGTGATTCTGGTAGCCCTTGAAATGGGGTTTGCTATGAAATTATTTTTTTCATACTGGTTTTGGCTTATGTAATGTCCATGTGTGGTTTTGTGTTATTCCATATTGGAGACAAATATGATTTTGAAGAAATCTTTTCCATTCCTCTTACTTAAATGGTAATCTAACAACTTTGCCCATATCTGACTGATAATTGAACACCCCTAATTTAAATTAACATCCCTCCCTCTGTCACCTGCCACCTCTGCATTGTTTTCTTTATGACTGAGGGCAAGTATTTACAAGATTTAGAATGGGTTGACTTACAAAGTTTTGTAGTGACACCTGGGTGTTAATTATACCCCAATAGCGTAGGTACATGGGTGACTTCAGACAGGTAAGTCGTTCTGTTGGGCTCAGAAAGGCAACACTGAAGTTCACTGAATCCTTATGGATTTGGAGCATGAAGAGTACCAAATGTGATACTGCTGGCTGACACCAAGCTCCAAAAAGTTACACCTTGTAGAATTTTGTAGAATTCTGTTAGGGTATTCAATAGTGAAGCCACCCTTACTTTAAAACTGCTTGTCCACCTTCAAGAATGCAAGAGCTGAAGGTAGAACTTGCCTGGTTCAGCATGGAAGTTAAAAAAGTGAGGAAACAACAAGCCCCCACTCCTGAGTTAATTATACATTCTGCTTGTGAAGTGCTTCTAAGTTGAGATGGTGTTGCTGATTCAAATCTACCAAAGGAAGCCTTCTTCTGAGGAAGGCTTGTCACAGCATGTTGAGCTTTTAGCTCTAAAAAGTGGCTATAGAAATCTGTACTGTATATAATACACTGGGAAAATCTGGTACAGTAAGCTTGCTAAATATTTCCTTACACTATTTGTAAGAAGTTACATTACATTTTTTACTGTAGAGCATTAGAGAAGCTGGTTCTGCCTTGCTCAGGCAGCATTTTATATTAATGTGAAGATAATAAGTATTGGTTTGTCATCTAAACGCCTAAATTTCTTTAACAACAGTAAATTTTGCAAAATTGAAGCAGGGTTATACTTTCTTATTCCTCATTCATTTTGTTGAAATGTTATAGTTTTAACTCCACTTTTATAATGCACACATTATTAAAATGAAATTTATGTCTATTCATTGCTCATGGTAATACCACAGCAAATCTAAGAGAAACTGTGATACCTGCTGTTTATCAAGTGGCCCCATCAACTTGCTTGCCTTTGTAAAGCGTTGATCCATGTTGGACATAAAATGTCTACTGCAGTGATGTTCCTATAGTATTTTAGCATCCCTGCATGTACTCTGCATGCCTTGCCCTTGTGCACTGTAAAGGATAGACTGTTTTACAGTACTTTAGGTTTAAAAATCCCTTCCATTATTTTATATAGTATTTCCCATATCCAAAATAGGACAATTCCTAAAGCCAAAGATCAATAAATGTTTATTGTCTACCAGTGTGATTTTTTTCCTACTTTGTGTGATATATGCTACTTTTTATCAACTTGCAAAATCTCCCAAGAGCATGTAATAACCAGGCTTCTTATCAGTTTTTTTACTAGTCTAAATTGTTTACTTCTTTTAGAAATAATTGAGTAGACCATTTATCCCCTTCTTCTTTGGGCTGCAGCAGAATAAGTAATTTTTGAGTATGAATGCAGGGAGTGTCTTATTCATGTGAACAGCAGTTTAACCACAAAGAACCATTAGAGATTTCATATGAATGTTTTCATTTTTTGTGTGTTTCACTATTTAAATTTTTGAACCATTTCTGGAGAAAGATTGGCAAGTACACCATGGTAAGTGAAGGAAATTCTGAGTTTCCCAGTACACTCAGAGGATTTGTCACCCTTCTTGACTATTACCCTTCTTAGTAGGAAATAATTTAGAAAGGGGTTGTGTTTGCTTCTTATAAAAAGAAATGTGTTTAAAAGCATTACATGGTCTCTCCTATTTGTTTCATACTAGCAGCACTAAGAAGGAGTATACTTAATAACATCTTGTAAACATCTTGAATTTGATTTTTGGAATATCAGATTTGGTTACATATGCATTTTCTTTCCATGTGTGCAACAAATGCAGGTGGATGATGCCAAAATTGCTCAAATACTTCCACAGCTGTAAAAAAAAAAAAAATCCTTGAGAAAACATTCTTCTTTAGCCTAAATGCGAAGTGGTACCAAAGACCCCTTCAGCAATAGCCATTAGTTGTGTTGCAGAGGCGAAGTGTGGCATAGTGCTGAGAAGAGCCAGTCTTGACTTTTGGGGTGGAGATTTGAAAGTCTACAAGGCATTTGAGCTGTGGGACCCCCTCCTGAAAGTGTTACAAAGGTGAGTGATGGTTAAGAGGAAAGAAAGGATCTAGTGGGAGATCTGCTGATGTCTCAGAAGGCAGCTTAGCCTTCTGCTTTCTCCATACAGCCTGAAGCTTCAGGTTGCCTTTAGAATCCACAATCCCCGGGACTTTGCAGTAGAATGTTTTAGCCCAAAACACAACAGTGAAAGCCTTGGCAGTATGCTTCTGAAACAACAGCAAGCCTTGTATTTCAAGGGTGTGAATTTTGAATCCACCAGGTCCACAGTGTGTAACTCAAAGAATTTAAAAGGTCTTCAGCTGACTTCTGCTGTCATGTGCAAACATGCATGATTCAGTGCAGTTCCATAGGGAGTACCCAATCTTTTGAAATGTTTGTTTTAGCAGAGTATGTGCAGTGGGAGAGGAAGGCCTGGAAGTATCCTCCAGCCAAGAGGGCAAGCATCTGGTACCTGTCCTGTGCTGTCTGGTCTAGGTGGGGCTGAGAAAATGTTGAAGATGTTGCTGGTTTGATTTGGATTTTACGACAAATTTTCAAAGAATGTGCAACATGGTTATTGTTGCTTGCCTCCTTAATAGGCTGTTACCTGGTGGACCACGAAATGCAGAGATGGGAAAATTACTCTTTTAGAGGAATATTCATGTTCTATCTAAATCCATATTAAAAAAGAGAAAGTAGTTTTTTTATGCTTACTCTGGAGTTGAGATTAGAGTTTTGCTCTCCAGGAGGAGCAGCGCTGATGAGTCTGAGGGAAGGTCAGCTTTTCAATTCATGAAATGGGAGCCACTCTATGATATGTCTTTCTTTAAAGCAAACAGGAAATTAAAGACTCTTTCTCTCTGAATTATGAGCTTTACAAGCTACTTTCAGTGGTTCTGGATAACCAACCCCTGTCACATTCCTCTCACCTGTCAAATTTTAAACCAGTTTTTCAACAAGTATAAAATTTGTATAATTTCCCAAAGTGGTCATTTCTATAGATATATTGTGTATAGTGTATAGAATTTTTGCATTGTCAGAAACTTTTTAAAAGAGTCCAGGCTCTTATTTTGAGTTAGGTTGGTCTTCAAGCATCAGCAATGTCCATTTGCTTCCCATTCATTTGGCTTATATTGTGAATAGGACAAACCTCAAAGTTTTAGTCATATAATGGTACCTGCTTTGAGTGAACAGCTCCATAAGTTCCTGATGTTTGTATCTATACAAAACACAGTTATTCTAAACTTACAGAAAAAGCATTTTTGTTACACAATTAATAGTTACCTGCAATCATGCTTTACCATTATTTTTACCAGATTTTGATTAACACAGTGCTTTCAATCTGTGTTCTCTTAACTTGCTAATCAACACAAAAAACTTGCAGGTGTTTTCTCTCCACTGCAGAGCTGTACCAAGGAAGGCAGCACTTGCCAAGAAGGCAGTATCTGTGGTGCACATTAAATAGAGATAAATATGCCCAAAGTCAGCTGCTGATGCCTGCGATGCAGAGCTATTCTAAATAGAGCAGCTCTTCAGCAGGACAGGAAGAAGTACCCTGAAAGTTGGTTTATTTGCTTAAGTGGATTTAGTAGTATTTCTGCTTTTTAACAAACAAATTAGGTTATGTTAACATCAACCTGAAAAACTGAGGAGCAAGTTTTGAAGGCAGGATGTGCTGCTTAAGTAACACGTGTTTCCTCAATTTGCATTCAGTCTCTACAATCCTGTTTTTACTTCTATCTTCTGTACCTTTTGATTCAACTACAAAGGGTTTATTTTTGGCAGATTCTATTGGGAGACGTATATATATATCTGAGAAAATGACAACGTACAATATATACCTATATATATTGTATGTATATATATATACATATATATGCATGTGTAGATATAGATGTAGATACAATGTACTATATATGTCTTACATCTGAGAAAGTGACAATGTACTAGTGCCTCATAGACTTAAAAAATAAAATTAGCTTTTTAATTGTGTTTAAAACTCCTTTAAAGTTACTTGACTATATGTCGTGGTTGTGGTGTCTCTTTAACCTGTCTGCTACCGGGTGAAAAAGTTAAATGTAAGGTGAGAAGGAAGGGGTGGAATCTGAATGCTGAAAAATGACCAAAACATGGTCTTCCATGTGAAAAACGACCACTATGAAAATGACTTTTCCTTTAAGACATTTTAAAATAATGAAATCACTTTAATATACTTCTAGCAGGTCATTCAATTAAAAAGGTTTTAAAATTAAGTTTCCTAAACAAGCAATATTGCAATGAATCTGAACTAGCAATGTAAGTAGTTTGTTTAGTGGGTAAATGTTAGACCATTACATGGTTAGAAACTTAGAGAGAGAGTTTTACAGGGAAAAGTGTTCAAGTCTGTCTGCCTCAGACTGAGCCCTTAAATGTATGTGGATGCCCTGGTCTTGTTTTGCTGAGACTTTTAAACTTGGGTATATATCTAACTGGTCATCTTTTGGTTAAGTACAAACATATTGATACTGGATTTAGATATAGCAGTGTTTAGCCCATGACAAATCACAATTGAATTCTCCTTTGTTTTCCCCCATGAAAAGCCACTCTTAGGTGAGGGCTGGACATTGCCCCAAGGATGAGGAACAATCCAGGAGGCAGCAGGTTCCCCTCCTATGCTCTGGACAGAGATGGGTACGAGATCCATCACCACGTGAGAGTTACTTTAGTTCTATTTCATGTAGCACATGTGGTTCTTTTTCACAGGACTGGTTTTGAACTCTTGAGGAATGTCATGTAGTTTACTTTTGCCAGCATATTCTTTTTTTATGCAACCTTCTGCAAGATTCCTGTTCTGGTCTTCCTTCATCCCATACATTTTCTTACTCTGAGAAAATTGGCATGTTCTGACAGCAAGGGTTCTTTTAACCTGTATTTCACTGATAAATATACATGTTTTACAAACTACAGGTGTGGAAAGTTTTTAAGGGAATCTGGGCACTGATGCTCACTTAGTCCCTGCTGAATCAAAAGGGATGGATTTTGATTAATTTGAAGAAGACAAGAAATTTTAATTGAAGTTTTTGCAGTTTAGTGACTGGTTTATTGTGTTGTTTGATTCAAAATATGTTTCAGAAATTAGTGTGAAATAGGTGGTTTTAAACTCACTTATAAAAACCTTGAGTAAGCACATTGAAAAATTTATTAGAGTTGCATGAAGCTGTTGTCTGGCAATTTAAACTCTGGGGCGTATGCCCTCACAGCTACCTCACTTGCTGCTGTTTTGCCCATTTAGTTTGCAGCTAGTTCACCTTGTTCATTGGTGCTCACCTAGTTTTTGTGATTAATTTAGTTGACCATGACAGAGGAGGGGAGGGAGGAAAGATAAAAAAAAAAAGGAAAAAACCAGAAGAACAAAAAAAGTTGTTGCTTCCAGTTCTGTCAATGCACTCATTTTTCTCCCTTGCAGCTTTCTCTGTTTTTTCACATCTTTTAAGCCTGGAATTGCTCATGCACCATACTGTGCTGCTGCATGATAATCAGCTTCAGCAGATGTCTCTCTTCAGGCCTCTTCNTTTTTATTTAAAAAAATCAAAATCCAAAGGACCACTCTCTTCAAGGAACTAAGACATTTGTGAATTAAATTAATAACTCTGGTGAAACCCGTATTTTCTGATTATTTAAATTTTTTTTTACAAAGCAGAAGTTGAATTATCCCATTCTCATCCTTATTTAAATAGGAGTTTGGGATGTTTTTGTAATTGATTTCTTAATTGAAGTTGAATAAATTTTCCTGAGTTACTCTGAAATTTTTCCTCCCACACACCAATATTCTTTTGTTTTCTCTCAGTAGCTAAACTGAGATAACCCTTATTCGCACAACTTCCTAGTTAAGAATGTCTGATCTAGACAATTCAATGCTGCTCTCTGCTGTGTGGCGTGAGTAATAGGAAAAAAAGTGATAAGCTTAACGTATTTGCTAATATATTTTCAGTACCCAGCACAAAATGCTTCAAGTGTACATCTTCTCCTGACCATAAAATGCTTTCCATACTAAAGGAAAATCTCTGAAGATTGTCCAACCCCTTCATGGTTTGGAGGTTTTTTGCTCATGAAGTGGATATTAACTAAAGAAAAAGAATTCATGATAGCTTAGCCAGTGTTGCGTAAGATAACTGACTTTTTTTTAATCCACAAAGATTTTTGAATTTGATTAAATACGAATCCAGAAAAGTAATTTCTTCTTTTCTTGTGTCTTGCATTTTATGATCAGCTTTTTTTTTTTCTTTCTTTTCTTTTTTTCACTTGTTGAATAGCAAAAAGTATAAGAGAAAAATACAGAACCAGTTCATTTCACACATGCAATTGAAGGAGTTGAATTACCATAAATTTGACAATATTCCTTTTATAAATCTGCAGTGGTTAAAAGAGATTTTATGGAGCATGAGTGTTTGGAGCACAAATGTTTCAGAGCAATTCAGAATTATTGAAGAGCTACAGGTTTTGTAAAGTGCTTCAGTTTGTTAGTTACCCCAGCAGTGTTGTAGTGAGTTTGTAGGGCTCTTAGTAAAGTCGTATGAACAGCCTATAAATGGTCTCGTAATTTTTCCTGTCCTTTTTTCCCATCTCAGCATGTTGGTGCTGTTGCTGTAAGCTTCCCTTGGCTTATATAAATATTTCTGTTGAGCAGCAGGATCCCACAGGCAACCTCAGCCTGGCCAGGCAAAAGGGAGGGGGATCAGTGCAGCTCTACCACCATTNAACAAAAAAAGTTGTTGCTTCCAGTTCTGTCAATGCACTCATTTTTCTCCCTTGCAGCTTTCTCTGTTTTTTCACATCTTTTAAGCCTGGAATTGCTCATGCACCATACTGTGCTGCTGCATGATAATCAGCTTCAGCAGATGTCTCTCTTCAGGCCTCTTCTTGGGGCAGAGACAGGAGGATTTTTGCAACTGCATGAGCAGAAATGCATTTTCTTGGGAAGATAAGTTTATACTTCCATCAGTGCACACTATGAGAGGAAGTAGTGTGGTTTTTTTTTATTTTTTTATTTAAAATTTTTTTATTTAAAAAATAAATAAANAAATGCTTTCCATACTAAAGGAAAATCTCTGAAGATTGTCCAACCCCTTCATGGTTTGGAGGTTTTTTGCTCATGAAGTGGATATTAACTAAAGAAAAAGAATTCATGATAGCTTAGCCAGTGTTGCGTAAGATAACTGACTTTTTTTTAATCCACAAAGATTTTTGAATTTGATTAAATACGAATCCAGAAAAGTAATTTCTTCTTTTCTTGTGTCTTGCATTTTATGATCAGCTTTTTTTTTTTCTTTCTTTTCTTTTTTTCACTTGTTGAATAGCAAAAAGTATAAGAGAAAAATACAGAACCAGTTCATTTCACACATGCAATTGAAGGAGTTGAATTACCATAAATTTGACAATATTCCTTTTATAAATCTGCAGTGGTTAAAAGAGATTTTATGGAGCATGAGTGTTTGGAGCACAAATGTTTCAGAGCAATTCAGAATTATTGAAGAGCTACAGGTTTTGTAAAGTGCTTCAGTTTGTTAGTTACCCCAGCAGTGTTGTAGTGAGTTTGTAGGGCTCTTAGTAAAGTCGTATGAACAGCCTATAAATGGTCTCGTAATTTTTCCTGTCCTTTTTTCCCATCTCAGCATGTTGGTGCTGTTGCTGTAAGCTTCCCTTGGCTTATATAAATATTTCTGTTGAGCAGCAGGATCCCACAGGCAACCTCAGCCTGGCCAGGCAAAAGGGAGGGGGATCAGTGCAGCTCTACCACCATTCCCCTATCCACATGAAAGGGGCATCACCCCCTTGATGTGGAAAAAGAGGGTGCATTTCACCCTCACATATCTGAAGACTAAACCGTTTGCAAAACTGAGATTAAAAAAAATTACTTTCTAGTTAAAAAAAAAAAAAAAAGAAAGAAAACAAAACCAAAAAAGCCTAAGTTGTCACTTTCTTACTAACTATCCTGGACATGAAATTACTTTACTATTCCTAGTGGTCTTACGAATTGTAGAGAAACTGTCTCATCATGCAGTGGTGTGGTTTGTTTATTTTGGGTGTAAATCATGGCTTTCTCTCAATTTTTCATCTCATTTTGGAAAGCAACATGAGAATAGTTTCAGTTGCTTAGCAATTTCACTTGAACATCCTAGTCAGGCAGGAATGTCTCAAAGTTGTGGATTTATAATATAGACATTCTGCCTCGAAATAACTAACATCCACATATCCTATCGATAGTGCATTTTCTAGTCAATATTACACAGAATAAAAATTTCCTAACAAATTTACACAAAGTTTATTACAAAAACTTGATTTTTTTTTCAGCATTACACATTTGGAATGATTTCTGCCCTTTTTTTCATGGGTTGCTTTTAACTTCTGAAATCCAACATCTTCTCAGCTGTGCTTCAAATTGTATTTTGTCTTCTGAATAAGTATAAACGCTAGATCATAAACAGAATCACAGTGGGTAAGGTTGCAAGGGATCACCAGTGGGGTTATCTGGTCCTACCTCCCTAACCTCATATTTGCCTGTTTGGAGATGTGTATTTGTTTTCTCAAGGGTTGGTTTCCTGGAAGCAATTGACAGCAATCTGCTTCGTTCAAAGTTGATGGGAACATTCACCCAAGGGAAAAAGAAAAAAAAGTATCAACAGTGTTCACCTAAGATTTGTATTAGTATTCACTCAAGTCTACCCATATTAATGAGTCTTTAGACTTTCCTATTTAGAGCACTTACATTAAGGACACATTTGTGAATTAACACATGAGTAACACACACTTGTGAGTTAACACAGATATGCCACATCCTCTATAGCTGTAATTTTGAAATACTGTTGGTAAGGCCTAGCAGACTGGTTTTTATTTGTGGATACTGCTGGCCATTTTAGGACTAACTAAGAGGAGTGTTAACAAGAAAAGTGGCAGTAAGTGAAACACAATTATGCACAGTCTTACACACACTCATATATAATTTAAGAAGTTCTAGTTATGAAGTTGCAAATTCCAAGAGGTTTAAGGCATTGCTGCTGGGCGGTGAGGAAGGCCTTCCAAAAGCCCTGCTCAAAGTGCTCTCAGAGCCCTACATGGAGGGGTGAGAGATTTGGCAGTTGGAAGGCAACAAAGGCTCATTGTCATTTACTGTAGTGTGCAAAGTTTACCCACCATTCAGTCAACAGGTGCCCACCCTGCACCCTTGCTGCCCCCATAGCACCAGGAATTTGTATTCCCACCATGGAAACACAACATGGTGTAACATGGATCCAAGTCCTGGTGAGGGAAGGAAGAAGTGATGTCAGGACAGGTGAGAATTCATGTGATACGGTATCAAGGACAACAAAAAAGGTCTGTACTGGAATTGGTGGCAGAGAAAATGCAACCATGAGATGCATTTTGCAAATGCAAAATGAGACATGCTGCAGGTATTTTCTCCCTCAGATTCGTGCTGTCTCTCTGCTGAGGATGGTGGGGAGATGCATTCATTGCAAAATCCTGTTCCAGCTGTGCCAGGTGTTCTCTTAGAGCTTATTCCAACAAGTCAGAGTAATTAATCTTCTTCAGGGCCACTTTGGAGCTTCCAACAACATGATTTTACGGGTTATACAAATTACAATCTCAAGGGACCTTCTTCCATCACTTTTTCTCTCTTCTGCCAAAATTATTTTCTACTGTTTGTCTTCTTTAGGTTGACCAGGTCACTCCACATCATGAGGGGTATTCCTCACCCTTTCATAGCTTTAACTTTTCATTGTAGTCTCCTTTCTGAGAATTTAGCAGCATCATTACCATTTGGGGTACCTCTGCCTGCTCCAGGAATGTTTCCCTCAAACCTTGTTCCTCCCTTTGCTGCCATTGCTAGCAGCTTCGGGCACTACAGCAAGTCACTCCTCTGCAGGTTATTACTTCTTAATTCCACCTGCTCTTGAACATTGATCCCTTACTATATCTATGTGTGTGTGTGTAAGGTTGTGTATATAACAAAGGAGAACAGAAAAATTACCTCTTGATGTACTGCTCTCACTTCCCATCTACCATTCGCCTCTTCCCTCTGAACGCAGAGAGCTGCTGCCACCTCATATATCTAAAGTTTGTTTCCAGACTTCTCTTCCCAGAAAAAAAATCCCTTCTGAGAGCTGCTGAGCTGTGGCCTCAGCAGCAGGATTTGGTTGATAGATGGTTCATTCTCTCACTAAGCTATTCATGAGTGCTTATGCACCTTGTGGTGGCGATACCCAGAGGATGTGTATGTCTCCCTGCATGAGGGTCAAGCCCATCAACTTCTGAGATAAGATAAGTTAACTCCATCTAGTTTTGGGAGATTCTGAGTGCACAGGTGGGGTTATGGCTGTAGCAGACAGCTGCCTTGATCTTCTTTTTAAGTTCTTTTTGCAGCTTAAGCCTGTCTTGGCTGATTTGCCTGGGTGCTCTACGCTGTTTTGTTAACAAAGAATGACAAAAATAAATACAGGAAGAGGGAAATCAGGTGAGAAGTGGGGCTTTTGTGGTCTTCATTGCTATCGTAGAATGATTTGTGTTGGAAAGGACCTTAAAGCTCATCTCATTCCACCCCCCTGCCATGGGCAGGAACACCTTCCACTGGGCAAGGTTGCTCCAAGCCCCATCCAACCTAGGCTTGGACTTTGAGGGATGGGGCATCCACATCTTCTCTGGCATTGTGCCAGTTCCTCACCACTCACAGCAAAGAATGAAGTTGTTATGTAACAGTGCTAACAAAAGTGTTCTAGAGACATTGTGCTGCACCTAGAACATTTTGTTGCATCGATGTTAACAGCCAGTTTCTCCTGCATTGCTTTGAGATTTATGGCTCAGGGAAAGCCTTTGATAAATCACTCTAAGCATAGATGACCATTTTTTCAGGATAAAGATCTCAGCAGTGTAAGAGCAAGCAACCTACTCACAGCTAAATTTTCAAAGGCAAAAATTCATTTTGTAGTGGTTTTCAAATAATTTTTCACATATTTTCATTTTCAATGATGTGTGAATATACTGTGAGACCTCTGGGTGAGGGAGTAGATCTACATGGCCAACCTCAGTGGTCCAAAACAGGGAACTTATCGCTGAAATGTAAAATAGTTGGCTAACTCTGAATTCTGTTTTCTTTTTAATTTTTCCCATGTCACCCCAAAAAGCATCCAAAAACACCAGTGTTTGGAGTCAAATTTTCAGTTAGGCAAAGTTGCTGAGATCCTTTTTATCCATTATATTTTATATGCTTTATACTACTAAATGGTCCTCATTCAACAAGTTCATATTCTGCGAAAAATAAGAGCCTTGGCTACAAGAGTAAATACGTATCAAAAGGTGAAGGCAGTCCATTTATGCTGCCAGTTTCTCTTGGAATTGACTGGAAAATGCAGTGGCAACATCTCTTTGTTTCCCTGCAAGTGACTTAAATATATGCGTTGATGAAGGCAGCAGAATTACTCATGTTTTGTGTTAAGAATAATTAAATATGCTTAACTGAAATATATTTAATTAAGCATAATTAAGTAAACCTAATTATTAAACTGAAAATGCTTTTGTGTCTGACTAATGAAAGTTGAGAGAGTCAAATTATTAAGAGCCTTTTACTTCTGTACCTTTAATAAGCTGCTAAAGCAAATAATTTTAAACAAAGTCTGATTTATCAAAGCAAATTTTTTTTTTACTTAGAACAGCATAATTGCAGTACTTTGCAGATTTATTGGTTTACAAAATAAAGAATTCCTTATAGATTCTAAGTGAGTTCTGCAAAGTGTGTACTAAATAAAAACCATTAGAAAAATAGATTTTAAAAAAGAAGAGGAGGAATAGAGCCTTCCATTTCCTGTGGCTGTAGGTGTACTTTGTTGCTGGCTGCAGGACTAACCCCAGCAACAGGCTGTGATGTTACTTAGCTGACTTGAACATTTAACATTGTTAATAAATGGCTTTGGTTCTAATTTTTTTAGGCTGTGTCATGTTCGTGGCACATCATATGGGACTGCCAAGGGGCTGCAGCCATTAACTTAGACTTTTGGGGGTACTGTGGCATGCAGAAGTGCCTGAGAGCTTTCATCATCTCTGGTCTGTGGATAAAGGATTTCAATGCCCCTCACTGTCAGTCCTGTATCTTTTCTGGGATTTTTTCTGCATTTGCCAACTGACAGTTCACCTGTAATAAATGGTTCTGCATATGTAAGAAGAGCCTCAGGGGAAAAAAATAGTATAATGATAAACACTCAATATTTTAACAAGAGGATCCTACAATACTTCTATTTTATCCCATTTGACCTGTGAGAGGAAAACACATGTTGGTTCTTCAGGAAGGTGTGGATTTGCAAAACATAAAGATTGTTTTACATTGTTGTTGATGATGATAATAATAAATAATAGCAGCTTATGTGTGGAAAGTAAGAAGGCCATCAGAACTAAGTGAACTTGCTACAAAGGTTCCGACAGTTTTCAGTATGAAACACTCCAATCCCAGTGACAAAATCAGGAGTGGAGATAAGGTATCTGCAATTACTCCAGAAGTAAAACACATCCTTTGGAGTCTTTTTCTTGTCTGATGCTTGTGCACTGCTTGTTGGAGGGGGTAAGTGGGTGACCAGTGAAGCTGGGCTGCGGGGTAAGCCCTGAGTGACTTGTTCGGGGGCCTCCTGCCTTGACACCCCACCTCCAGCCTGTGCAGGGTGATGACATGCTGCCTGGTGCTGGCCCTTCAGGGGTGGCTGTCACTCCACCAGCACATGCTGCCAAGAACCCAACATGCTCCAGCATCCAGATCATCAAAGAAATAGTAGTTTTCTTCACTTACATGTAAACAAGACTAGAAAAAGAGAGAAGTGCTCACCTAGTAAAATGGTGGAGTTTTACCAGTGCTTTGCTTTTTTTGCAGGTTTTTTTTCAGCAAAGCAATGAAGCCTGTGTGGCATTTGATTGTATTTGATTAACCTGGTCTTTTTTCTCTCATTTCTGCCATTGTACATGCATTGCTCTATACAAAAAACTTCCCCTACGAACCCAAACAAGTTCCTGTGTCAGGGAGGTGACTAGTTCACATTCCTTCCTATGGAATAACATTAGAAGGAAAGCATAAGAATTGTTGCGAGAAGGTAGGACTTGTTTGTGCAGCTCTGTGGCAAAGCTGCTCAACCCAAACCCTGCCAAGTTTTACTCATTTTGGGACACAGACCATATTCCTGTTTCCCAGAGATGGATGGATGTGAAGTTGTTCCATTGCTAGAGGAAGAGTACAGAGAGGGAGCATCCACAGCAGCCTCTCTAGACCATCACCTCACAGAAATTTTCAAAACTTAGAGAGATTTTTGCAGGTAAATTTTTCAGCTTTTAGATTATTTATAAGTAGCACAAAGCAGATGCTTTGTAAAGAAAAAAAAGAAAGAAAAAAGAAACTGATCTCCAGTATTTTTATAAAGCTTTTTGTTACCACGCCCTCCCAGGGGCTACAAGGGGCATAGTGCCAAACCATGGTACCCCAGGCTCCTCTGGCTGATATGGAAGGCAGGTCCATGGGTTGAATGAAACTACTCTTGCTGGAGAGTTTTTCTGAAATCATACGAAACTGCTACAGGATTTTCAGTAATCATTTTGGTGTTTCATCTATGTGATGTTTATCCTTGCTGCGCATGCTGTTTTGTGTTAAACTGGATCCTACTGGCCCACAACAGAATTTCAGAATATTGCTGAAGAAGGAATTCTTTTTGTATTAGTACTCTTGGGTATTTTTTTTTTACAATTAAATTGTTGTGATACATATTTTGTAAGAATATGTGTGATTTGTTTAGAACTGAAGACAGCTTAAAACCTTGTCTGGCTTTATTAGTGATTTTTTCTTTTGGGGGTGGGAAAGCCCTACCACTGCAAACTTTTCCTCTCAAACCTCAAAAGATTATGGTTTCAAGAACTAGTATAAATTACTGTGCACTTTGACAGAATCAGACTGCAATTAAACTTCTTTTTTTAACACTTCATAAAACTGTTTCTCTGGCTGAAGGAAGGAAAAGTTTCTAGCAGTTGAGCAGTCTGCTGACACCCACAAGGGACATAGATCTCACATAGGCCTTGATTGCCTAATTGATAAAATGAAGCCTTCATTCTCAAGGGAAAATTGCAAAATAATGGAAAGTATTAATGTGCTCAGCTCTGGCGGCCACATATCCCCTGACAGAATACTGTCAAGCCATTGCCAGGAGCAGGTGATTCTTACATGACAGACCTTTCCCATGAACTTCCCCAAGCTGCACTTTTGCCAAAACAAAGTCTCCCATGGCCTGGAGATGCCAGCACAGCCCCCTTTAGTTCACACAATGTTTGGTGCTCCGCCAGGCAGCTCTCCATGAGCTCTCTCTGTGGAAAGGAGTTGCCATACCTGCAAAAAGCCCAGGGTTTTTCCCAGGCAAGCTCATTGTATCTGTCTTGACAAACACAGCAGAAAAGGGCTTTTTGGGAAGCCCCAGGTGCTTTGATTGAAGCGCAAGAGTAAAGCAACTGTTGAAAAATCCCTGCAGAAAGGTATTGATTTAGATTCAGGGTGGTTTGGATTAACAACGTCCATAAAATTGAATGACCCTGGGTTATAATAAGCCAGATGTCGGTGTCATTTTGCAAAGATGTCTCTCGCTGGCAAAAAAAAAGGAGAAAAACATGCACATCCACTCTCCTCATATTAATTTAATCAGTAGCCATAGTGGTAGTTTTCTGAAAAAGTGGTTGTTAACTTTTGACTAAA
This sequence comes from Melanocharis versteri, assembly GCA_013397845.1. Lineage (NCBI taxonomy): Eukaryota > Metazoa > Chordata > Aves > Passeriformes > Melanocharitidae > Melanocharis > Melanocharis versteri. The sequence goes on from VZTG01001477.1 coordinate 128,601, forward strand.
TCACAATAAAGTTGGTGATTTTTTAAAACACCATTTGAATTTTTGCAATTCCTTTTGGAATCACAGAGTCTGTGCTATTTGTTATTAGCAGATTGATTAAAAATATCTATACTTCTGTTATGAATCTAAACATACAAGGAACTATATTTATTGTCCTAATACAATATATATTTTTTTAAAGTGTTTATTTTGCATTTAAAATATTTAAGCATCTTCCTGGCATCTTTGCTAAAGTGCTTTGGAAGTGTTAGTTCCAAAATGCTGCAAAATGTTGTAATTAGCTATAAAGTGAAAGCAAATTGGAAATATATGTAACAATTATGATTTAATTATATTAGTCTGCCATAATTGAAGTGGACTATGGAAAGAAAGGAATAGGTCAGTTTATGTGTTTATAATCATTTAAGGGGAAAACAGAAGAAAAGAAAGAAAAAATGCAAAATGTCTTTTACATCTGTAATTCATATTGAATTTAATAAATCACAGTTCTGGGAGAAAAATGCAGGAGTTTATATCACAATTTTTCTCATCGAAGTAAGTTGTTTTTACAAGGCATACATTGTGTAGCAGGTCCTCTTTTAACAGTAACAATGCAAACACTGGAATAATTGCAATCTATAAACCATCCTGGATTTCTAAACAGAAATATGAAAAACAAATCAGTAACTCAGACATGATTTAGTACTGATATGCAATGCATGCAACTAAGAAGCACTCCATGCTGGGTGGGGGTGATAGCTATTACTATTGAATTATTCAGGCCTTTTCTTCTCCAAAATATTTTGATCTGCTTGACTAAAAAACTTTCTGTAGAGCAAATTAGAAACTGCTTTCTTGGTATTTACAACTATTAACGTGATGCCTCACAATAAAAAATTTTAGTTTACAGCTCCTTCAGCTTCAAGTGAATTGAAGGGGGAGATGAGTGACAGCATCTGCTTTACAGCGAATAATAATAACATTTCGGTGATTTCTTTGTCAGGTCGATACCGACACGGCTTTTCCGACCCGACCCGCCCTGGCGAGAAAGATGTTCCTGAGCTTCTGGGATGCCGTAGCAAAACGAGACAGCGACCTCACGGTATATTTACGCCTCCGCCCTCTTTCTCCTTGCCTCCTGCTTTTCTCCGGTAGTTGTTTTATTTTTACTCTTTTCTTTTTAGATTTTTTTCTGTTGTGGTTTCTTTGTTGTTTTTTCTTTGTTCCTTTCCCTGTTGCTGGGTTTGGGGACAGAGGGGGTGGAGTTTTTTAGGTTTGTCTTTTTCTTTTTGCCGTTTGTTTGGGGGGGGGGTGGTAGTTTTGAGGGGGTGTTGTGGGGTTTGGCTGGTTGGTTGGTTGGTTGGTTGGTTGGTTTGGTTTTTTAATTTTTTAAATTTTGTTTCGAAAGACAGTTCTCAGCTGCTGAAGTGGCCGGGAAGCCTCGGGGGAGGCAGATCCCTGAGGGGACCACCCCCACCCCTCTCTCGACGGACTGCAGCCGCACTGGGCAGGCGCTCCCTTCCCAAAGGATATCCCAAATGCTTCTCTTATCCGCAGAGTTTCTGAATCGTTCGCACAGTTTTGGGGACCAGCAGAGCTCCAGGTAGGCGGGGTGTGTGTGCATGTGTGAGATGCTGTGCACGGTCCCTCCCGCGGCCCTTCCGCCCCTTCATATCACTCAAGTTGCGCGCAGGGGCTGCAACGCGCAGTTTGTTCCCTCAGCAGCGTTTAAAAAAAAATGAGAAGAAAGGGTAAAAAAAGAAAAAAAAAGGGGAGGAGAAAGGAGAAAAAAAAAGGGGGGGGGGAGGGGAGGTTTAAAAAAGGGCGGTTGGAAAAGAAAAGGAAGGCGTTTTCTAGGCTGATTCCCTTAATTGTGAGGAGGAGAAGGCGTCCTCAGAGACAGCACCCTACTCCCCCAATTTTACCCTGTAGGGGGCTGCATGACGGAAAGAACCTCAGAGGGTGGGGAGGTGCCCTGGGAGCCCCTCGCCCATTAGAATTCCGGGGGTGGGGAGAGGAAAAGGAAACTTCCTGGGGCCCTGTGGAGGGAGGACAGGGATGATCGTGGCCATGAATAACTGAAATTTTCCTTTTTGTTTTGCTTACCATTCAGTGTACATGTCCTGGGAGCCATGCAAGGGAAGGCGGGAGAGGCTGGAAGGAAGTGGTTAAAACCCTGTGCTTTTTCCCTTTTGCACGGAAGTAGTTGAATGTGTTTTGCCCTTTTTGTCTGGTAAATGTTGCAGGACCAATCTGGCAATAATTACTCAATTATTCGTCATCACCTGTTTTTTTCACACATCAGCTTGATACTTCCTTACTTACTTTTTGCAGTGATGATCAGAGCCTGAGAATAATTCCCCTGTGTCACAAATGCTTTTCTGTATTTTCAATATTTCTGGTTTGGTCTTTACGAGCATTTTGAAGCCCAATACAATGTGGAGTTGATTTTTATTTCTCTGTTTTTAGAGTAAAAACTATTTAACATGGTCTCTTCAATAAAGATACTCATTTCCATGCTAGGTTATTTTTGTTATTAAAATTTTTTTTAAGTTTTAAAATTTAAATTTTGTTATTAAATAATACTTGTATTAGCATCTTTTAATGGCAGATGCAAGTAATGTTTTACTACTACTATAAAATTCATCTACAGACACAGATGATGAAATAATGGAAGAAAATGAGTTTAACACAATGTGTGAATGAGTGTTCAAGAAAAAAGATATGTGAGAATTCATTATTTTGATACATCTTGGGAGGTAGATTTTTTTCTTCATTAGTAGTAAGTATAATACTAACTTTATCTTACAACAATAGGGAGGAAAATTTTTTAGAGCCATAGTGATAAGTTGTAATGATATTTTTTCTTAACTGTGGCAAAAGAAATGACACTTGTTGTTCTGAAGGAAAAAGAAGAGGCAACTGAGGTATCAGTCTTGTCTTCACCTGTCCATAAAACCCTCAGACTCTGCTCTAAATCCCTTTATCCTCAAATATGTTTAGTGATTCCAAGGTTCAAATATTTGAGAAGAATGGCAAAGATACAGGAAGGCCATAAAAGTGCCTTGTTTTAATAATTCTGTTCATTAGGATCACCCAGACAAGCTCCACAACACATGTCCTGTTTGTGTGCCCTCACAACCAGCAGTGTCACAAAATGACAGGCTTTGTCCACCATGGTTTCATAAAACCATCACTCATCTCATTGAGATGATTTACAGACTAGAAGATTACAGTTTTACCTTAAAGTGGTATGGCAAGCTGTTAAAAATGCCTATTTGAGTAAGGATCCATTTTCAGGGACCATGTCTTACTGAGATTTTGTTGAGCTTTGAAAATTTGTCTTGAGCTCCTAGAAGGAAGAAGCAAAGCTTGAGCTAGCTTTAGTGATTTTGGGAAGTGTACTTGTGCTGAGACCTTTCCATCACATTCTTCAGAGACACATAAACTCTAAAGATAGATGAAAAATTATTAAAAATTAAAAGAAAAATAAATCTGAGTGAGGAAGGAAACTACATTCCATCTCCACAAGGAATTGCTGTTTTTAAACAGCCTGCCTGTGGGTTAGGAGAGACAGTATGACTGTATAACTATAACATAGTATTGACACAATTCAGTTACTATTTCACTTGTGGACTTGCTGTCATTGGCTTTTTTTAACAAATAAATGAGACGAGGACCTGTCTCTACAGAAAAAAAAACCCACAAAAACTGAACAAATTAGATGCCTCAAAGTACAGTTTCCTGTTGCAATAATGAGTGACATTTAGACCCCAGGCAGGTGCAAAGGAATGCTCTTTATTGCCAAAAACCTGGTCTTTTAAAGCAGTTACCCTGTTACCAGTTTACATAGTTCTAAGGCACAACAAGCCCAAGTCAACCAACCACCATACACCACGATGTGCACATGATGTGGACATGCAGCACGTCTCTCACGTCTCTCACGTCTCTCACATTTCTCATGTCTCTCTACCCCTATTCCAGCTAAGTTACTCTCCCATAGTTCCCTTCTACTTAGGCTAAGTAACAGGCCAGAGCCATGTTACAAGGCCTTCCCTTTATGAAGCCTTACCTTTCGGTAACACTTTCCCAATGTATTTTTTAAGACTTGAATGATGTTCAGAGATACATTGCATCTGTCTCACATGGAAGTCATTGCATAAATGAAGACACTTGCATTTATGGAAACATATGTTTTGGTATATGCTCATCACAATCTTCCCAATAAGTTTTGAAGTTCTTTTGTGCAGGGATTCAGTAACATTTGATACTAGATATTACATTATCACATTTTCAGCAGTGCACAATTTTTCTCAGGAAAATGTGAAAGGATGGGAGCAGAACCTTTTACAAGACTCCCATCTTATGGGAATGATCTTATTCATCGTTAAGGCCATCACCCTGGTATTGAACAATATCTAAGCTGATGTAGAGCTGTGAATGCTTCTATCAAGCATTGGGTCAATTGGGGTTTTTGGTTTTGGGGGTTTTGTTTGTTTGTTTGTTTGTTTGTTTCCTCCATGATTCCTACAAAGTAATCCATTCAGGTGAAATTTCTGAGATTATCTTCACATTTCTGGTCCAAGTTTATTTTTGCTTGATTTTTACTCACTGTATTCTGTTCAAATTCACTTGTGGCTTTCTTCGTCCTTTTTCCCCTTGCCCAAATATTTCCATATGGTAACGATATTCTCCTATGGTTTTTGAAGGCCAAAATGTCTCTTTAAAGGCATTTCTTTGGGGCCTTAATACATTCTTCCCGCCTGGAAGCAGAATGCTTCACGTAGTATGTGATGTAAACCAGCAGAAATGGTGAAGCACCTGAAGTGTTTCTGTGTAACATGTGTACAGCACATCTTCTGGAAGCCTCAGTATAACAAGCTTGACACTCCATGTTGCTCTGCAGAACGTAAAATTGTATTTCAGTGTTTTATAAAACTCAGTATCTGAGAGTCCTCAGATAACCATGACGGTACCCAAACCAGAGAAAAATAACATCACAGCATCGGCATGAAAGAGAAGCCACTTCTGCACATGAATTGACATTTCAAGTTTGGATTTATAGATGGTAAACATGATGGTAAGGACAACTTTTTTACTTTTTTTTTTTTTTCCCCACAATGCCACAGCAGTGAAATAGTGAAAGTCAAGGAGTCAAGGCGTATGTGTAGCCTAACCAAGCAAGGAAAGACCCAGAACTAGGTCGACTCAGCAGTACCTGACCAAACTGCCAGATGAGCTGAGGAAGTATCATTGCTATCAGGAATTAAATGTAGAGGCTCCTTTAGTTTGTGTGACATTTTCTGTGCCGTTTGAAATGGTACTTGGAGAAATGCTGCAGCGCCGCTTGCCCGGTCTCCTCTCCCGGGGGTGCCTGGTCCAGCTGGGCGGAGCAGCGCGCGCGCCCTTCCCACCGCCGGTGCGGGAGCGGCTGGCTTGGTTCCTAAGCGGGAGGGCTGCCGGGGCTCTCACTCAGGGTCCAGGCAGCCCACCGGTGTTACAGGCGCAGGAGAGGAATGAGAGACGGAGGAGGGGTCTTCAGGGTAAACCAGGGAAGGGTTTATTCCTCCAAGGCGGAGGTCGCGGGAGCGGGAGGGGCAAAGAGCCCCGAGCTGGGTGTTACACGGTATTTTGTACCGGGGAGAGGGGAGGGAAGTACCCATGAACAAGCCAACTGAGGTACAGCACACAGGCAGACTGACAGCACATAAACCAATAACAGCAACAGGGGGAGGAGAGGGGCAGCAAGGAGCCAATGAGGAACCCCGCAGCAGAGAAGGTTCCAGGACACGGCTGTGTGTGTAAGGAGCCAGTGAGGATACGGGGATCAACGTAATTCAAATAAGTAGGGAAAGGGATCTTGGGAGGAACACAGCTTCTCACCCTAAGTGCAAGGAGAGATGCCTCAGGAACACTGCCTGAGCCTGCTGAGGTAGCAGAAGTGATCTTTGAATCACCGCAACAGAGAAAAAGTAGGCTGGTTTTCAATTTTAATGTTTAAACACAATTCTGGTTTGCTTTACTAAATGCGAACAAGCATTCCAAGTGAATAACATTTAAAAACAAGCACATTCCTTTATTTACTCTAATATAAACTCAAGAATAGGCATATCAATGCCTACAGTTCTGTCTTTCTAGCATTAAAAATTTCAGCAGTTATGAAAACATTGGTTACTTCATGTTATCTTCTAATGGGCAACATTATTGGATCCTGATCCAACAGGATATATGTGGAAGTGATGTTCAGGCCCTGTTATGCTGCAGGCTGTTCGAGGTCTGATATGCAAACAGAGCAAAACCAGCAAGACTCAAAGAGGGTTTTTTGCATATATGTGGCTCCTTTAAACTGCTGTCTTTATTCTGCTATGACTGAAGTGGGTGCTTGTGGGAGATGGCTGCAGTTTGCTCACCATGCCCAACTTCCCAAGCAGAACCTCTGCCTTGTCTCAACAGGAGTCTTTCCTAAAATCCCCCTCTCCTGTAGTGGGCCTGGCTCCAAGCCCTCACTATAGCCCATTTTCGTCCTCTTCAAGTGCTCTCTGCCATGATGGATGGTGCCAAGGTCTCTGCCCCTCCAGTGGGAACGATGCAAATTGTTTCAGATTAGTGGGCAGTGGTATTTGCTCATAAGAGTTAGAGACATATACCCTCATGGGTAACAATCTTTTGCCCCCATCATGTGAGCTCCACTGGCTTTCTCCTTTCCAGCCATCTGCTGCACAGCTGGGAGGAGACAATACTCAATATGCCTTTGTCACTGCTCCACTGGTAGATTGAGATGAGAAGGGATTATCATGAGGTCCTGAGGAATATCAAAGTGATGAAGGGACTATGAAGGAATATCAAAGTGATCAGGGACTGCTGCTACTGTGGTGATGAAAACAGTAGGTTTTTTGCAGCTCTGAATATTCCTGACCCTATTGCTTTCTGTGTATAGGAGGTTGTCTTCCCTTCTAACATTGCTCCCCCTCTGCTCTATCACCTTTACTCCTTCCAGCCCTATCTTCTCTCTGGCCAGACCCTTCCATTTCTTCTGTCTTATCTGCTCAGATATTTCTAATCTGTAAAAACTCATTTCCACCTCTGACTTCCTGCTTAAAATCTCTCTCTCCATCCCCAGGTCTCTCTGATTTTTCTTGAAGTTTTATTAACTCTCTGCAAGAAGGACTGGCAGCATCTGAAAGGCATGCTCTGCCCCTTGTCTCTCTCTGTCGCCGTGTGGGTGGTCAATGGAGAAACTGCTGCTTATTCCAAGGGGTGCCCGTAGCTAGAGAAACCCCGGTGGTGCTTCTTTGGCACCTCGCAAGACAGCTCTCTCACCCGTGCGTTAGAATACACGCAGCCACTCTCACACTGAGCCGGCCGGGCCCGGGCGATGCTAGAGACAAATGAGAAAGAGGCGGCCCCCCGTACAAGGCACCGAGGCTTTATTTGACCCCGATGGTGTCCAAGACGAGAAAGGGTCCACTTCCGTTCCCCACACAGTTGTCAAGGGTACAGGAGAGAGGCAGGGCATACAGGAACAACCAGTGGGAATACAGAGGGGGCCGGGTCACATCCTATTTAGGGATACCAGGGGGCGTCTGGCTGCTGGCCAATCACATAGACCCGATCTCCCTAGAGTCACATGATCAATGGACAAGGCTTGTCCCACTGAGAATAGGGGTACACCTTCAAGCTTTGAAGCTTGTCCACCAGCGGCCTCTGTTTATATCTGTACTTTTGGGCCCCGCAGCCTTGGCTGCTGCTGGTTCAGGCAATGCAGCATCTCTCTACTTGTTTAGTGCCCTTTCTGATGTCACCCTCTGCTGTACTTGGAGATTTCCAAAGCCCTTGCAATTCAGATTTCTCAACTCATCCACTTGGCCCACCCACCCCTGCTGGGTTTCTTCTTTCCCTCTCTCCTACTGATCCCATTTCTAGAGTCTCTATTTATCTTTCTCCATGCTGCCCTTGGCATTCACGAAGCCTGCCATCTTACACCTCCTAAACGATGATAAGAGCTCATTTGTCCCCACTCACACTGTCTTCCTCCCTTGTATTGTCTCCAGCATCCATGATCCCATTGCTTAATCTCAGTGTCTCAAATTCTTCCTTCCTGGCCACTTCTTTAGTACCTGGTTTGAATGTTAAATATTTTTTCCCTAACAAAAGCTCTCCTATCATTCTTTTCCTTATGAAGAACAGATTATCTTTTGTTAAGTTTTATAGTTTTGAAGCAAAATGTGTTGTGGAAAGGTAGCATCAATTTGTCCACTGTATGTAGTATTTCTGCTCATTAACTTTTTTAATGTCACTTTTCAGGAGATTTCCACTATTGTCATTTTTAATACTCTGTCATCATTTTCTCCTTGAACTTGGCAGCAGAAAGTTGTGTAAAAATGGATATTTTTGCTTTTTATTGTAACTGTGGAAAGGACTGTGAGCTCAACTCCTCTGTATCTTTTCCCACAATATTTGTTGGTCAAATAAGAGATTTTAAACTTTTCCTATAGCCTTGTTTTTCTGCATTTGAAAGTGCTCTTCACAGGTACAACATAATGACCTTCCAACTGTGTTCAAGTGCACTCAAAGTTGCGGCACTAGGTTGAGGTTTTCAGCACAGGTTTTGTGGCCGTTACCTGTTTTCTGCAAGTACGAATTACATTTGCCTGAGGTGCTTTCAAAACTCTGTACCTCTGTGTGCAGAGGCTTTCTGCTGCAGATGTGGGGCAGGGAGACATCAGAAGCAAAAGGGTAATGGTTTGTAATTCTGCATTTGCCACTTTTGAACTCCAGAGAGGGTTGCTAGCTCAGAAAAAGAGATTTCAAAAATTTAAAGCCCAAATAAAAACAGCTTGTGGCACTGAAATGATGGGCTTTTGGGTAACTGATTGTTTCATTTCAGTGTTCACATTTACTTTTTAGAAAAACTAGATGAATTTATCTGCATTTCGTGAACTGCCTTTTTTTCTTACAATAACTGAGAAGTCAAAAGTTATGAGTTGCAAATAATAGAACTAGAAATTATGTCAGAACAGCCCATTTCCTCTTTGTGCTTTTTTTTTAAATGTTGTGATGTTGTGTTTAACTTTTCTCATTTATTTTTTGCTGGAGTGGGATGGGAGGGGGAAACATCATTGGGTTATGTTAAAATCAGAATCGAGTTGTTTGGGCAGCTGAATTAGTTCTCATTTTAAATCACTGTATCTGTGCTTTCACTGCTTATAACATGAGCAGAGCCCTTCACATATTACTACTTTTTAGTCACTGTTGGGCCATCCGTTATTCAGTATCTTCTATTGTTTCTTAAAAAATAAACTCACCACAGAACAGCTGCACTGTGCATATTTATATATGTTTTTATCCTTACTTTTTCTAGTGGCGTGGTTTGGTTTGATTTGGTTTGGTTTCATGGGATCTGATACACAGCAATGGTGGCACAGTTGTGGTGCTAACATATGCCTCTGAAATGCAGGAACACTGTGTGCAGTCCTGACAGCAAAGGGATTGGAAATCTTTAGGAACTGATGAATAGCATTATGAAGACATTTTCCAGCTCCAATGAAAGAGGAAGTTCTGCCTGCACACGTGGTGAAGTCAGTTGGATGTGAACAAGTATATAGACTCTTCTCTGTAGGGCCCTCATGCTGAGTGAGCATGACACATTCCAATAATCAAAATGCTATAATTATTTCCTCCAGAAGGGCTGTATTTGGGATATTTTTGAGCAGGCACAGCTTGCAAGTTGTTGCTAGGTAAGCTCACAGTTGACTTTAGCAGGGAAAAAACTGCTGAGGGTTTAAAATTTCAAGGTAAACTCAGTCCCGTGTCTCAACTGGAAATCTCCATTTTAAACCTTCTTGTAGTCTGGGTGAGATGCAGCGTTTATTTACTCCTTGTGGACCTGAAGCCAAAAGAAAAATCTTACCCTTATTTCTGCATTACTGGCTGATATTGTAGATTTCTATGCTGAAGAGATTTATCTGGTCACTTCTGTTACAGCTATTGGTAGCTCACAGTAGGAAGTCAAATGTGAATCACAGAATGGTTTGGGTTGGAAGGGATCTTAAAGATCATCTAGTTCAAATCCCCCTGCCACGGGCACCTTCAACTCGACCAGGTTGCTCAGGTCCCCATCCAGCCTGGCCTGGTGTCGCAATGATGGACACAGCCCGAGGAGAAGAGAGGCAGCCGAACTCAGGAGTAACATGATAGAAATGCCTTTATTTATTTATATACGGAAGGGGTTTATACCCTAGATTGTTGGAATGGTAAAAAGGTCATTGGATCTTTAGTTAACCACCCCCCAGGGTTATTGGCTAGATCCTAAAAACACCCATTTCCTAAACAATCCGTCAGACTAACAATAACAAAGTACAAAAACATCTCACAGGTGCAAGATAGAAGAATTATTTACAAAAGCTCTCTAGCTGTTTTGCAGCTAGCTCCGTGAGAAAGTGAGAATGCTCACGGACACAGGCAGATACTGAAAAATCTCTCTGCTACCAAGTTTTCAGCATCCACAGCCTGGAACATTTCCAGGGATTGTTCTGCTTAGTTTGAAAGGGGACCTCTGGTGTAACATGGAGATGGGCAGTGGGTAGCGTGACTGGATAAGGAAGGACAGAGCATCTCTTAATGCACAAATCTGTCTGATCCCTCCATCCCTTGCTCTCCGTGGTGCTCAGTCTTCTTGAGCAGAGATGTAGCCATAGGTCCATTTTGCCTGTAACATAACCCATGGACAGCCCTTTCACTGTCCTTGTGGGGGAAGGCTGGCAGGTACCTCTGCCTTCCTTCTCACTGTTTTGTCATAGCACAACAGGATCACAATGCATAAGCTTGAGGAAATTATCTTATCTTGAAGAGAGCATCCAAGGAAATGTTGCCTTTATAAGGGAGTTCCCACCACTCCCCTTCCCCACACCTGTCTCTCACTGAAGGTCCATTATTAATCCTATAGAAAGGTGTAAGCAGCATCAATCATACAGCTTGCATAGTATCTGACTGTAAATTATGACATTACCTATGAATAGGAGAACAATGACAGTAACGATGATAACAAAGCTCAAGACACAACACCAATTAGATGAGAGCCTCTAATACACCTGTCAGATCTGTTTCCATAATGAAAGGGTGGCTTATTTCCCCCCGCCCCAAGTTCACTGGGGCTGTCAGGACCTTCTGAATGACCAACTAATGGGGCTGAGAGTAGCAGCTGCCCATTGGCTTTGGGATGAAGGGCTGAGACAGAAGTTTCTGGGATGCAGAAGCTGCAAGCATCCTCCCACACCCAGGAACCCCAGTAAGCTGTCCCACCTCTGCCCTCTATAAGTCACAACCAGGAGTAAACTACTGTCACTTGTGGGTGACAAGAAATCCTATTCACCCTAGCTCAACAGAAAGCACTCTGGGAAAGGTTCAGCTAACAGCGAGGTACAAACCAGTGTTGGGGAAGATGAGACTGGGAAACCTTATAAATATGATTGCCTGGACAAAGATGCTGAGAATATGAAAACTATAAGCGAGATTGAAATGAAAGCAAGCTTTGAGATACCAAAGCTTAGCTAGTGAACAACTGGAAAACAGTGGTGTGGCAGGCTGAAGGTAATCCCTCTTGATTAAACAATACCCTCTGCCCGCAGGACCGGAAGAGTCAGATTAGACCCTGATGGCTTGGAGGAGGGGTCCAAAGAGTAGTCTTTAGGGTTTAAAATGTAATGTAGTATGGTAATGTAAGGATTCTTATAGGTTGTATGTAAATGCTATAGGATTTGTATCTTGCATCACATTGGTTAGTGGAAACTAGAATATTCAACACAGAAGATGATTTAATGTATTGTAAGCGAGAACCTTGCTCTCTTACGCTCTCTTACCCTCTCTTGCCTGGTTGCCCCGCTTGCCCTGCTGTCTCCCTTGCCCCCTCTCTTGCCTTCTTACCCTCTCTCCCTTGTGCTTCTCTCTCACCTTTCTGGCCTGCTTTGAGCTGCAGCTAGCAGCTCCAAGCAAGGCCCTTCCACAATAAATTACCTGCTCCAAAACTTGCTTATAGAGATCTCTCATCATTATCCGTCCAGCGCAGAGGATCTTCCTACAAACCAGATCCTGTAAGCAGAGATGGGGCTGTACAGCTGGCGTGTGCTTGCCTCGTGTGTGAGGCAGTGATCAGTTGGGGAGGCACATGGACACGACATGATCAGAGAGCTGGTTGGGTAAAGGGACACATGAACAATGACACTGCAGTGGCAGGCAGCCAATGAGTGCTTGTTTGGGCTAAGTTTAGAACATAAAAGGGCTTGGATCGTTACAGTAAGCAATCTTCTTCAGGACAAGCAAGGAGGTCCGTTTTCCTTTGTTCCCCATTGCTGTGGTCACTGAGATGAAAGGGCCCTTTCCTCTGGTCTCTCTGCTATGAAATTACCTCAGTGCCACATTGCATTTTATGCCAAAACCTATTTTATTTTTCAAAATTGAGAAAGATGTAAGTACATTATTTTTCCTGCATTCCTGGTATTGGAGGTAGCCTAGCAGCTCCTCCTGCTATGTGGGGTATGGTAGCACACAGTCCAGGTGCACATTCATCCTAATAACCCAGTGGTGAAGCATTCCACTTGCAGATGGTTTAGCTAAACTCATGGTTCTCATCTCCCTCTATTTTCAGCCATGATAAAGCTCCTTCCCTCCCTATTTATGCCAAAATGGGATAAAGCTCCCACCCTCAGCATATCCATGGCAAAAAAAAAAAAAAA
>VZTG01001482.1:0-26598 GCA_013397845.1 Melanocharis versteri
GGTGGGCGGCGCTGCGGCACCGCGCGCGCGCCCCTCGGGGAGGGGGGGAGCGGCCCCGCGCGCGCTCCCTCACGGTCCGCCCCCTCACCCCCACTCCGGGTCCACCCGCGCGCTGGGCCCGGCCTCAGGGCATGGAATGGAGTGGAATGGAATGGAATGGGATGGTCAAGGTTGGAAGAGGACCTTCAAGATCATCAAGTCCAGCTGTCCGCCCCGCGCTGCCGCTACGACCCCCAAACCACATCTCTCAGCGCCAGATCTAGACGCCTCATAAACACACCTTTGGTTCAAGAGTTGCAGCGGCAGTGCTGGGTGGTGTGGTTCAGTGGTTTTGGGGTTGCATGGCAGCGCTGAGTGGACAGCCGGACTTGATGATGTTGAAGGTCTCTTCCAGCTTTGGCGATTCCGTGATCGTAAACCGCATCACTCAGCGCCAAATCCAGACACCTCTTAAAACACCTCTAGGGACGGTGACTCCACCACCTACCTGTGCAGCCCATTCCAATACCTGCCCACCCTAACATGGAATTTTTTTTCTAATATCTAATCTGAATCTCTGCTGCCGCCGTTTAAGGCCGTTTCCTCTGGTCCTCTCCCCGCAGACACCGCAGAAGAGCCCGGCCCCACCTCACGGCACCCTCCTGTCACGGAGTGATGTCCCGGGAGACCCCCGGCTCCCTCAGCCGCCGCTCATCAGACTCGTTCCCCAGCCCCTGCAGGAGNAAATAATTGCTTTGGGTTTCACCTGAAAAAAACTTTTCCAGTGGTTGTGCTTCCTTCTGAAGACAATTATTTTCGTTCCTCTCTGGCAATATTTTTGTCCTCCTTTGGCACAAGGAGCTTTAGAGGGTAGCATTTGAAAATAGAAGGGTAGAGATGATGATGATGGTTTTGATGATGATGGTTTGATGTGGCTGTGGCTGAAGTCAGTGCAGTGCCACGTGCTGCTGTATAGCCCCAGTACCTGTGGAGTTGGCAGGAAAAGCTTTCTGGGGAGAATGCTACAGATTTCACATTCAAGTACAAGGCTGAGAACCAAAGGTGTGGAGAACGGGATGGAGGTGGAGGCTACAGTTTGTGTGCTTTATCAGAAAGTGCTATTTAGTCCTATTTTATTCCGGATTTTCCAAGCACGAGTGTATTTTCCTTTCTAAAGGAACTTAAAATGAACACAGCCAGTAGCTTTACTCCTTACAGCACAGCATCTGAGAGCACTCTGGGGATGCTGCAGCTCGGGAATATTGAGCTCTTACACACTCATTTTCAACAAGAGGCTCAGCAAGGCAGAAGAATTAATGAGTTTGAGAAACAGCGCATCCAGCTGACTTCCTGTTTTGTCATCATGATATTTTACAGCCAGAAATCCCAGGAATAATGGTCGTGTGCAGCAGCATCACAGATTTAGTTTGAATTCCTAATATCGGGTTATGATGAGCCAATTGGTTTCATGGGGGCAAATGACAACACAAGGAGATCCAAACTTTATGGTAAAATATTTTGACCATGTTGGCAAGGAGCCCACAGGCATTAACGACTGTGGGAGCTTTCAGAACTTCTCAGTGCCTTGGGTTTGGCAAGCTTATTAGCCACAAACTCGATTATTTACTTTCATCCATCTCAAGAAGACAAGAAATGTTGTAATAAAGAATCTAAAAGGACTGAAATTACAAAGTGGAGGTTGTCATTTAGTCACAGACCCAGCATTAACCCAGTTACTTTATAGACCTCGGACTTATGTAGAAACCATTTATCTCTCATCAGAGACTTGATCAGCTTTGTTGATTTTCTGTAGCCCAGCTGTAGTGCAGTCCAGTTTACAGTGACTTCAGTGTGTGCAGCTAATTATTTTAGTTAAAATGCTGGGCAATAAAAACTCGTTTATTTCCCACAAAGCAGTGCCTGATTAAAACAAACCCCAAACATTATATAAGGTCTGCAAGAACAAACCAAGGGGAATTATTTAAGAAAAATCATTTTTGGAACAGTTTGAATCCTCTAAAAAAATACCTCTTTAGCTGCCATATTTCTGTGGAGTGATTCAAGCACCATCCAAACAGGAGCAGTCAGACAAATCTTGCCCTTTCTGCTGTCTTGGTTTAGGTACAAGATGTAGAAAGTTAAACAGGGTGAGACCTCTGCAGCTGCCAAGAACAAACAGCCCAACCATAACCCAGCTACTCACTCAAACATCCCTCACATTCTCTCTATTTGGACAGTGCTTTACACCTTATGAAGAAAGGCAACCTGTGTACAGGATAAGATTCCAAGACAAGCTCTGACGACTTGGCTTTAAGGGGATTCACAAAAAGAATGACTGCAACGGTTCAGGAGAGAAATGAAAATAATGAGAAAATTGATAATGGGTGGAAAGCGTCCTGGGAAAAGAGAACGCTGAATGGCTCAGCCATCCTGCAGGTACTCCCATTCAGATCTTATCAGAAAGAAAATAAAAACCCAAACAAACCAATAAAACTTCTCGTAATTTTATTAATGGCCATTCAAATGTAGTTTAAAAATGATAATGAGTGAAGTTGGCTGTGTGTCCCAGTTGGACTCAAATATGGACATCAAAGGCCTGTGCCAAGGGAACTTGAGTCCAGAAAGCTTTGAGCTCCACCCCAAAACACTGCAGGCAAACAAGTCTCTTCTCTGATTTCACTGTTCAACAGCGGCTTGGTTTTAAACTCTGGAATAATTCTAAGCCAATATGTATTAGATACTTAATTGCATTTGCTTGGTTTTGTAGAAGATTGTTGATCTTCTTTCCTTTCATTCTCAAAGCAGCTACAAAATGTCCAGATGTTAAATCTAAAGTGAAGCAAAACAAGTCCCCATAAATCCACTTCAAAAGAACAAATGTTGCCAATGGTGACTGAAACCCCAATTACTACTACTGATTATTTTAGCATGAAGATGTGTATAAGATACAGTGTTCCCAATCCTCAAGCAGCTCTTTCATCTTCCACAATTACAAAATACAGAGGTTCCTCACTCACTCACTCACTCGAGCTCAAAGCACACCAGTACAACAGCACGTCAGCTGGACGAGGGATCACGTGTGCACTGTGCTGTGTATCCATAAGGATACACACTGGTTTGGTGTTCTGTCGCCTCAATAGCTGCATCTCCTGTGTGCCACACGCTGCTCTCTGTTGTTCTGGGATAAATGCTCTGTTAAAGCACAAACAGATGCTTCTCCTGACCTAAGCCCAAGGTTTGTCTCTCATTTTCTTGATGTTTCACATCGTATGTGTTGTACCCACAATTAGAGTTTCATGTCACTCCATCTCACTGCTTTTTTCTCTCTGTCTTATCCATATAGGTGCAAAGGTTTATGAGCAGGAGTTTCTTTCTACAGGCTCATACTGCAGCCAGCATCCTGCTATTTTCTAGGCCTCTAGCTGCTATGATATACCAGTATCTAAGAGATGATATTTCGTATGTATGGACAGAGGTCTATGTCTCAGTTACTTGATTCCTGACCTGTACTATGGTTTCTTGCAGAGTTAAGCATGATACAAACAACCAACTCGGTCCTGCTCCTGTACAATTCACAAACTAATCCTTAAAATGAGATGAGCATTACAGATCGTCAGGATATTATAAGTTCAAAGATAAAATGGCAGCAAGAAGTAAGAATTTCCCACCGTTTATGAGGTGGGAAATATAAATCATTGTTCAGATTCTTCTTTTGGAAAAGGAGAGAACTGAGATAAGTGTGAATGCTGAGTGTACACTTAACCAGGTAGACTTCACTGCTAATATCAAGAACATTGGGTTTTGTATTCTTTTATTCCCAGAAGTAATAGAACAATTGCAAACAAATCTAAAAAGGATTAATACAAGTTGTACTTGTTTTGATTTAAGGTGTAATTAATGCAGATTCCACCCTTGTTTTAAATACACAACAGATGTTTGTGGTTATAGTCAGTAACTGGAACATGCAAACCATTGAGGCTAGAGGTATAAAGAAGATAAATTTAAAGATCAGTGAAGGACATTAGAACCATTTGGGTTCTAGTATTTTTAAAATATTTTTTTCCTCCTGAAATATAAACAGCTAATGCTACTCTCATTTAAATAACCATCTTTAAGTTTCTGAACTAAACGAGTCAGGAGCACTGCATGGTTCTGGGAGCCACTGTCAGAGCTATTGTTTCAAGCCATCTGTGGCTTACAGCAAACATCTTCTCCTCGTTTGAATTCAATATATTTTTTAAACCATCAGCACTTCCTTAAAAATAAACCAATTTCAGCTTGTACAACCCAGTTTTCCATCTAGGAGAGGATTTCACAGCTATGGATGTAATACACCCTTGTGGGTTTTGATACAGAATATCTTCTTTATAGTCAGACAATAAAGATATCTTAGACCAGCAGTTTCTAAACTTTCTGGATGAACAAACACTGTTGACTTCTTAATGAGTTAGGGATCACTGTCAGATGTATCTGAAAACATTGGCTTGTGAGTACTGGCAGAGGCATTGCAGGCTGTCCTCTGGGAATATCTGCATGAGACAGGTGAAGCTGCAAAGTGTATGTAAGACATGGGCATTAGAATAACATTCAGAGTGAAGACATTCAGAGAACAGTCCCTAGTTTTGGTCAGGCTCCCTCAAAAGAGGTGGATAATCTGTGTATGTGATTTGGGACTTGACTCTTGCCCATGTGGAGTTTATATCCTTTATCACAAAGAATACAGGTCCTTCTGACTCCCAGAGGAGATGCAAGTGATCACCTGTATCTTTATTTTTATAACCAGCTCAGCAGCCTGGTCTGACTGATTTTAGGCCAGCACACTGCCTGAGCCTGGGAATGACAATGATGTGTGACTGGGAGGGGAACCCATGTCCGCTGTCAGCACAGTCCCATCTGGGATTGACACAACTTTGGGAAGGCATTTTCTCCAGGCTGTTTTTCAAAGTACAATCAGACAATTTTGATGTACACCCCAGGACAGTCTGTTGTCTGGAAACCCACCTGGCCCCACAAGGTAACTCTGAGAGCCCCAAGCTCTCCCTGTGAGAAAGGAGAGATGATTGATTTTTCATTAAATATCAGCAATCAGCATGCCACTACCTCTCACGCAAAACCCACACATGACCAGCTTGTTGCCAGACCTTGTCCCAGAGCTGCTGGCTTTGAGCTCAGCTGATACAAACCACTCTGCAGAGCTCTCATTACTTTACACTCCAGCAACATTGTCTGTTTGAATGGTGTGGAACAGCCAGGCAGAAAAGCTGTAAACAAAACACACGCTCTGCCATTGTGTTTTATTGCAACTTCCATGGTTTTCTGAACTGAAATTGTGGACTTTCCAGCAAATTACATTAGTGCTGCTGCAAAGTCTTTGTATACTGCTATTTGTTACCTGGCCAGCAGCACAGAGGCATCTCAGTGTTGTCCAAAGTGCTTTCCCATTTCCAGTACTTTTGGCAATGTGTGTTGCCTTCATACTCTGGTATCATCTTGGAAAGGATAAAATTTAGTTATCACAAGAACTACTGCCTGGCAGGAAACCAGCCTTCTGACAGATATAGCCAAGGCTTGTAACAATAAAAGTATCTGTGTGTGGGCTAAAACTCACCAGGATTTTACATATCCCATCAAACAGTTCTTGCCAGTTTTCAGCTCATCACTTCACGGAAATGCACCGCAGTTATCGGCAACCCATTACATTTAAGATTAAAAAACAAAAAGCAATTCTCAGTGCAAATAGACTGTGAAATGTATTTGAAAAGCAATGTAACAATGGCAAATTTTATTTTAAGAGCTTTCTTCTAACAGTAACTATCACACTAACAGTACAGCATTGGGACACTGGGAATACTTAAACTTGATAGTCTAGCCCAAGGACTGCAGTAAGCTTTAATAAGACTATAAAGTCATTACCTGAAATACCATTTAGCATGGTTTCACTTGTCAGAAGTCAAGAGATGGACAGTATTTTAAAGACCCATGGCTCAGATTCTGCCTGTGTACACTGCCATGCTCCCATAGTCTGAACCTGAGCATTAATTCTCAGAAATACCCCAGGAGTATGACAAAAATGTGCTAATCAGATTAAGTGCAGTGTTGGACATTTCACTTTAAAATAGTAAGCCTTACCTTAAACACACTGAAAATCTAGCAACTGCTATAGTGCTGAATCTGTGTTTATCTCTCCTTCTTTCTGTAGCTCATTTGGTGACATTGTCTACACAACAAAATTGTGGGAATAAAGCCCGAAAAGCATTTAAACCCAGGAAAGGCCCCAAACCAATCAGTCCAAAGATATTTTAAATTAAATTACATTATAAACTTTCAGGTTTCTCCTTCCAGAACAGGCATGATGGAAGGAGGTGCAATGCTGGGCAACATTCTGCATGTGAGAGCAAGGACCCCAAGGACTAAAATCAGCAAATGGCAGGTGAGGGAGTTTTACTGCAGGAGGGGAGAGAATTAGGGAGAGTTCACCACGAGAGTCAGGCAGGAGATTAGTTTTCCTTTGGTTTAGCTTCAAGTCAAATGTGCTTCTAAATCATCAGAGAGAGAGATGAATGCAGTTGTGATTGTGGGTTTGGGAGGCAGAGGAAGAGGGAGAAGATTGGCAGCAAGATTGCCCTTGGCCACAAACGCCGTTTTTGCTTTACAAAAGCAGAGATGAATACTGAGCTGTGCAGGCTCAGCCCTATGCAGAGCAGCCTGAAGAAGACAAGCCTCAAACACAGGACAGGACAAAGGCCACAGAAAGCTGCTTCAGCCTGTCACCCCTGAACTAGATGCTTCTGCTTAAAATATCCCAAACAATTCCGCAGTCTCTCCCCTTCCTCCACTTACCCAGACTCCACTATAGTACCGCTGTAATAAAAAAATATGAACAAACCAACAAAAAGTTTGAATCAGTGCAATTCATTTTACTTTCTTGCATCCATTTTTGTTTCTCTCAAATTACCTCTACCCAGTCACTTTTCCATTTTGAACATTTCCATTTCCCCATCCCCCTGCCCCCCTCCCATAACCTACAGCCTCTAGTTATAGGGTAATTTCATCCTATAGCTTCTTATAACTTTTTTTTTTAAAGCTAGCTATTGTTTAATTACTACTTTGAAGTCAATTTAGCAGAAGAAAAATCCGTAGTTTAAGGTGGCTTTTTGCATCCCCACCAAGCTATTCAGCAGGGCATTCATCCAGGATACAAAACTAGGCTGAAGCTTTAGGGGTTGAATTGATCACTCCAGTAGAGATTTAATTTCCATGAAATTCCTCCATGAAAGTCCACTCACTCCTCTTAGATCTGACAGACAGGCAAAGACCAGCCACTACCTTTGAACTGAGTAATTTTTAAAAGCATCCCACCCCTCTTTGCCCCCCATGTAAATATGAATTGCTGAGGCTCAGAGCGCCCTGGCAGACTTTAAACCACCCCCAGAGCGCGGGCAGGAGGGGAAGCAAAGGCAGGCGTATGACTCCGTGATGACAAACTTGGGGTGGTTCAGATGAGTGAGCCCCCAGCCGCTCTGCTGCCGGCCCTGTCCCGCTGCGGCTGAGCCCGGAGCTGCTCCGCAGGGGCTGCGGCAGCGGAGCCGCCGGCTCCCCGCGCCTGCCGGGCCGCGGTTCGCGGAAACCTGCGGGCAGCCCCGGCCTCGGGCAGAGCCGCGGTTCCCCGGCCCTGTGTGACAGCGCCCGGAGATGCACTGATGCGCCATTTCATCGCCGGGGTGTCTGCGCCCGTAGACCGAACTGTCCCCGCGGGCGCGTCGGTTCCCGAGGGTGACACGGGAGAAGCCGCCGCTGCCGCCGGCAGCTGGGTGTGCCCCCCGAGCGCTGCCGGCAGCGCTGTCCCGGTCCTGTGCGGGTGCTTCCCTGTTCCCTCCGCAGCGGGATCACCCCCAGCCCCGGCCCCGCCCGACCCCCGCGCCCGGGGAAAGCCCCTCGGGCCCGGGAGGTCTCAGGACGGACCGCACGAAGCCGAGCCGCGGGTGGGGATCCCGCACCTCTCCCCCCGCCTCCTCCCGCCCCCTGCAACTCCCGGACTTCCCTCCTCTCGTGTGTTTAAGAAAACGCTCACCCCGAAGTCACCACGTGCGTCTCTCAGTGGTTGAGACCAAACATGGGAGGTTATGTACTTATAAAGCTCCAATATGCCAGGCAGGCAAGATTTTTCTACATTTATTCACTTCACTTTTCTTCGTTTAACAGCTGCCGACTCGCTTCTTATTTTCCCGAGCGGTGCTGCATTCCCACCTCTCTGTGCAAACACTATTCCCGAGTCCTGGCTGTTTAACTTTAACTCTGCTCGGACGCACACTTGGCTGTTCAAATTTCAGCCCATAGCTAAGCGCTGCTTCTCTTGCCTGAAGCAACTCTTCAGTTCATCTCCTGAAGTTTGCTGATTTTTCCCTTAAGCCTTGTTTTAAACCCTCAGTTTCGAGACCTTTCCTGGATCTTGCCCGTCGGCTCTGCAAGCGGGGGGCGGTGAGGGGGGTGTCCGCAGTGAACCCCGTTTTCCCTTCTCCCATTCCTGCTCCCCCTTCCCGGAGTTCCACGCGCGGCTCTGAGCGAGCTCCGGCGGCTCCCGGGCATTTCTCGCCGCAAAGCTGCGGATGCCTTTGCATTCCAGGCACAATGACCCTCTGTTCCCTGGAAGCTTTCTTCAGCTCCAACATCTAAATCACCAGCCCCACAGCAGGCAGAATCCCCTGCTCTTTCCTCCTTTGAAATGTTTATCTTTGCACTTCCTAACTCAGGTTCATATGCTCCAACAAGGAATTTGGGCAACCCTCTTTTCCTTTTGAACTCTTTTTCCTCTAGAATTTTTGTAATTACCGCATTGTAGATGGCTTTTTTGTTTGCTTGCTTGTTTGTTTTCACTTTTTTCTCCCTCTCAAGCCACTTTTTCAAACATCAGTGATCCAGATTGATTAGCTTGACTAAAGAAGTCCTGAGCACTGAAACTAGGAGAAGGTATCTCTTCCCGGTGTTTTCTCTCCATTCCTAAAGTTTGTTTGCTATCACAGGGCAAAAAAAAAGTTTGAACAATATAATTTCACTTTGATGTGAATGCTGACCGGTTTTATTCTAGAAAGGTTTAAAACTTTTAATACCTTTCCTCAGCAGTCCTGACACCAGGAAACTCACACACCAAAGTGGTTTCATTCAGTGTGAGAAGGGGTCTAAACACACAGGAGCTCAGCTGTGTTTTAGCTGTTGGTGTGATATTAAAGCTGTTTGTATGATATTAGTTTGTTGGAGGAAATACACACTTTTAAAAACCAAATAAATGATACAGTTAATGCATTAACCAAAACTTATTTTTAAAATACAGGCAATTTTATAGGAACTATGTTTGAAATGTTTACATTTATGGATTACAAACTATATTTGTTATAAACTCACTTAATTTAATCGCATCACCACTCAAACTCCTCAGAGGTTCTTACTTTGTTTTAACATTTGCATTGGGATCTGAATATATGAAACACGGCTGTGGTTTAGGCACTAAGTGTTATTTAAGAACTGTGGAGGTGTCAGACCTCATTACACCGAATTACCAGAAAGCTCTGCAGAGTATAGACAGGCAATATAGGCTGCCTCTGGTAACCCTGACAATTGCCCTTTAATCCTGACCTACAGGATTCCTGATATTCCAGCCACAGCCCATTCTTTGCGTACAAACTGAGCAGAGACACATTTTCACAGAAACACATTTCTGTAGGAACTTCCAAGAGTATCTCCAAATCCCTGTCAATTGAAATTAAATTAGGACATGAATCAAAACTTCAGGAGTGAAAAATTTGGAACACATTATTATCCTGTTTACTCAGAGTTATCTGTTCAGGTATTTTATTGCACCATAGTTGCCGAACAGAGGAAATGAAAACCAGTTTTTGTTAAAAACAGAAAAGTAACGAATTTTATCTGGATTTACATCAAAATCCCATAAGAACAACTATAATAAATGAAATATATTGCAGAAGGATTATGGTAAATGTTTATTTGTTCTCAAAATTGGATCATCTAAAATAAAAAATTTTATAAGACTTATAAGGAATATAAATGAGACACAAATGAGATTTTTGACACAGACTTTATATTTGTGGAGGAGGAAAGTATTAACTAAATAACAGCAGTAATATTTCACTTAACCAAAATCAAATAATTGGGAAGTAGTGAGTTCAGAGATGCTTTATTAGGTGTTGAGGTACTCTTATGCGGTGTGAGTATGAGTAAATTGAAATACAAATGCTGCAGAAAGGATGTCTTCTACTTCAGTTTCCATTTAAACTTCTCACTGACATTAGAGGAGGTTCAGTGTAAAGTGGAGGCAGTCTGAAGTCCTGAATTTCTGTCTCAGTTGACTAAGGATTAATAATCATAGGATCTGTCTTCCTCCTCTGTGGGATTTTGATCCTCCAGATCCAGCAGTGATCAGACAGCAGCACAGTTGTTTCAGCCCAGATTCAAACAAGCAGGTACCTCTGTCTCAGAGGTCAGCACCATGCTGGGCTCAGAGACTAAATTAATCTGGAGAGGAGTCTGAAGTCACACAGGCAAGTATCTTATTGATCATAAGAGAATGGAAACTTCCCCTGAAGTCATCCTACAACACGAGTGATGTGCACTGAGAGTGCAGATGACAGAAATCTGCAGCCTGTTCTGCAGTGAGCAGCCTTTCAGGGCTTCTGTAGGGCAATTTGCCAGAGTGGTGCTTTTATGGAACAGGTTAGGAACAAACCCACAGCTAGATAAAGAAAAAAGGGAAAAGGAAGAGAAGACGCAGGACAGGATGAAAGAGAAAGAAAAGACAGGAAGAGAGGGAAGGAAGGAAGGAAAGAAGAGAGGAAGAGAGAGAGGAAGAGAGGAAGAGAGGAAGGGAGGAAGGGAGGAAGGGAGGAAGGAAGGAAGGAAGGAAGGAAGGAAGGAAGGAAGGAAGGAAATAGAGAATGTAAATACTGTTATTTATCCACTATAGTGCTAACCTTTGACTCATTCCGGCTGTGTATCCCAAAACTCGGCTCCAAACTTTGGAAACAGGACTTCTGACCACATCACCAATGAACACAACTAGCCATGGCACATTTGCTTCATAAGAAGAGTAGGCTGAGTTCCAGTGCACCAAATGAACAAAGTAAAACCAAACAACAAATACACATTTAGTCAGACACTGAAAGTTTGAATTTTCAAACACTCCAGGGACAGGATATTGTGTAAGCAAAAGAAGCACTTCTAATTTCCTCCCACCATCCCCAGCTGAACTTTTCTGCATCCTTGTTCAGACTCCAGCCATTGCCTCACGCTGCAATCAGCCAGTTCAGCTCAGTGAAAAGGGACTGAAGGAGAGCCCCCTTTGTGCCTCTGTGCTGCTTCAACACCAACCTGGGCACACAGGGAACTGCCCCAAGCACCCACCCAGCTCTGCCAAGCTGGTTTGCCACAGAAACCTCAGCAGGACAGTAACTCTGGATCTCAAAACCTTGGGTACCCATCACACAAATTGATTTTGTGCATCTGTGTGAGACAGTGTACAATGGGACTTACAAAAATAATTTGTGCCGGTGTAATTGCCTGATAAATCAATTAAAAATTAAATAGTAATAGAAGGAGTTACCAAAACACTATTCCCAGATGGATACGGGTACTCTGTGCAGCTTACTCCTCTTCTGCTACAGAGGTAAATTATACAAGTTCAGAGCAACTGACATGAGTTATAGCTACCTTTGGAGCTTCCCATGTTCAAGCAGCAGTTCTCCAGCCACACACTGATGAAAAGCTCTGGAAATGCAACAATTTTGGTTCAAAATCTTAGTCTCTGGGACTGGCAGCTTGTCCTCTCAGTCTTGCCCTAAAAATGCCCATTTTTAGGGCAAGACCGAGAGGACAAACTGTATGTATTACAATATGCATTAGACCTGAGCTAAACTGATAGCAAAGGGGCACAGGAGAGGAGGGAAGGAGAAATTCACCAAATTTCCTGCTGCAGCCGGATCTCAGAGGAAGTTGTTGCTTCCTGCAGCTTGGGTAGGGGAGCCCTACAATCCAGATGGAGATTTGCTTCAAGAAATATCTATTTAGGTAAGTCAAAAGCTGGGCAGGAGCAATCAGAGAGAAGTGCCAAACAAGGCTGGAAAGAACACCACCAGTCATAGAATCACAGAATGATCTGGGCTGCAAGGGACCTTAATGATCAACTAGTTCCAACCCCCTTGCCATGGAAATGGACAGTCCTGCAAAAAAAAAATCAGAAGACACCAGATCTTATGTAGCAGCATTCACCTCTATGCTCTGAGGATAGGTAATCCCATCAGTACACTATAGGAACATGGTGCATCCACGGCCAAGCCCTGTATTTCGGAGTGACAAGCACATTGTGGAAGGGAATGGAGAGATCTTGCTGCCTCCAGCTTGTTGCCTCAGTCCTTTGCCAAAGATTGCTGACCCCGTAGATCTAAGGACACAATGACTGCTACTGCACACTCTCTATTTTTTTTTTTTTTAATGCAAGTGGGTTGGAGAAGCAGTTTTGGTTTGGGAAGCATCCCTCACCCGACCCTCTTACATCTGATTTGTGAAGAGCTGCGTTGCTCTATAGGCCCCCAGGTTCTCATGGAGGTTCAGCACTGTATATTGAGAATAATTTTTTTTGCCTCCTTTTAATAAAGATTCGTCCTCCTGCGGGCAGGTCTGTGCTCCCCGAGAGCAGCGGAAGGGTTTGGAGATGTCTCTACCTGACAACTGTGATTTCCGTGGGTTGTACTGGTTGTTTGACACACAAGTCCAAGGGAGTGTTGGAAAAAACTGTTTGCCATCCTGCACTCCATCCTCCTGCAGAGCAGCCCTGCGTGAACCTCTGACAGGGTTAATGGAGGTGGGGGAGCCTACTGCTGCCCTTTCACAGCTGAAAGAGCACAGGAGAGCAATTGCAGCTCTTCATACTCCCTTAAAGGTATTTCGCTTTTCATCAGAACAACAAACATAAAATACGTTCCTGAGGCTTGTAATAAAGGATGACAATTTTTGTAGTATGTAACTTTAAATATGAAATTATAAAAACAATATTTAAAATGTAATTATGTCGTTTGAAGTGTATTTTATATGTGACTTTCTTGTACGTGGTGCAGGTTCATCTATGTATTATGTCATGGAAATGTGTGACACATATTATTATGTGCTACAGCCTCAACATTTACTTAGCCAAGGATGTAATTAACACCTTGATAGAACAAAGCACATCCAATTTGTATAAGTAGTGAGCGTTTGGTCTATATTGAGCAAGAGCTCAATATATAGACATTTATTGGAATAAGCCTCCCCTCTCAGTTCTCTCAGCTTCTGTCCTTGTCTTACATGGAAGCACTGAACAAAACAGAAACAAACCATTCTTAGCCCCAAAATCTATATTTTTGTCTGATATTAATTTCTTTTTGTTTTAGGAAATCCTGTTTTAAATCACCCTTCAGGCTGCTGGAGATACCAGGCTGAGAAGAGCACATGGAAGTGGCAAGCTGAGTTTAGGAAAACTGGGTCATCAAACAAGGCAGGACACTTTGGAGCCAGGAACTGCTGCTCCATTAGAAGTTAAACCTTCACTCACTAAATGTCAGAGCCACCAGCTGCAAAGGAAATCATCTTCTTACGGCATAAATGTGTGTGATCTGTACATTCAACCAGAAAAAATACATCCAGTGTCAGTGATTCAAGGCTGCTGATCTGGTAGTGACTCTCCAGCCTGGATTAGATATAGCCAATATTTGAGCATTCCAGTGGCTAATAGATAAACTGGTTTAATCTCATTCTGGTAAATTAGAAATACCTTCAATTTCCAAAGAAACGAGATATCTGAACAATACAAATTAAAATGTCTTCTGGATGTGGATACTTGGTCTTTTCTTCCAATTTCCAGGTGCGCTCCATCTGCTCTTAGGAAAATCAGCATTGTACCTTGAGATTACAGGGTTGAATTCTTGGAGAGGGGAGGGACTACAGGGGATCCAGAAAACAGGTTTAAATAGATTCTCTTATCTTGTTTTTCAGGGAAGATTTGGGAGGCTTTGGTATACATTTCAGTACAAACCCATTAATTTACAAACTGCAATGTTTATGTTGGGAAATGCATCCTGCTCTTCTGTAAGCAAAGAAAACATCCTTATCTTGATGGATCCTTCTCCAAAAAGAAAGAAAAAAGAAAAAAGTGAATGGATCACAGAAGCTTCTGCCTGCCTCATGGGAATTTAGCTGAAAAGGGATGATGAGAACATGTGGCAATCCACTGACAAGTGCCATGAAGTTTTTTGGAATTAACTGTTTCAGGTTTTGCACACATCATTTTTTTTTATTTATCAGGAAAATAACTGAGCAACACTTGCTCAGACGTACCACACCTTCCATGGAACACTTTACCTTGGGGAATAACTAATTTTCCATCTTTGAAGGATGGGATCAGCCTGACTCCTGAAGCACAGAGGAGCCTGACACGGCACCGCAGGCTCCAGCGTTTGGAGTCAATAAATAAATCAGGAGTCTTATCTCAGCCCCCAGGGGTGGGAATGACCCTCCTCTCTCCCAGCCCCTCTCCTCCAGGATGCAACCTCGTGTTTGATCATTCCCCATCCCTTGCAGCCCTGCTCCAGCTCTTACCCAGCTTCTGCCTTTTCTCCACCCTTCTCCTATTGCTGCTGCTGGGACCTTGGGAACTGCTCCAGAGGATGTGGATGTGCCCGAAGGAGGGGGAGTGACCACCAGAGTCCTTCTCCTTCAGAGCTGACTTTACCCAGGGCACGACACTTTGGGCCCCAAATTCCAACAATTAAATGCTGGACTGCACCTCCCCTTAAAGAGCCACCTTGTATCAGAAACAAAAGCTGAAACAGGGATGGGGGTGTGCTGTGAGGATGTTAAAGAGGTGGACTGTTGCAAATAACAACATCTATTTAGTATGATTAATCTTATTTTAAGGATGAAATGCACATATTTAAGAAATGTGCTTATTCCTTTATTGACAAATCTCAAAGGTGGGCTGTTAAATTTCCTGTCTGAAATTTAGTTTTCATTAGACTTTTTAAAAGGGTAAGAGGACCTTAAGATCCAGATTTAACTGGAAGAGATAATAAGATAATATTTAAATAATAAAGAAAACAATTAGTTAGTGTTTCTCAATAAAGTTACAAATACATAGTGAAGTCCTTTTAAAAAGACAGTACAAAATTAATTAACAAATCTAATTACAGCTAGGTATTAAAATAATGTTGAATTTTTGCTGCTTGACAATCATTATTTGAATGCTAAGACATACTCCAGGATTAATTTTGTGATTTTATGAACGGATATTTATTAAAGTTTGGATATTGAACTGTGTGTTTAATGAAACCTTTTCTCTTGAACTGCAATCTTAACTGTAATTTAACAAATCCTGCAACTTGAGTTCTTGCTACATGAAACACCCTCTATGCCTTGACCAAATTTAAGGTCCTTTAACTGCCTTTTTATACAGAATTTTAGGCTAGGAGGAACAAAAGGATGCACTTTTCACGACCCTGGAACCCTGTGACCACTGGGAAATCAAAAGGGTGGTGACACGAAGGAAAACTATTGTCCACAAAAATAAGCTCTTCAAGGGGCACCAGGAATGCACAATAAAATCCCAGTTTCCTTTGTGTAGCTGTTTATGCCTATGGCTTGCATCATCCAGAGCTCAAGAAAAGATCTAAACTAAAGAGGAATTCAGGTTTCTAAGAAAAATCTGTATTCTTAAAAAAAATTTTAAAAATCCGAAAACTACGTGAAAAAGAATCTTTTAAGAATTCATCATTTCTCAACAAGTAAAATATGTAAGTCTGAGGTAATGGAAATCCTCCTGTCCTCTCTGTGGGAATTGGAGAGATAGATTTAAAAAGTGATTCCAGCAAGTAGGAGCAGATGGGAAAATAACCTGATTTGTCAGAACTGGAGGATTTAGTGAATTTGTTGCCTTCTTTCGTTACTAGAATGTAGCAGCATGTAAGAGCTCAATTAGAGAATGAGCTCTACTTTGACCTGAAAACATTTCAAGTAAAAAGGTGGGAAAAAAAAAAAAAGGACTGGTCTTAAATTCTTAATTAAGCAAAGCTGCAATTTAACCTAGTAGCCTTTTTTCCCCAGAAGACTGAAAAATATAGAAAACTAGCAAGTAAAACATATAGATAAATATAATTATGTGCGAGCCTCATGTTACACTCTCTGAAAATAATTTGTTGTGTCATATTTTGTTGGAAAAAATTTTAAAAAGTTACTGTTGTTTATGTCCTATTCAAAGACTTTTTCTAATTCAACTTGAAATCAGTGAAGAGAAAAAATTCCACTGACTTCACTAAGCTTTGTCAGGGAACTGCCTGGTAATTTATGCAAAACATTATAATTAACTTTTCTTCTCATAAAATTGTTCAATAAAAATGTGCAAAATATGCAGTTACCACACTTTTTTTTGTTTGTGTTTAAATGTTACGCGGGTACTTGCAGAGCAAAGTGAAAGAGCTGTGTGAGTGGAGCAAGTTTAAGCAATGAAAATGGCCAGATACTACTTGTAAGCAAAAATGAAATCAACAGATTTTTCTCATTTCTCCTTAGAGACTTTCCAAAAAAGTAAGCAACAGCAGATTTGGAGAAAAAAACCCAAACAAACAAAACCACAGTTCACAAAGCTGTAGCTTTAACAGTTTGCTTTTATATCAGGAAAGTGAAGTTTTTTAAAAGAAAGATTGTTTTAAAATTGTATAATTTAACAATTAAACCAGTTGTGAGAATTTATTCACAGGGAATGATGCTAAAAGTAGACACATTTTTACGCTGCAACTGTTGGCCATCTTTAAAGAAATATGTAAAATAATCACTTTTGAAAAAGACAATTAAAAGACTTTTTAAGTTGCTAACGCACGTGATGTTTTTAACAATCGTTTTTGGTTGCGGGTTTTACAGGGAGAGCAGAGGATGCGATCCTGCTGGAACTGGTTGTGCACAAGCTGGGAGAGGCTGCAGGACAAAGCCCCCAGAAAGCCTCGCAGAGCCCAAACCCAGCGGTGACCTCTGGAGCCCGGGGGCACCTCACCGCCTGCACAGCCCGCAGAAAAACTGCCCTCCCTCCCAGCCGGGGCTGCCAGCACTCGGTGAAGTGAGTTACCAGATTTCCGACACAGCAAAGGATAAATTTACCTGGAATTCTGCGTAATCTTGTAACAGAAAGGAAAGAATCGAAACGCTCTTAAAAGGTTGATGCGCTTTTCCAGATTTGATCGAAACTTGCTGTTACGGAGGTCGAAAGGAGATCGCAAACAGGCAAATCTCAAGGGGGAAAAAATCATGTTAGAATTCATATTATTCTCACTGAATCCTCAGTCTTCATAAAGTTTTGTGCTTTCTGGTTAGTAAAAAGAGGAGCTATTTCCCTTCTGGGCAGGCAAAGCACCGTCACAAGCTACAGTGATGCCACAAGCCATGGCAGTCTTCAGCATTTTTTGATGCAGCACTCATCAGGAGGAATTTAAGAGAAGAGGATCTGTCTAGATGAGTAATGTAGAAAGGAAAAGGCAAGCTAAATCAAAATAAACAAAACAGAAAGGCATATTTTCTTAATACTTTACATTACACTCTGTGTAAGGTACAATATCTCTGATGCACCGAATGCTTAAATTGTGCAGAGGTTCATGTGGAAAATCCTGCTGCAGAATCTGCATTTCAGTTTTACATGTAAATTAAACAAATATATATACTGAGTGTACTCTTGTATTTTGCCTTCAAGCCTTTTATGTTCTTAACAAATTGCATAGAGTTTTTTTAAGCAGAACAGCCAAAATCTAACACAGAGGTACATGGCAGAAAATATACTTTAAATCACTAAACAGATATATTTTTTTCTGCCTTTTAATACAAAATTCTGGGTCCATTATAACAAAAGGATGCACTTTGCACGACCTTGAGAGCCTGTGACCATTGGGAAATCAAAAGGGTAGTGACACTAAGGAAAACTATTGTCCAGAAAAATAAGCCTCTCCAAGGGGCACCAGGAATCCACAATAAAATCCCTGTTTCCAAGAAAATTCAGGCATTTCCATCAAAAAAGACTGGTAAGATAAATAGAATGTCCTCATAAGCCACAGATTCTTAATAATACAAAATGTCTAAGTCCATGGTAAACAAAGCCCCAAGGAAAACTAACATCTCCTAACTCAGGCTTCTCAAGACCTGGGTCATGACCCAGTGCCTTGTCACAAGGCACCTCAAAAGCATTTCTGAGCTGAAATTGCAGGGAATTTGTTTTGCATAACATATATTTCAGTTAGAGTTTCACTCCTGGCAGAGCTCATAAAACTCCTACAACTGTCTCCTTGCTGATAGATGTGATTTCAGGGTTAACAATGATTGCTGCCGCTATCTTTTAAGGATTTCAGTTTCCATGTGAACACACACTGATCTGAAAGAAACCCCAGCATGTTAGTTGCTTTCTTGCATTCTGCCCTTAAATTTTGTGCATTTTTGGTTTTCTACCCCCAAGTTTTTCAATAAATCCATTTGGAGACTTCTGAAAATCAATAGTAAATGAATTTTGCTATGCATTTTGCATTTTGCTTTATAATTTGGTGTTAAGACTCTTAATCTTTCAATTACTTTTTTTTGGACTTGATTCTTTCCAGTTTCTTTTAATGATTTCCTGGGAGGATAAAATATTTGTGGTAGAATCAAATCTCAGAATGTACTATTTTGTGACAAATGAGTGTGGCTACGGTGACAAAGTCATTTGCAGAACATCTGGGTTTAGGTTGAGTGCTGCCTGTAGCACTAAACTCACCTTATTCTACCCTAATCCTGAAGGAGGCAGAAGCCAGCAAATCTTTCATCATTTTTTGCTGTTCAAAGGCATTTTTGCTATCGAATGCCAAGGTTTCACTAGTCAGCACTAGCAAGAATTAATTGAACAAGGAAAGTTATACATATCAATATTTTTAGTTGATCTATACTTTTGAAAGGCTCATTCTGCAAATATTTAGATACAAGAGTAAATCTGCTCACATAAATAAAATTACTTGCATGTTTAGGTATTTGCAGAATTGACCTGTAATTTCCATAAAAATCTAAAGAAAACCATGTCTGATTTTTCTCTAAGAGTTAATAAAAGGGCATAATGTAATGGGAGGATGTGAGAACTAGATGATTTATTTATTACCTCAGTTTAATACAAATCCTTAGGAGTTACTGCCTCCAAGAATTTCTACACTTTGGCTTTAATTTTAACTTTTTATTCCTGCAAAGGACTTGTGGGGAGCATTATTAAAGGTAGAATATAATGAATTTCAAGGGCTGAATCACAATAATCTGTGTGTTTTCACTAATTTTTGCCAAGCTGACAACGCTGTGATGTAAACTGCTAATCTGCCTTAGCTGGTTGCATATGGCTCATGTTTAACCAGAAAATAATTCCATGTAAGGAGCTGCACAATAATCAGTTCTTAAACACTGACAGGACCTTGAGATGCGTGATTTACATGGAAAAATACCTTTTGTCCACATCAGTTTCATGTTCTTTGTGGGCTAATGAAATTACAGCACAGAAGTGTTGCTTTGTAATAGGCTACAGAGCAGGAGTAAATTTATGCAGACAGGGAGAGGGATGTCTTTCCCGAACTCACGACCCTAATTTCGAGGAAAAGACCATGCCAGGACGGATGATTTTCTGCACATCGGATGAGGCAGGAGTTGTCTCCTGGCTGGAAGGCGGCGGG
The DNA here is from genome assembly GCA_013397845.1 of Melanocharis versteri. NCBI lineage: Eukaryota > Metazoa > Chordata > Aves > Passeriformes > Melanocharitidae > Melanocharis > Melanocharis versteri. Next base: position 19,728 of record VZTG01001482.1, read on the forward strand.
AGGCGGCAGTGGCAGGACGGACGGACGGACGGACGGACGGAAGGCTGTGTGTCCGCCCGCGAAGCGCCGGGGCTGCGAGCCAATCTCACCAGCTGTGCGGAGCAGCTTTTCCTGCCGTGCCGCATCCTGGACTCGCATCGGATCCCGGACTCCATCACATCCTGGACCGCCGCCGCATCCCGGGCTGCCGCCGCCACCGCCGCGATGCCGCTGCGCGTCCCGGCTGCCAGCGCTGCCCGCCTGCAGCCGCTTCCCCGGCGCCGCCGGCTTCACCCCAGATGTCCCCCTCCCTCCCGGTATTAAAGCGAGCGGATATTATTCCGTCTCAGGGGCACTTTTCCTTCCTAGTGCTGTACTTCAGCCTGTTCGCAGCCTGGGGGCAGAGCCACACCGGCTGGTGCCGGCAGCCGGGAAGAGCCGCTTCCCGGAGGGTTTTGCAGCTGGGACAGGTTCTGGAGGGGGAATAACACCTCCTTCCCTCTGTTAGACATTTAGTTACCTCACTCTGAGGCAGAAAGCAGCTTCCCTCCTAAAAGGAATTTTTCTTTCTTTTTAAAACCCCATTTCTGCATGTTTTTATGTGAACTCCAGCCTGTATCCATCCTCAGCCTTATTTCCTGTCTGGGCTGGATCTGTGGACTTTATTACTCCAAGCAAGCACATTTTCCCACTATGCTGAGATCAATTACACATTCTCCCTCGTGGTAAGGTTTGTTTACCTCCTGTCATGCTGTTCGTTTCCAACAGAACATTTTGAGCTCGGGGTAACAGGATCATCCTTTTAGTATGCACATCCCAAAATGTGTTAAACTACTGTTACTATATTTTATCTTCTTAGCAGGGATCTGGAGCACGCACGACACACGCACTGGAAAAAAGCATTGCCTTGGGATGAGAGGTGAGATCCTGTGTTCTGCCTGCAGCCATAGAACTGGGAATATACAGCAGGTTTAAGATGGTTTTATGCCCTTCTAATCCGGAGCTGCTCTGCAGGCTGGAGCAGACATCCTAGTGCTTAGTCAGCCTGAATCTCAGTGTGTTTTAACTAATCTGTGAACTCAGCTTTTCCCTGAATTTACAAAATGCTCCTGTGAGAGGCAGCAACCTCTGAAATGCACCTTCCAGTGCCCAGCTCCTGCACAAGTGTTTAGAAGGGAAATCACTGAAGGGGAACTTTGACGAGCTGCATAATGAAATACCTCCCCCAAATGGATGTAAAAACTACTTCACACTGTCCTGCTCCAAGGAGCTCATCCTAACTGGCAGGATTCTGAATTTAATGAACACATACACAGATTTCTGTCTAGGACATCTGCTTCGATCTCGAAGCACAATGTGATGTTGCACAGAGAAAAGGGCCTGAGGGATGCTCTGGGTGCTGGGTGCAGGACGAGCATCCTGCCATTTGCAGGTGGTTTACAGAGCCTGCCCTGCACCTGCACAAGTTTTGTACATTTAGCAGGCAACCCAAGAGCTTCTGCCTGTAACTTGCTCATGTTTCTGCTGAAAAACAGAGAGGAATCCTTGCATTTCCTATTGCATGCAACTGTCGGAATTCAAGAGTGGAAAGAAGTACCAGCTGGTTTTTTGCTGTGCGTGATGATCATATGTGTGTGTAAACTCCCAGGTTTCTCACATGTGCAATACCCAAACCTCTGCCTCTCCTTAGAGGCTGCCTGACAAGAAAGAGTTCTCAAAACCTAATACCTGCTTGACTCCCCTAAGTGCACACAATCTGATCAACGGGGGAGAGGTGCATGTTTTCCCTGAGATCAACATACAAACCACAGGACACAATGGAAACATGAAGACAAGGTCTGGTCCCTGGGTCTTCTCATCAGGTCCTTACATCAAATATTGATAATATATGTGGATTTCAGAGAAAAATGCAGGCAATGCTGTACATCATCCTGCAGTAACAGTTAATGAGCTCAACAAAATACGAATTTTATGTGTAACCTGGAGTCAAACAGTAATTTATTGACTCATTTCTAAAATGCCACGTGGTGTGAGGGAAGTGTATTTTGGAAGGAGATGTCTCGTCTAGAAATGACTTGAGCATATTTTTAAGTTTAGGCACAGAAGAGAAGGTTGAACCAGTCCTGTTTAGCCCCCCTGCCCTGAAGGAGGAGTTGAGTGTGCAGAGGTGTGTACAGGGCTGGGGCCAGTTCTTCCTGCCCTGAACCTGCGGATGGGCTGAAGCATCAGCAGGAGCACTCATGTCCAAATTACCCACCACGGGTATAAAACGTGTAGCATCAGATTCATCATGCAGCCTGCCTTTGTAGCATGCTTTGATGGAAAGAACACCGCTCCTCAAGACACAGCTTTCATGGTTTGCAAACTTACATGCTCCTCATTTAAGCTATTTACACAGTTTTAAGGGCTTAAGCACATATTTGGATTATGCGGCTCATCCAAATATTAAGATTTACACAAAATCTATAGAGTTCACAACATTTTCTGATTGCCAGCTGTGGAGAAATAAAATCTATTAAGCAATTTTACAAAAGGGGAAGTTGTGCACTGTTACAAAATAGAAACTGTACTTCAGAATTAATACACAGGGACACATGCATGAATTAAAATGCTGTGTTATATACACGAATTAGAAAACTCATCAAAATACCAGTAATATTTGGCAAAACTGGAAACCTGTGTATGAGAGGAATTCACCCATCTGGAGTGAAATGAAGCAGAAAAGTTGTTACACAACAAAAACCTTCTGATGAGAAAGGCAAATCTCAAACCACAGAGACCTTAATGCAGTGGTGTGGGCAGGAATAATCCACGATCTATCAAAACAGCAGGAGGATGCGGGGGGTGTCTGAAAAGGTGTTTAACAAGACAGACTATCCAGAGAATCTGAAACAGAAAATAGATGGCCAGCATTCAAAACCCTGCCTTCCAAGAATTGATTTTGACATGAAAAAAAATAAACTCTGTTCCTCAGCAAGTTCATGGGGGAAACATTTCTAATTTCAGCATTACACGTGGCCCTTCCCCGTACCACAAAAAGGCTCATTTAGTCAGGCAAGCAGCTGCCTTTCAATTTGACAACTTATATCCAGTTTTCAGGATTTAACCCCCCTGAAATGGGAAAGAAATAGATGAAGAACGGAGTGCTGCAAAAGGATGAGCTCATTTAACTTCCCATGATGTTATGGTGGAAGCAACTCACAGAATCAAACCCTATAGAAATTGCATAAAAGAGCTTTACAGAAATGTAATTTCAGCCTGCTACAAAGTAATACAGATACATAATAAATGAAAAGGATTAGAAAGCTAAATGCAGACTTTAATATACTTAGCTACCAAACTGTGAAGATAAATGAGGCAGAGTTCATTCTATACATTTAAATTTTGTTATAATAAATATGTTTGTAATAAATTGTCAAAGAGCTCCTAAAAGGACAGGTTTGAGACATTAGTATGCAGCAGTCCTCTACACATGTCAGAAATACAGCAAATGTTACATTATTTATTACAGCAATCAATACAGTAAAAAAAAATTAAAATTAGACATGAGGTCTATGCCATTAATGTACCCTTGTTTCTTATTTTATATGTAGATTGGTCTTATTTAGGAGAGGGCTTAGTGTTTTTATAAGCATATTTCACTTACCTAAAATGCAAGGTAACATAGCTTATTCATATCCTATTTTTCCCTATTAAATAGTTTTACAAATGAAGCAAATTGAAATTAAAAGGTGAATGCCAGTTTTAAAAGTTTTACTAATACAATGACAAAAGTGTGAAACCTTTTGTAATAAAACCTCTATTATCAGTCATTTTTCATGACAAGTGCAAGCACATAGAAACAACTCAGAAAACTAATATTGAATTAAATTTTTCACTGACATTGAGGAAAATCTCAAAGTATCTCTTTCTGTTCTGTCCTCACAAGAGGAAAATTTTCATTCCACATCTTTTTCAGCTGAATGCTTTAAAATAAAGACAGTCCAGCAACACATGACAGGTAATCCACAGTTACACAAAAAATCCAAAGTGTACAGAAGACAAATGAAGACAGACATTTAAGGAACTCCACTGCTGCAAAGATTTACCAGAGTTGTGACTGTGTGAGAATTCACAGAAAGAGTCTGCAGCCTCCCTCTTATCAGGGGAATAACTCTGTAGCTAACGACTAAAGTGTTTTCCCTTAAATATTCCTTTGGGTTTTTTGTTTCTTTTTAAGATGACCTGATCTCTCCAAACATTTTCTTCCAAAAGTATAAAGTATGGTGCCTGAAAGACTCCAGACCTGGCTATAAAATAGGGGTTTGGACACTGATTTCATGCTAGTGTTCTGCAAGTTTAGGAGAAGATCTTCAGGCTTTCAACTATTCCCAAAGTTTTGAGAAATAAGTTAGATTTTATTAATCTGACAGAAATCTTTCCGTTCCTTTCCATAGGAACTGATCTTTGGATAGTTTGTTTTGAAAAGAAATTTTTTGTTCCACAAAGATTCATCCCTCTTCGTTGTTTCTGATCTCCTTTTCTTTTATGCATTTGGATTGTTCAGCACGATTCACTGTGCTTTCTCCAGTATGAAAAAGGTCAGACAATAATTCTGATTTTGGTAGGGAACAGAAGTGGAGCAGACAGCCCAAGGCAAGCCTTGATCATAGTTGTTAGAATATGAATGAATCAGTAACCAAGAAGAAAGAGAACAAAATTATCTGCAACGCTGAGAAGACAAGTGCAGTGAAGGAAACAGAAATATCTTCTGAGCATGTATGCATGTATGTGGTTCCATTATAGGAAAAAAATTCCAAATTTCAGTATATTTGTTGTAAGAGTGAGGTACAGTATTTCACAATAAACTCTGAAAGTGATTTTCAGTAATTTTTAAAAATTTTTTCTCTCATCTCTGTATAAGGATTGCACCTCGCTTAGTTTTGCTAACAGACCTCCTAACCTGGAACAAAAACTTCCCACAGTAACGTGTTTTACAAGCACCACCTTGCAACCTATAAATCACCGTGTGCTTGAAAAGGCCGTCAGAACTCTGCCCAGCTGACATGGCAGAGAACTGCTTTCACTACACAATACCCTCTAAAATATTAAGAAAAGTTCTGGCACTTTTTTCTTTGACCATTACTTTTTTTAGCAGCTGATGTATTTGCAGACCCCAGGACTCTCTTCCAAGACACACAAAAACACAAGTCAAAGGTCAGCAGGAGGATGTAAAAATACCATTTAATCTTATCTGCGCAACACTTCATGTAGACTTATTTCACCATCTTCAGGCTCTCTTTGTTGAAAGACTAATTTATTTCTGAACTGACAAAAAAGAGATAATCAATTTGTAGCATGAATTGTGTAAAAGCTCCTACCCTTACATGTAACTTTATTCATATATAAGACTTGAATATGCTTATGATACAAATGTTTATATTTAAGAATTAAAAATCAATGCACAGCATATAAAACTTTTATATAAAGAAGAAAGTTTTCTAGTACTGTGTCACGTTTAGTCCTTATTTGCTGCCAGTTTTAAAAAGTTTTGTTTTACAGAGTTAGACATGTAGTATCTTTTCTTTGGGAATGTTTTCCCTGTTATGCACATATGAGTTACTGGGACACTTTAGCATTTTCCATCGCTGTGTCAATTCATTATTCTGTTTCTGCAGGGGTGTTGATAACAAATTCACACACCCATGCTAAATTGCTGACTTCAGCGTTGAGCATTTTGCTCTCTTTTAGCATTTGTGGGTCGGGACCTCAGAAAGGCACTTTGCCTAATCCGGGGGAAATTTAAATTTCGAATTTGACTGCGTCCTCCATTACACGTGATCCCCCTGCACAGCTCCAAGCCAGGAGCCAGTAAATTCCGTATCGATCCCGGGCGCTACAACACGAAAGTTTGCGGAGAGCAGCCCGGCCGCGGATTTCCAGCGATGATGAGGACACAAATCGCGGTCTGTGGAAGGAGCGAGGAAGGAGCCCGTGGCCGGCTCTGCCTGCGCGGAGCTCTCCCGTCCGGCCCCGGCCGCGCCCGCACTCCGCCGCTTTGTCTGAGGCCTCACACGCGCTGGACCTCGCCAACCTCGCCCTCCAACCTGCGGGAACGGGCCCGCGGAATCCTAATAAAGAAATTAAACTGTAATAAATACGGGGTGGGGGGAGACACGACACAAAAGCCCTTTTCTCCTCGTGGGCGAACGCAGTCCCGATAGATACTGCCCGGTTTCCATGGGGACATTTTGTTCTGACTTCAGATCCCGATGATCGGGGTGAGATGAGGCACTTTTGGGGCTTTTCCGCCGAACCGAGCAGAGCCTGCGGGGGGAAGTGGGGCGAAACTGTTCGTCATCGATCGATTTTATGTCATTTATTCTTTTTCAGAAAGATGATTGCTCCTAATCCCCGAGGAACCGTGGCCGCTGGCTGGGCACAATTAGCACATTTTTGGCATTCCTGCGAGGGCCGCCCGCCAGGGCAGGACAAACACCCCGCGCCGGGGTCCCCAGCACAGCCCGGGCGCGGGGAGCCCCCTCGGGGTGCGCCCGGGGGGCTCCGGGGACCCTCGGGATGCACCTTTGGGGGTGCTCAGCTGCTGGAAGGCCATGGCGGCTGGACGCCAGCAGCACCACCAGCAGTCCAGCTCGGCCGGGACGGGACCCGCCACGTCATTTCGGGGCTTTTCACCCCAAAACGGCCCAAGTTTCCTGCCATCGCTGCGCTGGTGGCCCTGAGCGACTGCGGCCACGCGTGGCCGCGGCGGCGGCGGGGGCTCGCGTTCCACGGGGGACGGGCGCAGCCCCCGCGCCCCCAAATCCCCCCCAGACCCCTCCCTCTCGATCCCTCCCTCGCCCCGCCCGCCGAACCCCGCGGCCGGCCCGCCCCGTCCCGGCCCTGCCCGGGG
>VZTG01001486.1:0-17707 GCA_013397845.1 Melanocharis versteri
GCCGGGGGATGCGCGGAGCCTTCGTGTCCCGCCCGGGAGAGGGCACTGCGCTTTTGTCACTCCACTGAAGGGACGCCCGCAGGTTTCCTGCAGCCTCGCAAACGCTCAAATCAATTTATCTTTCTGTCTCTTCAGGAAACCACGTCCTCAGCTCCTTCGGAAGACGCTGCTAATTCACACGAGTCTGGCTGAGACCTACTTTCAGACACATCGTCTGCTATGAGACACCCTCCAAACAAGCACGTTTTCCCAGCCTGAGGAATTAACCAACACAGATAAAGTATTTTGGGGTGGGTATTGGGTTCACAGCATACAAGAGGCCACATTATCTCGCTGGAGCAACTTCTGTGGCCAACAGCCCTCGTCTGGATGCACCAGCCCCATTCTGTCATGCCCAAAGCAAAATAATCAGAATAAAAATATAGGAAGACGACAAAAGTGTTGTTTCTGTCTTGCTCTCATCAAGGCCATGTCAAAAAAGGCAGTTCCAGGGGTTTTTTTTCTGTAATCACACATTGCTCAAGAGCTGCAAACAGGATGATGGACCCCCAGTTAACCAAAGCACGATGACAAGCACAGACCCACAGACAGAGGACAGACAGAACACACCACCCCCTCACTCTGACACAAACCAGGAACTTCCACGATCTGCTTTTCTGTGACACGACTGTTCACAGAACATCCATCCCGTTTGTCCGTGTCCAGGCTCCTGGCCCTGTTCCAGTGGGGCACAGCCCTTCCACAACCTGCCATGCCATGGGCAGAAAACCAGAGCAGTGCCCAGTACAGACCAGTTGGTACAATGGGCACCCTGGGATGGAGGGTGACATCCCCAGACCTGGGGTTAATGATCAGCTCACTCTGTAAACACCAGCTGGATTCTCTAACTCAGTATTTAAAGTTGTACTCTTTCTAATTAAGTAGAGACTATAGCTACATGTCATAAAAATCAGATTGCAAGCAACTAATCATTAGGTCATATTTTAATTGGGGTTTTTTAATGAAAAAGGCATCCTTTGTCTCTTGTGCTTTTGAAAAGGATATAAAGAAAACTATGAAAGATACTATTACAGAAGGAGAGAAAAATAAATAAGAAGTGGCACATCCAGACAGTGAGTCCATTCAACAGATTCACAGTCTGCATGTTACAGGCATGAAGCAGAAACCTTCTTTAAAGTAAGATTTAAGGAGCCCAAGGAATCAAAATCAAGGATGTCATGCTAAGAAATATTGTTGGAGAAACTTGCATTCAATGCTATCAGTACAACAGGCTGAATCAAAATAGGAATAAAGTAGCTAAGAGGAAGCATTTAACTCTGTTTATTTCTATCTGTGTAAAGCAGTACAGAGTAGTCTGGGAAGCATTTTAGGAAGTAAGCAGACTTATTCTTCCTCACACACGCAACAGGTCTGAAAAAGCTGCTTTCATAAATACAGCAAAAGTCACACCAAACCCCTTGGAACCTTGTATGTCACAGTAAGCAGAGAAACTGTTAATGAGAACAGGATAATTGTAACTGAACATTAATTCCTCTCTATTTATTTTGGTACAAGGTCAATTCTGATGTTATTTCTTCCCTTGCCAAGTTATACCAAACACTCTGCCCAAAGGTGTTGCAGGCAGGAGAAAACAAAGGCTGAATTAATCTCTGATGGGAACAGGAAAAGTCATTTCAGGATGCTTTGAGGTTACTACTGAAATCCTTCTAGGAAATAACAGGAATCAAAGCAGAGGAGAGAGCATCTGCTCATCAACTCCAGCTCCATGCCCAGGATGAGGATGAGGGACATGCGCTGCTCCTGGGGGAACGCAGGGATGAGGCTGCGACAGGCACCTGGAGATCACAGCACTCCTCCTGAAACACAACCAAACCCTGAATTCAAAGGGATTTTAGGGGAATCAAGCCATCTAAAGCGTCCTGTGACACTTCTCTACATGAAGCAAAACAAGCAGCATGAAGCACCAGCATTTAGTAATGATTGCCCTGAAATGCACAACGACTAATTAAAAGGAGATAAGAAAAAACACCCTGAAAGCCAAATAAGCACTGAAAATAAATTGTTCCCAGATTAGGGAAAGCTTATTTCTCTGTGACAGAACTATAGACACAAACCTCAGAGAAGCCAGGATTTCTTAGGGCGGTTGATAGCTAAAGCATTCTCTGCAAAAATATTGGGTTGAAATACAAAGAAACAGAATATCTGCATACACCATAAAGAAAAATAATCATTAGGATGATAAAGTACTTCCTCTCCAGTCAAAAATATATTGCAAGATATAAAATTATGGCAATTGAAGCTCATACACCAGGTTTTTAAATTCAGGCCTCTGTAGAAATGTGCTCTAACAGGATGATGTTTGTTTTCCCTGGCTGCTGCTCACCCTGGAGAGCCCCCAGCCATTGTGCTCCTGCAGGAGGAGGATTTCCGCTAGTAAACCTGCCAGGGAAACACAACCAGGCATCCCAGGAGCTGTATTTTGTTAGGAGGATGGAAAACCCCTCGAGTGCCAGGAGCTGTTTGATAACAAAGTAGATGTGAGTGGCCCAAGGTCCACCAGGTAAAGTCATGTTTGTTTTGAGACTCTCCGTTGGCTGATCAGGGGAAAGGAGGCGCTGGGACTTTGTTTAAAGAAAAAAAGAGGAATTCCAAATTACTTTTACAACTACCGTTCCAGGGGTGGAGGGAGCCCACTGGAATGATTCACACATCCCGAGCCGTTTGCTGATCAGCTGAAGACAGAGGTGCTGTGTATCCCTGCAGAGCCCGGGGGGCAACTCCAGGCTGCTGCCCTGGCTGACAGCTGCTCCTTCTACTTCCGTTTGCAGGGCATATTTCTGAGTAGTTTCACTTGTAACCCAGCTCGAGGGATTAGTTTTTAGCACATTGCCTCTCAGTTACTACATCTGCACGTTTCACCACCTCCTGCCTTAGCACAGACCAGCTCTCCCTCGCGTTGCTGCAGGAACCCTGAACACACATTTCCTTTGCTAGATAAACCAAACTGGGTCACTCGGTTTCTCTACAGGAACTCCTGATTCCATCTGACTGTCCCACCACAGCCCAACACCACAAGGCACATACAAGCCCTCCAGCAGATCACTCAACCAGGCTTTCCCAAGAAATGCCACATTCAGCAGTAATTTTTTCTGCTGTAACTTCTTTAGTTATAAAAGAGACCTTTGAGAATTGTCACCTCATTCTTACCTGTTCAGCTTGCTCCTTCCTCGTACACCTGTGGCGCAGCACAGGAGGCAGGGAAGCAGCACCACGGCTCCTGTTTAAGCCCTCTGGGCCCCACATCCTGCCTGATGGAGCTCCTGGGGCAAGTGGGATCCATTCCCTCCCCTGGCTCCTCAGCACTGCCCTCTGCTCCTGCCCCTCACCTGGGCAGTGACACTCCCCAGCCCCTGCCCAGCACTGCATCACCTGCTGGGTGGGCTGACAGCTGCCTCAGAGTATTTCCTTCAGAGTGTTTGGAAAGGCTCAGTCCCAGGTTCAGTCCCCACCTTTCCCATCAGAGCAAAGGAAATGGGCCAACAGCAAGTGGGCTGTGTCTGCCCCTGAACAGCGTTCACCAAACAGAGCAGGTCTCTGGGAAGGAAAAAGAATTCCTCAGAGCAAGCCTTGGAGCAGCCGAGAGCACAGAATTTATTTCAAAAGGCAGCAGACAAGCTGCTGGATTGCTTTATTTATCAAATAATTTAATTAGTCCATCTGGACGGTTATTTGTGAGACCTTCCATCCTGTGACTCTTATGTGGCTGTGTCAGGAAGTGAGGCAAGAGTGCAAGAACGAACAAAGCAGCAGTTAAATGTTCCACTTCGCTTATGTGGGTCAAAATCTCGATAAGACACAGAAAACTGAAAGGAAGAGGAGTCCCACAGGCACCTTGCCCTGACACCAGACCCGTGCAGCGCTCTGCCCCCAGGTGTTTGTGTGCTCAGGTCAGACCCTGATGCTGCTTGTCCAAAAGCTGCTTTGAACAAACATGTAAATGTTTCCATGTGTGTTCTGCACACCTCGGGTGCTGCCCAGAGACCTCGGGGGGCTGCTGAGGTGAGCACACCTCACCAGGCAAAGGAGAGCCTGGGCTGGCGTACCGACTGCCCAGAGGGTGAAGTTCCTCCTGGGCTCCAGGAAGATTATTTTTAGCTTAAATATTTTTAGAAAGTGAAAACCAAATTGAAACCAAGCAGAAGTCAGCTGAATTAGTATCTTCATTACTATCAACGTGAGCAGTTAAACTCTGAATTGCCAATGTGGCAGTGCCATGGTCAGGACACTCTGGTGGGAATCCAGCTCATCCTGGATGTCCAGGGCTGGACAGGCAGCCACCCCTCACACAGCACAGCGCTGAATCCACGGCCCCTGTGGCAGCCTGTGGGCAGTCTTGCTCTTCTGGAGACATGTTCTTATAAATCCTTATTAAAATAATGCACAGAGCACTGCAGAGAGCTGGGGCAAGGAGCTGAGGCACCTGACCCCAGAGCAGCACTGCCTGGGCAGTGGTGGGGCAAAAGGTGATGGGAACAAAGGCAAACCCAGGAAATTCCCTCTAAGTGTCAGGAGAAACCTAGGACATTTTACACATTCCAAGCTGCAGAGGACCTGGCTGGGTTTGGAATGCATAAGAAACAGATCCATGTGTTTTCTCGTGGGTGTGGAGCTGGTTGTGAATCCCCTCCACGGACAGGTTCCTGCAGCTGGGTGCCGCCCAACCAGGCAGAGAGCAGCTGTCCCTCCCGACTGCCGTGTCACACACCTGGAGAGGAGACAATGCAGCCCAGGCTCCGGCCCTGCGTGTGCCTGGGGAGGAGCTGCCGGCCGGGCACGCTGGGCTGGGCCGGGCAGAGCCACGAGGCCCCGCAGCCCTTCGCCTGCCCTCGCCACTCTTCCCAGGAACAGTTATTTTTAGGTCACTTACCGCCACTAAAACATACTTGGACTGTTTTCAGGCTGACTCACAGCTGAATTCCTGTTCTGGAGGCATTTTCAGTCCACACCCAAAATAAGGGAAGACAAAACAAAATGAAACCAAAAAAACCCCGTCTGGATCAGAACCAAAGCCCGTGTCCAGCTGTGCTGACGCCGGTGCCTGCAGCCCAAGTGTGGCTCTGCAAGGGAGAACCTGCACCCACAACCCATTGCCCATGCCCACACCTGCACCCACAGCCCATCACCTGTACCCACACCTGCACCCACCTTAGCCCTGCTTAGCCCAGCTCAGGTGAACCAAGTAGTGCTTTGGAGCTTCATTAATTTAAATTTCTCCATATACTACTCAGGAGTAGAAGAATTAAGCAGAGAGGAACATGTATGTGAAACATGAATGTGGTGTTTTTTATTCTATTTTATCACACTTTTAATTACAAGAGCAGCAGCACCACAGTAAACTGTGTAATGATCAGAAGTTTCACTTGTTAGTTTAGGGAAATGGAAGCCATGGAGACTGAACCAAAGGTACAAACCAGGGCTGTCCCAGAAGGGGGAAGGGGCCAGAGCCCAGCAGGTCTCTGAATCTCTTTGAGGCGCCTGGGCTCTGTCTGGAGCTCCCCAGCTGAAGAGAACCTGCTGTGACCAGTGCAGGTCCCAGGTGACCAGGCAGGTGCTGGGGCATGACAGCATCGCTGCTAGGAAGCCAGGCGATAGAATGCTGGGAGCTCTGTTCAGCACTGGATCCCAGGACACAGGCACCAGTTCTGCACCTTTCTGACGCTGGATCTCTGGTATGTATTGACAGAAAGAGCATGCATTGGAGGCTGGTGATTGCCCGTGGGTAAATGCCCTGCCAGTGGCAGGAGTCCTTAGTGACTCAATCACTTAGAAGGAGCAGGTGACCCTGCTCACCTCAGTGGACACAGCAAAACAAATAATTGAGCATATTAATCCATAAAAGCTGTCACTAGCCATTGTTTGTGAAGAGAAATGAGCTCCTGGCCATGGATTCACGGGCATGGCATGCCACGTGCTGCACAGACACCTCTCTGGAGAGGGCAGTGGCACCTGGCGTGCCCGTGGCTCCAGCTGCCTCAGGGCCTGGGCTGCACTCCTTGGGCAGGACAGTGGAGCGGGACCCAGGCAAGACCAGGGCAGTGACACCTGGATGCTGTTGGGCTGGCAGTGCCTCCTCTTCCAGGAAACCCAGCCTCGAGGAGGAAATCTAAATTGACAAAGCAACCTGAGCTCCTGCATGGCTGTTTCTGTGCTAAAAAAAGCCCCAAAGCAAGTAAGTTTCTTCCGCATTTCTGCAAAGAGTACAGGGTCACATCCCTGGCAGGCACAGAAGCGCTGCTGCTGCGTGGGGCTGGGAACCAGGCCCTGCTTTGATAGCTCTGGGACAGGGCTGTGACAAGGGACAGGGCCGTGTGACATGGACCGAGGCAAATGCTGAGGTTTCATGGACACTCCAGAGATCAGCAAATACAGTGAAACAATACAGAGGAGACTTTTTCTATTTTTTAAGCGGTTTATTACCCGGGGGCTGGTGCCACCAGCACAGCAAAGCCCATTGCAGGTGACTGACACGTGGGAGAGCAGAGCCCAGGCTGAGCTGGGGGAGAGCTGACGGGTGCCCCGCTCCCTGTGCTGGGGAGCAGCGAGTCCCCGGGCAGGGCTGGGGCCCCTCGGTGCCTGCAGGGCTGCGGGCAGGAGAGGGGGCTCCCACACCCTGCCCACGCTCCCTGCCAGCAGCTCTGGGCCAGCCCAGGCTCACACGAGCTCATTGCTCCATCGAACTTTCCCCTGCCCGTTTGAAGTCAGGTCAGTCCATTGGAGAGTAACTTCTGCTGCTGATTGATCCTGCAGGGATCAGGCAGGGACTGGCTCCTCATTAGCTCCTGGTTCATTAGTAGAACTGCTAATGAAGTTTGAACTCCGAGGTCTGAATTCTGCTTCGGGCTATAGATTCCACGGGCACTTGTAGGCAGTTATATTAAAGACAGGTAACTGCATACTCTGATAAGTGGCTGAGGGTGCCCGTGAGAGCGTGCCTGGCTGTCCTGGTGACGTATGGAGGCACGTTTTATCCCAGCCCAGGCCCACGTTTCGGCTCACAAAGCAGCTGCCTGAGAGCAGTGTGCTTTCCCTCCAAGAGCTGGCTTGATGGTCTTTTGATTGCAGTATTGGTGGGCTGTGGGGTGTCCCTCTCCGAGAGCAGGGTCCTGCCGTCCAGCTGGGAGCGAGATCCCTCCTGGCTCGCTGGAGGCAGCTCAGCAGAAGTCTCCCGTACGAAAAGATAACAGGTGCATCTAGAGGAACACAATCAGCTCATACCTATTCTATTGCATAAATAAAGTTACCTAAAATAAATGGCACATTCCTGAATGCTCTCCCTAAGAGAGTTTCCTCCCAGACCTCTCCCACTAAAAGAGGTCTCCTCACTCATTCACTTCCCAGTGGTTGTCAGCCTGGCCAAGAGCTGTCTTATTTTGGCCATCAGCATCTCTCTGAAGTGGTCACCCATTAGGAAATAAAAAACAGGATTAATGGCACTATTTAGAAAGGCAAAGGGTCTGGTGACAACGTAAGTGGTGCTGATGATTCCCTGCGTGCACTCCGAGACGTTCAAGGCCGGTATTCGGGACGCAATCCGGACGTTGCGCATGACGTGGTAGGGAGTGAAGAGCAGGGAGAAGATAACCACGGTGAGGATCACCAGAGCAAGGGGCTTCTCGAGGGTCAGGGCAGAGCTGATTTGCTCACTCCTGTTTCTAAGAAAACGAACCATCTTCACGTAGAAGCAGCACATGGTCAAGAGAGGGATGAGGAAACCAAAGACAGTCAGGAGCATGCTATAGATGAGGTTTTCCACGGGGTCGCCAGAGCTCGCGTAATCAAGACACTTGTAATTATTGGTGAGTGTTAGAGGCTCCAGGAAATACACCAGTGGCAGCAGCTCCAGGATCACCCCAACCCATACGGCAACGGACACCATAACAGCCGTTCTCCTCCTCTGTAGGATGTGGTCCCTGAAGGGGTGTTTTATGAGCATGTACCGGTCAACGCTGATGGCGGTGAGGAAGAGGATGCTGCTGTACAGGTTGGCATGCAGCAGGAATCTGTTGCTGTGGCACAGGATGCTGTCCTTTGCCCACTGATCTTGGGAGTAGCTGTTCACCAGTATTGGCAGAGTGCACAGAAATAACAAATCTGATATGGATAAATTGAACAGGTAGATGTTGCCACTTTTCCATTTTTTCAGGCAGAAAATATAGCCAAACACCACAATGGTGTTTCCAGTGACACCTAAAATGAACTCAAGGCTGTACATGGTGGTGAGATAATACTTTTCTAGTACTCTGTTCGTCAGCAAACAGTCACTGGTCTCGTTCACAGCCTGGAAAATCAAAAGGAAAAAGATAAACAGCAAACCCAAGCAAAAGATCATCGCGCAGTTATTGTTATATCGTTGCTGTAATCAGTGAATGCAGCCTGCTGTTTCCTTCCAGCCTACAGGGTAAGTAGATACGTGACCTCAAACAATGTCTCTCACACATGGGATTGGTACTTGCAGACACTGATCAGAGTTACAGGACAAGATGAAAACTCGCCTGAGCAAAGACCTGTGTGAGGAACTTGGAGAGGGAGCATCACCTGAATGAAGGCGTCGGTCACGACGTGCCAGCTGCCACTTGGCCAAACGCAGGGCAGTGCCAGGGCCAGAAAGTGAAACCAGCCCGTGGGTGCCCTGTCAGAGCCTCGTGGAGTCATCTGCCCGTTACCCAACGCCGGGCCCGTGGGCCCTCCCTCGTCACTGAGGCAGAGGTTTGCTGACAAGGGTGGTGAGGGATGAGCGCAGCAGCGGCAGCGCTGCTCGGAACTCATCAGGGAGCCAGGAGAGATGTGTTTGTTGAATTAACGCAGCCCTTAATCGAGCACTTTGTGTGCTCTGCTGGTAACTGGGTACCAGAACTGCATGGAGCATGGAGCACGTCTCCTCTGCATTCTGCCAAAGCTTTCTTCGAAGCTGCATCACACAGGAGCTTGCTTTCTAAAGGCTGGGTGAAAATGCTTTCAGCCACAGGGAAGGAAATAGAGCAGGATCTCAAGTGTTTACTCCTCTCCCTCCTCAGCAAAGCCACCTGCCCCCACCGCAGGGAGCTGCAGGACACAGATAGCTTTTGGTGAGAGCCTTGGATAAAGTGTCAGCAAACAATTGGAAAGCAGGGAAAACCAAACGCCAGAGGCTGGGATATAGATCAAAACTGAACTCAAGCTAAGGTTAGGCATTTCCAAAGGTGTTTTGGTGTCAAGAACTTGTTCACAGGTCTCTGCCCTCAAAGCACTCTATTTGAAAGGGAGACCATGAGGCAGAACAAAAACTTCATAAAGTTATTTCTATCAAGTCTCTACACTTACTCTGTGTCCCCCAGGAGACAGAAATGCTATAAAGAGTGCTCCCTCTGCTCAGACCTCACCTGCAGCACCTGCCGAGCCCTGGCTGCTCGGCTCTTGAGGAGAAACTCAACACCTTAGTGAGATTCTAAATCTAGAAAGCACATCACAGACATTAGCACCGTAAATAGAAATAATAATTTAAAAGCTCGGTATTGACAAATACATTAATTTAGCAACTTGTTAGAAAAAGGCTGATGGATCACTTTTAAGGTAAGAAGGTAAAGCAGCTGGAAGCCCACTCAGAAATGGGCCTGGCAGAGGAAGAGAAGAGGCTGCCCAGCACTGGGCCCCTTACCATGGCCAGGGCTGCGGTGCTGCCTGCCCGCTGGCGCTGCAGTCCCGGCGGAGCTGTGCGATCCCGGCTGCAGCCCCGCCGCCCACACGCCACATTTGCACAAGATTCAATCGTTAATGAGTCCAGGCAAAGGCGGGATCTGTTTGGCTGAGCTGCGAGATGCAAACACTTCCCCTTCACAGGAACCCACTGGGAAACCAGCCAGAGGGAGAGGCACGCAGCGCTCCCACCCCGCGCCCTGAGAGACAGCCAGGGGCTGCAGGAGGGCAGAGCTGCTGCGAAGAAGAGCTCTTGGTTTTTGTACAGTAGCACATCACCACTCCAAAGCTCGCTGCTTTATTCAGCATTGCTATATAAATCATTGGCAAAGATAAAAGTATAATAAATGCTGCTAAGGCAGAATGACCAAACCCCACGGTGACTGATTCCACCCCCTCTGCCATGGGCAGGGACACTTTCCACTAGACCAGGCTGCTTCAAGCCCCATTCAACCTGGCCTTGAACATTCTCAGGTATGGGGCAGCCACAGCTTCTCTACCTTTTTTTCCCCCTCCCTTTTATTGTCATGTACTTCACAGTTAGCAAATATTAACCCTATTATATATATAAAAAGCTGGTGTAGCTTTTCTCTGTGGACAAGGCCAATAAATTAGCTCATATTTAGGCATTACAGATGCTGATTTAAAATCTCCCCCACGGCTAATAACCAATACTGGCTTCTCATTTACCAGCTTTTAAATATCTTGTTCATTCAGGCAACTGCTGTTGCACTGAAGGATAAAATAGGGCTGAATAAATGGAGCATTTCTTCCTTCCTGCTGCAGTAACTCCTTGGAAAACTGGTGAGGGAGCAAGAACTGCCCCTTAATGTCATTTTGGTAGGTTTAGATTGTCCCTGCTTTACAGCTCTGTGACTATCGCATCAGTCGATCGTGTTTCTAAGCAGTTTTCTAACCCTTAGTTATTTTGAGGCTCTCCCGGCCACACAAGCTGGCACCTGTAATTCCATCCCCTCCCAGCAGCCCCATCCATAAGAACCCCCTGAGCTGGGGGTCTCAGCAGCAGGCTCTGTGGAGCATTTGGTGCCTGGCACTCCACACCTGCAGCCCTGGGCTGAGCCCAGCAGCTCCTGGCTCTCCTGGCACGGCAGGCTGGAGTCTTGCTGGCCTCTGCTGGGGAAGTTCCACCCCGGGCTCCAGCAGCCTCGGCGAGAGGAGCCAGAGGGAAAGCTGAGAGCTCGATGGGGGAACCCGTGATGGCAGCGTTGGGTCCCTCCCCGAGCCCTCACGGGAACAAGGGCACAGCTGAGCACACGGGAACAACTCAACCAACACTTCCAAAAATACCAGAAACACAAGGGGATCGTCACATTCTGGGGTCTGGGGTTTTGGTGGTGGCTTGTTGGGTTGTTTTTTTGTTGTTGTTTTTTAACCAGTGTAGTACTTTAGCAAAAAGTTAAGGATTCTTAAGAAATGGGTAATGGGGAAGCCCTGACTGGTGGGGATACTTCGAGGATGCTTTGTTTCCTCCTTGACTCACTTGCAAGCATGAGCCCCATTCTCTTCATACACCTACCAGTGCACCTGTGGTAGGAGAGTCTGTGATCAGTCTCCCTGTGCGTGGGCATCCCTGGAGGGTTTGATCTCTGCACCCAGAGCTGGCTCCAAAGGGGCTGTGAGCCCCACCGTGGTGAGGATGAGCTCTGTCCTTGACTGTCAACCACCAAATCCCATCCTGTCCTCGAGGGAAGGCTTTTGGAGACATTCCAAAGCCTTTCCTTGTGGTGGTTTGTCCTGTTTTCTGGTGTGGGTAAATGGGTTGCTTACTGCAGCTCCAGCCTCTCCTGCCAGCAACATCAATAGTGCAGCTTTCACTGTCTCATTTTGTGCCTCACCAGGCATTTGCAATCCCAAAAGTCTATTTTAGAAACCTAAACAAAAACATACAGCCCAATCAATCATGAGTCCATATTTAGGTGCTGGTGCTTAAAAGCCATTTACTTCTGGTTCCGAGAGAGTCCTATAAAAACACACGAGGGAAGGTTGGCAATTTTTGGCTGGCACTGTTTCTTAGAACATAAATTTTTCTTCTGCCTTACAGGTAGGCATTCAGTGTCCCTGACACAGCTGCTGCCCGAGCCACGGTGGAGGAAACACGATATTGGTGGCAGCGGGGACAGGGAGGGTGGCCCAGGTTTGCCCCGGCTGGGCTGGCACAGGCACCTCCAGCAGC
The DNA here is from genome assembly GCA_013397845.1 of Melanocharis versteri. Taxonomy (NCBI): domain Eukaryota; kingdom Metazoa; phylum Chordata; class Aves; order Passeriformes; family Melanocharitidae; genus Melanocharis; species Melanocharis versteri. Next base: position 11,927 of record VZTG01001486.1, read on the forward strand.
CCTGAAGGGAGGCAAAGCCAGCTGAGCCCAACACATCCGCCCAGTGCTGCAGGGCAGGAGAATGACCAGAGCCAGTCTGGGTCACAGCAGGGCAGCCTGCAGAGGGCAGATGTGATGTGGGCACGTGTGGAAGGATGGTTGAAAATGCGCGGCCATGATTCAACCAAACAACTCTGCACAAGCACGGTTTAGACAGGCCGCACGCCATGATCAGAACATTGCAAATTTGCAGTAGAGCTGGTACGTGCTTTTCAGCAGGGATAAAGCTGGTACGTGCTTTTCAGCAGGGACAATAAGCCTTTGGTGGTTATGAGAAAAGGAAGAGCATTGCTACAACTGTAACTTCAGCCATACAAGATAGGGAAGCGTACCTGTGAGAACAGGGAAAGCATTGCTACAAATGTAACTGCAAGGCAAACGAAGACGCAAACTGTAACCTGTGCAGCTCAGCCAGTGAAATGTAATTACTGAGCATAAGCTGACGAACTGCAGCCAATGAAATATAGCTGTTGAGCACAGCTGACAAACTAATGGTATATATTGTACAAGAAATTCTTAATAAACGGAGCTTGCTTTATCAATCATGTTGGTTGCCGTGCTTGCTTCCCTCCTGCCGATCGTGGACAACGACGACAGGCACGTGCCCTCCAAATCAAACAACACAACCATCCTAAGCAGTCTCTTCAGCAAGGTTATCTTCCTGGAAACCCCTACTGGGCTCATTCCACTAGCGTTTACAATGCAGAAATGCCCACCCCAGGGAATGTTCTTGTGGACGTGACCCTAAAACTGTATAGAAAATCAGACCAAAGGTGTTACAGAGCAAAACCTCAAAGCCCAACTTCCACAGGAACACTAAAAGGCTGCTAATTAATTCCAAACGTGGGAGGAATAGAACTGCAGTGGAAGTGCCTCTGCCAGCAGCCCAGCCTGTGGGTGAGCGCTGGGATGTGCTGGCAGGGCTGCAGAGACCCGAGGAACGACTCCCAGACACGCTGGGAGCGAGCACACGTGCACAGATGTGCATCCAGAGGGTGTGCAAAGATGCAAGGAGAGACCTTCCCAAGCACTGGGGCTTCCCCCCGACAGCCCCAGCCCAGCTCTGCCCCGTGCACACCCACAGCAACAGGAGGGAAACGTGGGGCTGTCTGCAGCAGCCACCCTGGGGCTGCAGCGCACCTGCCGTGCTTCCCCACGAATGGGACACCTGCGCGACAAAACACATTGCACCGGAATCAAAAACTAGTTTAATGTTTATATTCAGCTTAATAAAGATGGAAAACAGCAATCATCCTGTACGCATTCCATCTGAACAGGCCGCACACACTCAGGAAAAATAACCCAGAATTATTGAAGATTCAGTACCTTTTATGCAAAAGAAAAGCAGGACACATGAAGTACCTGCTCAGTGTTTGATTTGCTTAAGCCAAAAGTTTTAGGGTTAATATTTAACACATGAAAGATTTACACAGAGGTTATTTGTTCCACACAGACAGCTGAACCATGTTTCTTTTTCAAGCCTATAAAGCTACTAAGCCAATTCTACTTTTAAGAAATCATTTGTAAAATCTGAAGAACAATTTTAAGGACAATTAGAACACCTAGTACATGAATTAACAGATAAGTAGAGCACAGACTATGCAGCAGTGCTATTGTAAGGCTGGGACCTTCACAGCTTCCTTTTTCCAGTGAATATCCAGTGCTGGTTTGTTTCACTATTTCCTGCTAGTTCAAGGAGTAAAGACAGCAAGTAGGAGTAAGACAGGTGCTTTAAAAAAAAACAACCCACAACACAACAAAAAAACCCAAATAAACAAACCCCCCAAAACAAAAAAAGAAACAAAGCCCAAAACACCTGCACAGTTTTTGAGGCACCCCACTGGGTTTCCAAGTGCTTCCCTCAAGCTGTGCAGGACAGGGACAGCAGCCCCAGTCCAGCCTGTGATGGGCAGGTCCCTCCAGCTGCCCCGAGGCTCCTGCAGCCTCCCGGTGCTTCTGCTCATCCCATCACCCCGGCAGCAGCAGGGCCCTGCTGCCACATCCCACGGAGCCAAAGGGGACAGGAAGAAAGCTGCCACTGGGCACATCCCGTGTGCCCACAGCGACCTGGCCCTCTGGCACACACCCCTGCTCTGAAGATGTTGTGATAGGAAGAAAGGGGTAGCGACAGAGACAAGACACCAAATCCCAGAGGCTGCAGGGCTGGAAGAGGAACCCCAGGGCAGTCCTGGCAGTCTGGGGGTTTGAGGTTCAGATGATAGCACTGGAAGAATGCATGGCTTAGGATCAGACTGATCTTCTGCCAGAGAAGATGGGAAATGCTGCAGTCCCAACACCGCGGGCATCGCAAGGGAGACGGCAATCATGGCCAAAATCCAGCACAGCTCCTACGCCTCCAATCACACCTGGCAGACGTGAGGAAGGCGAGCAGAGCGCCGTTTTCAGCTCACAGATTCTCGTTTAGCCAGTCCAGGCAGGCGTTGAACATTCGATGCCCCACGGCCAGCTCGAACGGCCACAAGGTGAAGAGCATGGCGCCGTGGAAGGCGTCCTTGGCGTGGTGGTGCGTGACGGGCACGCCGGCGGCGCGCAGCCGGCCCGCGTACATCACCCCATCGTCCCGCAGCACGTCGTGCTCGCAGGTCAGGATGAAGGTGCGGGGCAGGCGGGCGAGCCGGGCGTCGCTGGCCAGCAGCGGGGACGCGCGCGGGTCCAGCAGCCCGGGGTGCCCGCTGGCCAGCTCCGTGCCACCCGCGGCCGGGCCGCCGTACGCGTGGGCCTTCCTCATCTCCGCGGGCAGCCAGCGGCTCCAGTTCACCAGCGGGAACAGGTGGCTGGACTCGGCGGGGACGTGCCTGTTGGAGGCCATGGCCTCCCTGAGAGCGGGGTCCGACGTGAAATACTCGCTCCAGAACCTGACCATCAGCGACCTGGACAAGATCGGCTTTGTGGCGGTGTCTCGGTAGGACGGCAGATCCCGGTCCAGGGCCTGCAGAGCAGGGTACAGCAGAATCTGGGCTCTGAGCTTGGTTTTGACTTCAGGGTCCTCCAACAGCTGTAGAAAAAACCAGAAATGATTGCGAAGAATCAGTAAAGTGTCGATTCTCCCACACTGGCAGATCATCTGAAGTAAAGAATTAAGACATGCATTTTGCAACATGAGCAAAATAAGATTATCAATAAAACCAGGATAAAGAAATTCTGAATCTATAGGCAGGTCATCTAAAACAGCATGCTGTAATAAAAATTCTCAAACATTGAATACAATTTCATCTAATTTCTTATACTGAAAGATAATGATTTTTGGGAAATACTCTTTTTGAAATTTTGATGCTTTCTGAAGTATTAACAGAAGATTTTCTACAGCTGCAGGAAATTTCTATTCTTACATCATGAAACTATCAGGTTCCTGCATCTCCTCATCATTTCATGCAATTTAGAGCTTGTCCATCTGTTTGGTTTTTAACCCTGAGATGTTACAACTCAAGCAATTGCAATTCTGTCCATTTTAGAGATGTAACAAATAAATCGTGATGAATTGGACACTGACATATCTTACATGTCAACCTCTTCCCCTCTTCACAAATAAATTTTCCATTATCTCCCTCATCTTCTGCCTTCAGCATCCGCAGCAAATTCACCACCATTCCCAGTGTTTCATTACAATCTAAACAACTTCTCAAGAGAGCAACAACATCATGCTGACTTTATTTAATAAAGCTGAAGGCGAAGTGCAAAAGGCACCAAACTGTATGATCAGACACTGCAACATTTAGTGAGGTTTTTTTTGTTTGCTTGTTTTCCCTGCTATTTACATCTCTATGAGTCATGTAGTCAAAATTCCCTTTTCAAACATCATACCTAAACCAGTCAACGCGTGCTTAAGGTTAGAGTGATGTGTGCCCCAATTAGAGGGCAGAGAGCCTTTCTAGGGGACGGATGCCTGGATGGCACTAAAGCTCGCCCAGTGCCACTGAGTGGCTCAGGCACAGTTTCTTGCCTGGTCCCTGGAGCCCTGTGACAATCCCGCAGGCTGTGACGTCCTGTGTGCGCAGACCACGAGAGCAGCGCGTGCTGGGAGCCGAGCTTTTCTCTAGTGGTCGTGAAACTCCGGAAATAACGCTTTTGAGCTTGCGAGGCAGCTTTGTCGTACCTGCTGTGCCACGGCCGCGGCCAGGTTGCCCCCGGCGCTGTCCCCGGCCACGCAGACCCGCGCGGGGTCCACGCCGTGCTGGGACAGCACCTTGCTCTGCAGGAAGAACTTGGTCACCGAGTACACGTCTTCAAACTGGACGGGGAAACGGTGCGGAGGGGCCAACCTGTAGCTGGTGGGGGCAAGAGAAGCGTGTTAGTACCTGCTGTTGATAAAGAGAAGGGCTTGCTTGCATCTCTCTGTTGGGGGATGTTTATTTCCGTGGCCAGAGAAGTGGGAACTGTCTGTCCCAGAGGATCCACTTTATAACCCACCCATCTTCATAAAGCCAAAATAGCCACCAACCACAATTCACCACCGCCACCCTGGCAGCCTCTGTTCACAAATGCTTGTAAGTCAGCAGGAAAGCACGTGACCAAATACAGAAACATTGAAAAATCAGATTAATTGACACAGATTCATTTACTCCAAACCCTCATCCCATCTGGAAGGAGAATATATCTTACTTGACTGACACCACGACAGCGTTTAGCTCGTTTGAAATCCGCCGTGACATGTGATCGTAGGCTTGCATGCCTGAAATGAAAGCCCAGTGCGTGTGAGGATGGACACACACAGAGAGAACTGCCTGTTCCTCTTGGCAGCAGCTTTCAGGTGACTTTCCCAAACCTCCCCCTGCTTTTAACTGGTGACACACCAGTCCCCTGCCCCTCACTGTGGCAACTCCCACAAAACAAAAGGCAGCACTTGACAGGGCTGTTGAGATCTTCCCCACAGACCCACGGCAGCGATGCAGCAGAGCTCACCTGCGTCTCCCAGGCACCACCCCCCGCCGTGGAAGTAGACCATGGCCCTCCTGAGCCCGCCAGGTGCCCTCCTGGGCACGAACAGGCGGACAGGGACGTTGTTGAACTCTGTGTCTGTCACAGTGACGTTTTCATCGGATGTGGGAGCGACGAGCTCGACAACCGTGATCAGCCTCATGCCCTCCATGTAGTGCATCAGCCCCAGCAGATCCGCCACCTCGGACTAAAGCACAAGAAAGGGGAAACTGTTCCAAGTGCAGCCTTAGTTACTCTCAGATTAAATTCCCATGAAGCTGTTTGATGCTCTGTACAAACTTGTAGAGTTGCTGTAGAGGTCGGTACAACAGGCCAGAGTGTATCCATCTGACTGGAACTTGGCAGTGGAAGAGGCACTCGCACTGCGTCACCAGCTGCCCAGCAAGGCCAGAGCCCAGCCCAGAACCAGGACTGCTGGTCTGTGCCCCACAGACTCATGCTCGGTGTTTATGTGGGTCACCTCCACAGCCCAGTGTCCAGGTCAGCGACCCACCAGCATCAGCACGGGCACCGTGCCACAGAGAGCCACCCACAGCTCCTGGCCTGCTGCTGGCACCAGCGTGGCACGGGGACAGCCCGGGGAACACACTGCAGAGAGCCACCCACAGCTCCTGGCCTGCTGCTGGCACCAGCATGGCACGGGGACAGCCCGGGGAACACACTGCACAGAGCCACCCACAGCTCCTGGCACCAGCATGGCATGGGGACAGCCCGGGGAACACACTGCACAGAGCCACCCACAGCTCCTGCAGTGCTGCTGGCACCAGCGTGGCACGGGGACAGCCC